>JAJSRV010000103.1:0-410225 GCA_021527715.1 Neoseiulus cucumeris
AACAACCGCTCTCTTTCTGTTTTCAAATCATTGATTTGAACTCGGAGTGACTCTCTTCACGATTCTTGATCGTTCGGGACAAACGACGACGACGTCGACGTCACGACCCGTTCTCTCCATCGAGGTGCCTCCCAAAACATATTCCAACTCGCCATCTTCTCGAAATTTCTGCACCATCATTTCTGGTCTGAGCCTCGAAAAGTGAATCTGACGCAGATGCAAATCAAGGAGAGATTCGAGCAACAGAGAAATTTTGGAATAACGGCTCGAGAGATTTGCAACCTCCGCACACATCGTTTGAAGCTTTTAGCGAATCAGAATTCTCGCCTCTCGATCGCTCCGATCCGAGCGCTGAACTTTCCGTATCGTCGCTGTTTCGGTCAACATCGATACAACGGTTTCGTTTTCAAAACAACGATCAGAGAAACTTTGAAACATTCAAAAAAGTTATTCCCTAACATCGAGCCAGGCTTCGAATGTTGATGTGTTCTACCTCGTCCACTAATCCGACCAAATGACAAAGTTGCAGCTGACCAAGCCGTGTCAAGGTGATCGATGTGCTGCGCGTTTTAGTATCCACGATGTGGAAAGCGGCAGCGCAGGTTAGAAAGAAGACCTGAGCATGTGGTGAAAAGGAAAGGAAACGAGGAATGGAGGAGTTTAGTAGGTCGTATCGATTATCCCGACTCCAAGTCGCTCGTTCTCGCTCGAAGTCTGACCACGATTCCAACGCCGACGTGGCGGCTCCTGATGACGGAGCTCATGAAGCTCCAAAATCACCAACCACGGACGGCGGCGATGATCGCGCTACCACGTCGTCGGCCTTTATTACGTTCCACGTTTTAACACCTGTGCTCGTAAACCGCTGGTCCAAATGATTTTCTGCTCAAGAAAACTCACTTCTAGCCACAGCTCGGCAGCTCGCCTGCGTGCCTGCGAAGCCAAAATTTATCCTTCACACGATGCAATCGGGAACAAAGCCGCGATGCAGCAATGTTCCCATCATTTCCCAGTGGAACGATGCCAGACTGGCTCTCGAAGCAGCGGCGGCGGCGGCGGCGGCGGCGGCGGTCCCAGGCCAATGTTCTCCAAGCGGAAACCATGCCGGCTGGCCCTGAATATCTCCTACTATGTACGACAATGCATCGCCGAAATAATCCATCGGATCCGTGACCACCTTAGCTTCATAACATGACTCGGGAGGGTGTGGTTTGCCGCAGTGTTCTGAGAACGTTATTTATCCGACCGCTGCTCCGGGCTCGAATTCTTTGCGGCCGCTGCGGGCAAAACGCGTCCTTCGCTGTAGCAAGAAGAAGAGAAGTTTGCGGGTCTCAAGGAGGACATCTCGTCTTCGATCCTCTCGAGTGTCCACCCCGAATGGGAATCATCAAACACGGAAAATCTTCCCGAGAAACGGGACGAACATGAGGCAGGGGCTGCTGTGCACTCGGCCTGAAAGGTGGGATCATTAGGCGTCCCAACCTCCGACATGAAGCCTTTTACGAAAATCGAGGATTTCCTCCGTAATGGAAGCTCTCAACATTCGAAACGGGATCTCCGATTGACGCGAAAGGTTCTCAGCCACTCAAAGATCGCATCGGAAACTTCCTCAATGGCTCAACTTTGATTTGCTCCTCGGCTTTGGCATTCCGCATCAGCATCGATCTCATATGTGGTAATTGAAAGCGAAGAGCTACGCGACCCTCGATCGTCGGCCTTACCGCATAATAATCAACGGTGTTACGACATACCCGTCTTGAATGAGACCTTGCTGTTGGATCGATGGAAGCGGAGATTGTGTTCTCACACACGGGGACACAGATATCTGGACGCGTGGAATCGAAATACAATCCCTCGGTTCACCTTATCGTCGCGATTTCCGAGTTTCGTATCAAAACTCCTTTCTGGCAGAGGTTTGCCGAACTTTCCAGCTTGGGATCTCGTCGGAGTCGCAGTGAACTGAATTCCTCTCACATCAGATCGATAGAGGAAGCCGCCACCGAAAGGTTTAACCAGAATCAATCATTAGAGGTCAGGTTAGAGGCTCCGATTTTACTTGTACCATAATCGAGCGGAACCAAGGCTTTAATCGAAGTTCAAGATTCATCAATATCGATTTGTCGGATCAGCATCCTTTGATGTCCGACCGATGGATCCGCAGTCATTGTATGTACAACAACGTGCGGCGGATGAAATGAGGGAACTCTTCAAGATTTGATCAATCCAAGACCTTCAGGATCCCCAAGAACTGCTTCGTTTGAGAACAGGATTCGGTTTTCTTCTGAATTGCGATCCCTTGAGGTGGAGAGCAGTAGCACCCGAACGGGAAGACTCCACTCTAAACAATGAATCGCAAAGCCCGTGTCCGACGGTGCCTGACATGTGTTCAAGTTCCCGTTGCAGAAGATCGGACGCCGAGAGCTCCTTCGGAAATGTATGCGAGCGTTTCAACTTGATTAGTATTGGATGACCTCGATCTTTCCGATTCTCGCGTCACGCGCTCGCGACCAACAATCCTTGTCCGTTTCCAGACGCGGAAGAAGTAATCTGCTCGAGTTCTTCCAAAATAAGAATCCTGAATCGAGCCCTCCGCTGACATGATCCGATCGACGTCAACTCGGGTAAATTGAGAATGCCGTCTTTGCCGAATGCTGACCGTTGCGTTTCTCTTCGTCGCAGACTCGTGATGTTCCCCGTCGTTCGGCAACACGAGTTGCGGAAACCGCCCGAATTCTTTGTGAAAAGGAAAAGAGCCAGCGAGCGAAGAGGATCAGCGGATGACAGCAATCCGCAATTTCTGATTTAAGCTAAGCCCCTCCACGAATACGAGACTTCTCAGTTCTTGGAAAGTTCTCCGTTCTCTTTCAGCTTGTAAAAAGCTCCGGCATGCGGCTCACGTCCGGTGTGTGACTCCATAAATATCAGTACGCTTATTCGCTAGAGTCCTCTTCTTCGTCAATACTCTTGAGACCAGTCCATTGATCACCAGTGGCGGCGACTTCTCTGGCGGGGCGGGAAGCCACAAGAAAAATTTCCAGGAAATTCCCATTTCCTCTAAGGAGAACGAAAAATAAAAACGCAAAAAACACCAAATGAAAAAAAGGCGGATGGAAATGAACCCAGGCCGGGCCGAAAACGCCGTCTTTAGAACTCCCCGGAGAGTTGAACTGTCCAGTTCCAACAACGTTAGCTCACTTTCGTTCGAACGGAACTCCTGTTTTCCTTTTCACTCGCCAGTGTCACTTTACGATGACCAGGAGGTTTCCCCATCGGTTGGAACACTTCCTCAGATCGCTTCAGGAAAACTGCGACGATTCCGAGGGAAAATCTGCTTCGCTCGAGTCTCAACAGCGGACATGCGAAATTCAGGTTCCAAATGAAGACATCATCTTCTTGATCTATGACATCGCAAAAGTTCGTCTCCATTTAGAGCAGCAGATTTCATTGGGAGCAACAGACAACCACACAAAAATAGTTCAAAGTGATCTCTGGAGCACTCAACGGTTTGCTCGTTTGACAGCCGAACCCGAAAACGTCACTTTCTCTCGCGGCGTCGAATCATAAACAACTTCGCAATTGCGATCACGTAAATATAGCCCATCAATGCCACCGCGGCGGAAAGCTGTTCGCGAAGAAATTTTATGATCGAAGGTTCTCTCAATCCTCCCACTTCCAAATATTTCATTCGCCGTGTCATGTGGCGCAAATTCGAAATTTCCAAACTCAAAATCAAGAGTTCGTCTCACTTTCTGAATTCCTCCGAAACGAATCTATAGACGAAAGTTGGGTGTTTCCCCCCAAAGATGAAACTCGGGACAAACGATCCAGCCGGAGCTTCGAATCTCGGGCGCGAGGTGGACTCTCCCGTCGCGTCGGAGCCGTAATGATCGATAGATAGATACGAGATGGAGCAAACATCTATATGAGCTCACTACTAGCGATGCGGCGAATCGGACCGAGCGAGTAGGCTCACCTTCGTCGACTCCGATGCTCTGCCAAAGAGCAGAGCATCCGACAGACTGTACTGTCGTTCCTTGTGAGCGTTTTCGTGAATTCCTCGTGATGAAATGAAAACAGGTACTGCGCGATATCGGGTTCCGCTAGGTGACAGACCCTCGAAATGAGGCTGATCTCCAATCAGCCTCAAGTTACCGAACAGAGAATCCCTCAACAACGTCATGAGTGACTTTCTTTCTTGAGCTTCTTCGAGCTGCTCTCGATCGTTCGTTCGTTCGACGAGGAATTTACTGGGGTATTAAATTGCAGCTCAAGAGAAGGCTTACTCGGCAATGAAACGAAATACACGCGCACTCAATGATCCAGCCGGAGGAACAAGTAGCTGAATCAAAACTCCTCAGACCGAGTTTGTTCGAACTAGTATCTTGTTTTGCTCATCTAGGATCGCGGTACTCTCATAGAACATTGAATCAAGTTTGGGCTCTGCGCGGCCGTGCTTCGGATCTTGACGTCTGTTAGCTATTCAGCTTGCAATGAGAGGGGAAGTGGAGACTGCCTCGAGGAGGAGGAACTAACGGAGCAGAGGATCACAGGAATCGACATTCGGAAACCAATCGAGAAGCCAGGTACAGAAATTAGGGTTCGGAGCGAATATGGAACAGGCTCAGATCAAGCTTGAATCAAATTCCGCTTCGTGCTCTGATGTCCCGACTTCGACCAATGTGGCTTTCATAGAATATGCAAACCCACGAGGTTGACGCAAAGCGCGCACAACATTGAGCAGTTTCAATGGTCGAGTATCTACAAGGTGAGTCCCACAATGTCCGCAAGCCTTTAGAGGGAAGCCTCAAGATCCTCGGGCCCGTGTCATGAAAGACGTGAATCCAACAAACAGGATCGCTTCTTGAGGGGATTCCTCGACTCGAGGATTCAGGTCGATGGTTTCCCGAGTGGAAATTATTCCGCGCAATTGATTCATCCGTTTCACTGCCGGTGAATCAATCATCGATCGATGATTTTCATAATCAATTTAACAAGCTTTCAACTCGATCCTGTAATCGATTCTGATTTAATGACAAGCGACGCAAAAACGCCGCTACATTTCGTAATGAATTGCGGTCGAACAATCAGGGGAGCAATGTCGCAAAAAGAAAAACGGAGAACAAAGTCTCACGTGGCCATTGCCGAGCGAGGCAGCCGCATCCGTGAATCAAAAGAAGCGTTTGCGATGGAGACAGTCAATACGGGCCGAGTGGAGCCCACAAAAATGTATTCTATGGCTGCATCATTCGTCAAAACTGCCGCAACTGCTTTGTAGGCGGATAGGAACAGATATCCGAGGATTCAGCCTGTTCCTCAATCGCCCCAGCGACCGTTTTAGATGATAGCTCCTGAAGAAAAACCCACAATCTCAAGACTTTGGCCCAGGGATGATGAAGGACGAGCGCAAAGGTGCAGCTACCTGCCTTCCACGGGTACGTTTCGTGTGCCAAAAGCGAAACGACTCGCGATTCGGTGGACCAGGGCCAAACAGTTCTCGCACCGTTATCGAGTAGAATCGACACGACGGATCGATGCGCTTGAAGAATCCTAGATGAACACTTGGCGCCACGGTGCTCAGGCTCTCTTATTGGATATTGAATGATTTTCTCCGCGAATTTTATGGCTATTTGTATCCGACAAGGTCAGGTTACTTCGTCGCATCAACATGTGTCCACGAGCTCCCAAATTGACAGCTGATCGTCGGATGAACGGAGTCAGAAGCACCGCCCTGTCTCGGAGTTCCGTTCGATGTGATTTCCCAAATGAGACATGAATCGCCAAAATTTGAGTTTCTCACTAAAGAAATGGACATCCGTGCGTCCGCTCCGCCCCTCGTAAACGGAGCACGACTCGAGGGTGACGACAGGAGAAGATTGTGTTCTTCGATTCCCTAGAACCTACGGGGTTTTCTTTTCTCGGAGCGGAACGAGATTTGTGTCGTGATGAGATCGTTGTATGATTCGTATCACGTCAGCCCGTCGGAGGTATGTCATGTGGCTTGGTGTGAGTTAACATTCTCGGGCGCTCTTTTCGGAAGTAATGTCGTAGTTGCTTCTTTTTATAGCCTAATCAGCAATAACAATAATAACGGTTTCGTCTCATTTAATCAGCATCGACTTTTTCGGCGAGGCAACAACCGCGCGATCCGTTCGCAGCTCTCAAGACGCCCGCCGGTCGAGAACTTCAACTTTCACCTCGAGTTTTGTTCTTTTTGCCCTCGATATCTTCGATATAGTTCGTTCCGATTCTCGTATTCGACGATGTATCCGAGTTTCATCAAGATTCAAGGTTTTCCGAGACGGATCCGAGGATGGACAGACGTGGCTGAGGAGTTGACGGGGACAGATGGAAAAAATATACAGCACTCGAGCAGCCCCAGTGGGGATCTGACTGAGACAAAAAAGAACGAGAATTATACTCCGCTTTGTTAACCTTTGTGGCTCGCTCGAAGAGCACGAAACAATGACCAAGCGATCTCTAGAAGTGAGTTCGTCTTGTTCCATGGGGCTTATGTTCTCCTGGAGCTGTTCCTTTGAGACTCGTTCAGGAGAATGAACCTCTTGGACGTTGTCGAGATTGAGAACGTTTCTTACAGGACTTCACCTGTGCAACGGCACCAATGTCCGGATCAAGAGATTTTATCGACCAAAGTGGGTTTCCCCGGCAGTGAACGAATCAAATTCATGGACAGATCCGGAAGATATCAAACCAAAGTTTACCGGAATATTTATCATTACAACTATGTGCTGCTCTGCGTCGCTGCAAAGGATCTCCCGGACGTTTTCATTGAAAGCATCCTACAAAGCGACGAATTGGGTCTCTAATCATCATCGAGATTGGGAGAAAGAGCGAGCGGCTGTCACATGCGCTTTGTTGATACCGATGATAACGTTTGAAAGCTCACAGAACATTTCCGATCAGCTCATTTCGTTGCTATGGAACAGCGCAGTTCAAGAAGCTCTCTCCTCGCTTTTCTCAGACTGCGATTCTCGACGAACCTGCGACAGCGTTCAGAGTTCAATCGATCGAGTTTGTGAAGAGCGACAGGTCCATTGGAATTTCAGGGAGAAATCCGTTGGTCTAGTTCCTCCACAAACAGACCGCAGCCTAAAATACTTTTTCCGGTTAAATAAGCTGGGCAGACACTAGCGGCGAGAGAAAAACCGCAGAACATTTCATAACTCGCTTGTCATGATGAGAAATATGCGCGGGACAGTTTCATAAGTTTCACATAAATCGCTCTCCGACGGAATATTGTTTGCCCAATGAGCCCCGCGAGAGGAAACTCGGCTGGGAATTTCAGAACGAGACTTTGAAACATCTGTATCCACAGAGCACCAGTCAGTTCAAGGCACGACGGGCTCTAGCTCCCGACCTCAGAGCCGATTCAATGGAGTGCAGACACACGTATGCTAAGCGCGATTCCGAAGCTTCTCCAAAGATGCGAATCGAGCGCAAAGTTCTGAATGAATACATCGAGCGAGGCTCGGAGGGTGCCTTTCCCGAAGTTCAAGTTCCCTCTGCCAAAGAGCTCGAAACGTGCAATTCAATCGAGAGACATCGACGCGAGCAAAACTCAGATACATGACAGGAATCCCTCCGTCGACGACTTCACCGAATCAGGCCACGTTCGTTTCAAAACTCGAGGAACGAACTCCGTGCTCCAGACTGATTCAGGAGCATTGACACGTCGGTGACCTCATCATCATGCTGCCAGGACGTTGTAGATGTTGACGTCAAGACGAAATGGTAGGTACTTTGTCCGAGAATGCAGCCGAGAATTTTTAGCAAGCGCGTCTTCACCTCATCTCCGGCTTCCTTGCGGCTGAGGCAACGACGAACCAGCTCCCCGCGTGAACAAGGATGTTCACGTTGAACGAATGAACGGCAAGAATGCCGCGCTTACGTAGCTCGCCTCGCCAAAAACAACGTTGCCCTCGTAGTTTGTTCGTGGAGCTTAGCGACAATCTTGCGCCGAGCTATGCGGGCAAGCGAGTGGGTCGGCGTTAGGTCATAAAAAACGAGACCCAACAACGGCATGTGTCTCCTCTCGAATGTAAGCGAAATGGTGGCTCCTCAAACGAAACAACAGCAGAAACGCTTGATGTGTGTCCACCGACAAACAACCATCGGGTTTTCCACACTCGCACCAAGACTCGTCGTTCGTCGGTGAGTTCGAAAGGTCGTCATCCGAGTTGACGGTTCTCGCGGGACCTATCTCGGCGCAGCTAACGGAGTTCAAGTCCAATTTACGCATTTTATTTTGCTTCTTTCCTTCCTTCCTCCCTTCCTTCGGCCGTGCTGAGCAAGTCTCCCACCGACGAACACTTAAGTATTCACATCATTCAAATCGTTCCAACGCCTCCTCCTCCTCCTCCTCCTGTTTACATCTTATTTCCGCTTTCAGTGCTTGCGGCCTCCTCGGAGAGAAAGTCGTGAAACACGCCTTCCTCGTTGTAAAAAAGAAAAGCCAACGCACTTTTATCGCGGCTCAAATTGGACTCGACAAGGAACTCGCAAGATTGTGTTCTGAAGCATCGAGGAAGGAAAACGGCGAAGCTCTCCGCCGGCCGTCCGACATTATCGAACGTGATTGCGAGCAACACGCCGCTCACGAAAATCGTTGGATCCGAACGAAACTGATCCCTGGTCCGAATTGGCAAAGGCGAGCTGTTTTGTTGCGCCGAGTCAGCTTTCGTTACAAGCGAGTGAATTTCCATCGAGGCTAGATTCGGTTTAATTGAAGTCGGGGAAACGAGGTTTCCGTCCTCGAAATTGTTTTACGAACGGAAAAGAAATGTCCGCCAGGAAACCGAGCCGCGCCGCGCCGTCGATTTCTCTTCTTTGCGATGGTCTGAGTGAGTGCGTGTCTTACGCAGCGGTTATCATATTTTGTGAGCACAGGAACTCATTCCCAGATTCAATGGAAGGAATACGAGGAAACAGACGGAAGGATCTTCCCGAATTCCTCATCTCCGCGCTCCCCTTCGAGTTCTTAGCTTTCGCGAAAATTCGAATACGACGAATATGCACGACCGACGCAGAAGAGCATCGGAAACTCAATTACGAATTCAGCGGAGACGTATCCGGTTGATGTATAAGTATTCGCGCCCAACCTCACGGGCTGACACCGAACACGGTGTTTTTAAGTTCATCAAGTCTACAAAGATAGCGGTGTGAGAGCAGAGAGAGAGAGAGAGTGAGAGTGAGAGAGAGAGAGAGAGTGAATAAAATACGCGTCCGTGGCATGCCTGCCTGCCTGCAGTTCCACCACCCCGAGATCGCAACAAACTCAATCCATCGAGAAGCTCCACGTAGAATGATAACAGGAGCCGAAGAATCGGCTCATCGAACTTGGAACGTGATTCGTTCCGGAATTCATGATCCGATGATTGGAGCTCAAGCTCCTTCGGCCCGGTACAACTCGTCTACGAAGGAATGCTCGAGCGTATCATTTGAATTCCTGCACTGTCCTCATCTCGTTCGGTTCACTCACCGGAAATGCTAACAAGGAACGAAACTGTCTGACTTTTCCACCCAACATAGAAGCTTGTTCTTCACGACGACGGTGTGAGGAGTTCATCAGACATCTGAATCGTTCGTCACAGGAACGCCCGAAAGAGATCGAGGAGCGAAGGAACTGACAACGAGAACTACAGACGGGTCATTCATCAAGAATTTGGATAGAAGTTGTAGCAGACAGGGAAAAAACGGAAACGGGAACGTGCTCACACTTTATTCAACTCGGAGCTGAAGCCACTTCCAGGGTGATCGAGAAGCCAGCGACGGATTTATGAGGTAAAAGTAGATAAAAGGAGAAAAGTGGCAGAATAATCAACAGATAAGCGAGCAGACGGCGGCGTTAACAGATGAGGCGGACGTCGAATCCTTTCGAGCTTCAGGTCGGTACCAGCATGTCCTTGACACACAGCTTCACTTCGAGGAAATGCTGTCGATCCGTGGCGCTGAGAGGTCTCGCGAAGTTTGCCAATTCCTGGTTCGAACACTCTCGAAAAACGCTCCGTTTGTACTCGATGTCTGTGCTGTCTCCGTACTCGGCGATGCATCTCTCGGCCATTGGAACGATGCTCTCGATGAGGCGTTCCACTTCCTCATCACCGACTCGTTGAGAGATGGGTTCTATGCAGGGCCTCGACGCCGACACAATGCTCTGTAACGCAGATATTCGTTTTTTTTTTCTTCTCTCGTCGTCATTGTCCTGTCGTCCCAGGAGAACTAGCGCATCTCTTGGATTGCAGCTACCTGTGAGGTCTGAAAGACCATGACGTCCAGATGTGGACGAGGTATTCACAAAAGGCAAAGGTAACGATGTCCCGGACACCTCACTGACAGAGCCTTCCGGTCTTTTGAGGAGCTTTTCTTAACAAGCGATGCACGAGCTTGTTAGCCTCGTGCTCGAAACGAAAATCGCCAACGGACGGCCGCTCGAGGTAATTCGAGGCCCGGAGGCATTCGTTTAATTGAAATAGGGCACTTCCAGTTTAATATGCTGCTTCGGCGGATGGAATACCGCCTCGGGCCTTCTCCACCTGGCATTCGCTCAACTTCCTTGACTTGATCATCAATAGGCGAGTGAATGTGTTTTTCGTTCGTAGTTTCGTGTGTTCGAGTCGGCGGCGGACGTAACGAGCGCTAAACGAGGAAATTAGGCGAATTGTTCCTGCGAAATTAATAAGCGACCTCGTCGTATTCGGAAGAGCATGACAGCCGCGTTCTCCAACAAAGAACAGACGACGATGTCGACGGACAACCGCTTGAAAACAGCAGGGAAAAGTCCGCCCAAACGGAAACTGCGATTAATTAAAGACTAACGCTGCGTTCAAGAGTTGGCAAAAGAACAAACTCCGGGAAACAAGTCGAACTCTACGGCAAACCGAGACTTTGCATCTCTGTCCGGGATGCGGGGAGGGGTGGGGTTGAAAACCCGGATGCGAAGCTCCGTTGTCATACCTTATAGATTATCGCACGATTCGGATCGGAGGCGAGTTTGTCAACGACGATATCGAACTGTTGAAGAATGCGATCGACGTCGGCGGCGACTTCATTCGATCCAAACAGCAAGCAAATGCACAAGAACAACATCCGCATCTCAGCTCTGTCACAGACGAAAAGTTGCATCGTCAGAAGGATTCAGGAGTCTCAGACTCGATTTCCGGAGTTTCTGGAACACGGCCGGTCGTTTGTGGTCGGTCTGGAAGGAATCAGTTCCGCGGATTCAGACTGATGTCGAACTCGAGATTCATGAGATGTTGGTCAAAGTGGAAAACATCCAAGGGAAGAAACCGAACTCAACTTGCCTTCGGATTCGGAACAACTTCGCTTCTGCCGCGAGCATCTACGATCTGAACAGGCTGCGAACGAGACGAAACTATTCTCTTCTTGGATGAATGCGGTGAGTTTGAGGCCTGAGTCGGCACAGCACGCTCTCAAACGATGGTCAGATCCATGCAAGTTTTCATCGAGAGCTTGTCGCCGCCTCCGCTGCTGCTACTGCTGAGTGAGGCCACCGCCGTTCAGCTGGCAAAACAAGGCGATTAGCCGAAGCTCCGCAAATCCACTCGATTCCAGGTCGATAAAAACGTCAGGCGAAAGCAACAGAATGAACTTTCACAACTCATCCGGATTCACCGCAAACTCATTTTCCAGAACAAAGAGCCGAAACGATCGATCTCACATTGGTGGACGCGCAGAAAGCGAACGAACCCGGAGAATATCTGACGTTTTTATCTTGGCAGAGGCTCGAGAGAGAAAAAACCGAATCGCTCGGGGTTTTCGGACGATAGCGCAGAGCCTGGTGAGTTCCATCCGCATTTGATGAACTCTTTAGAAACGCTTTCCGATCGGTTCCGTGCAGCGGTGGATTCCGTTCACCGAGAACTCGGAAACTTCGAGTTTCTCTCTTGACTCCCGTTTCCTGGCCCTGAAGTTTGAAGATGACCGGGCGATCGAGTGTTGTTATTGTCGGAGAAAGAATGTCGGACAATATGTCTCTTTTTTTAGCACACCAGGGCCCGAGGGCCAAGACCCTGCCTGCCTGGCTGACTGACGGACAGAATGAATGAATGAATGACTGACTGAGTGTCCGTCATCGATCGAAACGGAGGAAAGTAGAGTCACCGCAGTGGACAGATCATGCAAGCACCGTCGTCCACGCCACAAGGTTCCTTCATAAGTCGGCGTCTCGTTCCCGCATTCGTAGTTGAGAAGTGGAGAGCTTCAAAGTAGAAGCGCGAAGAATGGCTCGCGCTACCACCTGAACTCTGAGTATGATGTGCTAGCTGACCCCTGAGCTCGAGCCGTGCCATTTGGAGCGCGCTATCCATCACAAATCCAACGCACAAACCATTCGACGCGAGCAGCCGTAGCATCAACGCAGTTCGCAGAACTCATATCTCGACGATCGCGTATGGATCGGCGATCGATAACAGCCTCTTCGAAGTTGTTCCAAACCAGCGCTGCTCGTTGGTTATCTGATTCCGAATGTTCGGTCTTGCGATCCCCGAAATCGAACTCAGGAACAATCGACGGCTACCAGGGAACGGGAACAAGGTGAATGATCGAGAGCTCTGTTGATCTGCAGACACCGGATGCGAAGCGAAACTCGGACAAGTTCAAACTTCCCGAGCGAGGACGAAAAACAAAAATATAAAACCTCTTCCGGTGGAGCGGAGCTCTCGTCGAATTTGACTCACTCAGACGCCACCCAGGACAACACAGAAATCAGGACCCAAAGACAAACACAACTGGACCTTGATAAGTCGTAAAACGCGCGATAACGAGAGAGGACTTGATAACTTGGGACACGTTCGTTCCTCTTCTCCCCCGAAGCTTTTGGTATTGCCATCGAAAAAGCTCTCAACTCCCCGGTGACATTCGACTTTCGGAGCATTTCGGAGACAGAGACATTAGTCGTACACACGAACCCCCAACAGGAGGCCAAACTCGTTCGGTTAACCCCGATGGACGCAGTCGTCGTACAGAAAAGCTGTGAGGAGTCTTTTGTGACAAAGACAAATTGTCCGTGAGTGTTTCCTTCAATCGATCGATCGCCGAACGCTTGCTTTCGGCTTTTGCCTCTTCTATCTCTTGATACATCTATTCTCCGCGAGCCCGGATGACTTCGTTTTCCTCGATTGAGTAGACAGAGTACTTTGTGTCGAGCCGTGGCGTGATTTGAACTCTCGCAACGCTCGGTCGAAAGGAACAAGCGAAGAACTCTCGCAACGAACCCCGGCTCAAGTTCTCCTTCGATTCCGAGATTCCGATACGTCCAAAACTACAATTCCGTATCAGAAGAACTTCCTATGAGCGTAGCGAGCGCCCTCAATCCTTTCGTGGAAGAGCCTTCGGCTGTGGATCCTCTGTGAGAACGAACTTTAGGCAGAGTGAAGGGCTTTGGGCAATTCTAGCCAAGTTTGAATGACTCCGTGATGAAACGTCGTCCGCACGGCCGGCTGAGCCACTTTCGCACTTGCTCGCTGACAGGTCGTCGACCGCCTGAGAGCGTGGGTGGACAGAGCATTCGTCACGAGCCCCTTCAGAATGAAGCTTCAACGAGCCCGGAACAGGTATTATTGATTTCTGTTTCATAATAAAATCCATCGATCCAGATGTTCTCAAATCCCCGCGCCTGCCTCTCGAGTCGACTTCGCCCAGTTGCTTGCTTGCTTGCCCGCCGGCCGTTTGTCTTTCTGACTGAGCTCACTTCAAGATGTACGGACGGACAGATTCGCCGCGAAAGACAGACACGTTCCCGCGCTCATACACGGGGCGATCACTCACTTTGCAGTGTACACTTTCTCAAGACACTTTCTCTCGTTCGGTGGTCGGTTGGTTTCTCTCTCTCTCCGGCGACGATGTCTCCTTTGAGAACACTCTTCTCCACTGTGCAGCGAACGATTCTTCATTTTTCAAGCTTCGCCTTCTTGCGCATAGCGGACAAGACCTCTCTGCTTCTCTGCACGTCAAAACAAACCTGGATTCTAGCGAACTAGATAGATTTCTCGTAAACGATACATTCTGTTGTTCAAAAGGGAAATCGTTTGAAACATTCCACGATGCGAGACGATTAACGACACGGATAACACCATCAATCACACGATTCTTATCCTGCACAACATCGGCAGTGCTTCAGGAGCGTAGCAGATTTCATGTCACGTCATCGACTGTTCCGCGTGCAAGGCTGCCACCGATCTCTATCGATTTCCGTCGAGAACGGCAATTGGTTCACGCATGATCGAGTTCGACGGTAAACATCATCTGATATTATTTTAACTATATGGGCGCAGTTACTGGACATTCCAAGAATGAGGATTTCTGTGGTTCAAACCTGTGGTTTGACAACACGACCGGAATTCCGGAATTTGTGACATTTTCCAAATGAATCAATTAACGACAGACATATGTGCATCTCCCGTGGTTGAGAACACTTTCTTCAATTTCGTTCAAACTGACATGAGTATTCGATTTTATTTCTTCGGAATTCCGCGAAAATTCTTCAATGTTGTCACAAAGTACTGGCCATTCAGCCTTGAAAGTTTTGTAAATATTATCGGAGGAAATAGCAAAGAGCCGAAGAAAAGTTCGCGAATAAATATCCTGTCGTTCAAGTCATACTTGGGGAAACTTTTGATTCTTTTTCTATTTAACAGTCTGATCTGATTTCAGGAAGAAATTTCTACCAAAGGTACTCACGACGGTGCCGAGGCCGACGGCCAGAGAGCCAGTCCGCGTGGAACAGCAAAAGCAACATTTGTGCATGGATATTTCTTGGGGCAACCTGCCCTACGGTCGTCACTGTAATCGCTGACTTCAGTATAGAGATGTTTTTAGCAGTTCGTAAAATTCTCGGCGGTCTCCAACTGTAGGCTCGTCGTTATAACACCAGTGCATAGCTCACACTCAACTTCACAGCACCGGTTTCCAAAGGCAAACTCTGCCGCACAGCACTAACTAAGTCAAAGCCGACAAGGCGACGGCAAACTCTGAACCGACGGAACAGAGTTCGGCGGCAGAACAACTTTCCTCCGCTATCAAAGTATTCAAAACCTTTGGCGCGCACACTTCCAGTGTCTGCTCGACTCGCTTCGATGCCGTTGCTGTTGCCAGCCAGCCTGCCTGCACTGCTCTCACCCAAGCAACGTGCTTGAGTCCGTACCGCAAAACTCTGGCTCGGTCGCGTTTTGCCATCGAAGGACCCTCCTCCTCGGTGTCCTCACCTTCTACCCTCACTCCCTCCGACGGGGTCCACGTCGAGTCGTGCTTTTGTTGTACGACAAGCACCACCGGCTAGCTGGCCGTGCATCGTGAGCCAAGTTCAGTGAAAACCTTCTCTGATTTTCGGGTTTCCGACTTCGACTTAGCTATGGAATAGCCGTCGGTGCCACGGGGTTCCTTCGAAACTCCAGCACGGCCTGTGAACCTCGGACGAGGGCTCCGGAGTTGGATCAGTGCCAAGAACTGGCCTGGAGCTCCCTCTGCAGTTGCGGAACACGCCTCAAAGTCTGGAGGACGGCTCTCGGAACGCAATATTTCCCAAATCACCTTTCATTTTGAAAACTTTATCCAACTCGAGGGTCCTCCTGTGCAGACTGACGAGGACACCGCACCGCGGTCACGATAACCGTCTGACACGCGTTCGTCGATTGATGTCACCCAACCGATCCCGGTCCCAGAGGCTTTCGAGAACGCTGCCTCGCTTGATTAGGCTTGTCTGGCCGGCGTCCTAGTCGACGGTGTCGAAGACACGTTGTCTATCGCTTACTAACTCACTGACTGACTCGATGACCTCGACCCAGCCCAGCATCGACGGACGACGGGACCGGCATCAGCAACAGCGTTGCGAGAAGCTTTTCGCTCAGAGTTCAGTCGAAAGACTGCGACCGCTGAATGCGTTCGTCTAAATAAAAACAATTTGGGACAGAGAATCTCTAGAAGATCTAATCCAGTCGATCTGAGCGATGCACTATCGAAAGATGAGTCGCTAGAGTTCATTGAGCCCTAGCTTGCTGTTCGACAATCGGTCACCGCCGAACACATCGAGGACACAAACTTCTCGCTTTGGAATTTGGAAGAGGCTCAAAGTTCAGGAGACTGCGAGCCCCTTTCATAATGAAATCGAAATCTGGTCGCGAGGCTCAAAGAATCGTCATCTGATATGGGTTTCGACTTCCTATTCGGCGAAATCTGGTCCTGAACAGCGCGGCGTCTCAAAACCGGAATCTCTCCTCACCACGGTTCGATTTCAAGTTCGGAATGGCACTTTCGGTTGTTTCCACCTGAGCATTCTTCAGACAAAACCGAATGCACGAATTTCTGGTCTATCGTACTTATCGGTCAAGAGTTTTGATGAAGGCCAGCGAAGGAGTGTCGGAACTCCGATGCCGAAAAGGGCGAAAGAGAAACAACGAATTCCTATAAACAGTCGTTATGAGAAATGTGGAAGCGCCGTCAGCACAAAGTTTCCCGACTCCTCGTTTCGCATCAATGTCTTGAGTGGTTTGCACCAACTCAAAACAGCCTCCGGAATCGTTGCTTGCTCCCGATATGTTGCGCAGATTCGTCCGAAACAGAATCTTAGCTATTCTCCCCTGCTCCAGATCCCATCTGCTGAGAGGAGGGAATTTTCAAGACGAGTGCTATGAGGGGTGTCTCATGCAGGTCACTATTGGATCACAGGCAGCTGTTTCATTTTGCATCGCGGACATAACCGCTCAACCTTAGCGGTGAAAGAGTTTATTTTCCCTCAGGATTGTGTAAGAAATTCGTGAATTGCGACCTCGATTTCTTGAGACCGCAGGAAATGGAATGTAGGAATACAGGAGAATTCCGATAATTTCGCGATGGCGCGAATTATCGGGGTTCCAATGGCACGATTCTCACAGTCTCCATTGAAAACAAGCAAAGTACCGATAATAATCTGCGATTCGCGAAATTTCCAGAATGTGACTCCCGGGAAACACGAATTGTAAAGATCCCAACGCATTCTTGTTTTCGTTGACTGAAACGCTCTTGATGATCTGCGACTGTTCTAATATCTATTCCGAATCAGCGTAATTTCCTCGAGATCCAGTGAAAACGATCTGAACTAACCGAAATGTCAATTATCAACTGCATCTAAAAGTCTACAGGGTTTTTACTTCGAAGTGGAAACAGTTGCTTTCTTGTCTTATTTAAGCCATGACTCAGCGAGTCATCGGATACATCTGGAAACTTCTTAGTTGGGTAGTTGGAGATTCAGCTCAAAATGAGAACCTTTTGCTGTCGAAGATTTCGGGAAGTTATTGACAGTTTTTCAAGGAAGCCAATATCGAGAAGCGGATTCTCGGGATTTTCGATATTGGTGAGCGTTCTTGGATTTCGAAATCGACTTCCGCTCAAATAAGTGAGCATTCAAATAGGATTTGATTTGAGGATTTGAATGCACCTTGAATAGGCCCTGATCGATTGAAAATTGACGAATGACAAAGATAAGAGTCGACCTCGAGGCGCCCTGGGGATCCAAACTCGCAACGAATGCAAGACGATTAGCTTATTTATAACTAAAAAGAGACAAGAAGCCAATTACATCCATCTCAGAGGAAACACTCTGTGGTTCATTTCAAAATATCCCATGCCGTCGCACCGCACTGTCGAACTTCCCCCTCTGGAACCCTCACAGGCTCAAAGGGGCTCAGGAATCAAGGATTCGGAGCTATCTCCCCGACTGGGGTCCCAGGAATCCTCCAATGCGCCGACCGGGGGCGAAGGATCATCCTTATAAGGACACCATGATGAAACTTTCTTCAATCTATGAAAGGCGATCGATGGTCTCCCGGCCGCGAGATTCATGGACGGCGAGCAGGCAACGCGAGAGAGGAACAAGTGAGCCGCTTTGATAATTCTCAATAGCCTCAAGAATCCTTCACGGTTTGTTTAACCGTAAGACGTCGAATGCAAGGGATTTGTGCCATTAACGAGCCTAACGACGGTTTTCCAGCGCGGCAGTCGTCTGACCGACACACCGAACGAACGAGCGGAGAGATAAGCGAAACGTGGCGGAAGGAGTTAACGTTATCTCGGAAGGCGAGAAACACGCCTGCTGGGGAACATAATTATCTTTTTCCCCGTGATCTCCTTCCACACAAGCTTGCGGCGAAGCAATCGCAGAGTTGCGTAAAAAACTTCGCACCTGCCAAAATGAGGCTCCAGTTGTTCATTAGGAACTTCCCACTCCGGTTGCGTTTTGAGAACTTGACGGAATGTTCGGTGGTTTCCACCGAGACTTCAGCGATCGTGAAGACATTTCAAAAACAGTTGGAGCAGCAACCGGTGCTTCTCCCAGAAGTGATTTAGGAGAACACGTTGCGAAAATTTTCAGTTCGAGCAAAATGAATCCGTTCCGCAAATGATCGAGACGGCACGCACATCGGGAGGATCGAAATCATTCAAGCCTAGAAATTTTTAGTTCCGTCGCCGGTAAAACGAATTCCGGCGTCAGTTTGAATATTCCGGAACCGAAGTCTGTCCACGGATAGAGGTTGCCGATTCGTATGATTCTCGTATGGCTGCTCCCGCACTACTCGTGTGACGTGACACGAGCGCAAAGACCGCCAACACAGCAGCTCGCCCTAAAAAGCATTATGATGTAATCATCGGTTGGACGAGCTTTGCCCGCTGATATTTGTCAAACTTGTCCAGCACACCTCTTTCGTGTCTGATAAACGCCAGTCATCAACTGTCACGTAACGGGCCGTCTGTACCAACACGGACATTGGACACCACGAGTAGCATTGCCGAGGTACTCTTCCGTTCCATCCGGAACACATCCAAGTGCACTATCACTCAAGATGTCGGATTCAACGATTCTGTACAAGTGACCAAATGTACATATGTATACCTTGGTGGGTGATATCAAGAATCCTCCCAGGAATTCAGAGGAATCGGATCTTCGATGTTTGGTCGATTCGCGGTCGTTCCATGATTTCCACCCTCGATCGAATCCGCCCGAGCTCTAACTTTGAATTCTCGGCGCGCAAGGTTTCATGTGTTCTCCAGAGCTAATATTGATTCTGTTGAAATATGTATTCAGCAATCGGAATCTCTAGATTCTAATGACGTGTGGTGAATGCTCGATCCGCGCCGAGCGAATTCGTGATTCAGAACAGAAGGCGCCAATGCACCTGCGTGATAACATGGCGGAGCAACAACTTCAATCGTTTTCATTCTCGATTCGGGGCACTAGTTATGTCGCGGAAGATCATGACGCACGAGGTTGTTGCAATGCCGATAGACATCCAAATTAAGTTACGGAACCGATCACGAGAGCTCGGAGGTTTAGGCGTCATTCGTCAATCTCCCTCCCTCAATCCGCGTGAATGAATGAATGAATCAACTTGGGTTGAATCAACTTGGCTTTATTCGGGATTTAGGTTTTATTCGGGATTTGGGTTGAATGAATGAATGAAAGGAAACATTGATCATTGATGTCGGAAATAGCGTTGTAAATAAATGTTGAAAATAGAACGATAGTCATCGATGCATACCTATACTACATACACCTTCAAATCGATGCACAAGTTAATGGATTGATGGAAGGTAATTCATGAAAAATGCCAAGCCCTTGTCGGTAGCCATATATTTTGGAAATACAGGGGGGGCGGGGGGTGGGCGATGGGTGCCTGGAACAATGATCTTTCTGGAAACTCAGTTGAACTATGAACTCAATGTTGATCCTTGATGATCGCAAAGGTTGAAATTTTCGAAGCAGGTAGGGGGCTTGAAATCAGAGCCAAAAACTGTTTCATTCGGAATAACTCGCGTCATGAGTTCAGCTCGCTCTCGTCGAAAACTCGCGGACCCCTTTGTTTCGAGCTACACAAACCACAAAAGGAACGTCCATCGATCTATGCAGACAATGCGAAAAACTAAAGGGGTGAGCGAGAGGTAGAGGTGATCCCCGACGGACTCGTGAAACGGAAAAGTATCATCGATCCCGACCGAAGCGCCGGTTTTCATCCATTACAGAATATCATTCCACAACGAAAACGTTTGTACATTTCGGGGAGGCAGAAAGCGTGCACTTTTCGAGACACATACCGTATTTCTCAAGTACTCAAGCCCTCCCCTTGTATTATGGGGTAATTTGACCGGGCTTGTGTTTGGGGGAGGGCTTGTATTTGGAGAAATACGGTAGATGACCTCCCGATATCATCCTGGTCTTCTCGAGACTTGAATACTGAGTTCGCAACAGAGACTTCATTCTCAGGTCATCGCTGTCATCCTGACTTCGAGTCTGTCGTCGAGTTCCTGGTTAAGGTCGTTGTGAGGGAAGGCGATCTAATTAGGCGAAGTTTGAAGTGAGCTCATGAATTCTGCGGCTCCCGGGAATCCTAAACTATTCTCAAAATATGATGTCTTGAGACCTCAAAGGAGCGCCTGAGCTCCCCGCGGCTCGAGGCTTATGAGAGATAATTACAGGTTTTTGAAGACGTGTGGCTATTTCGGCAACACTACTCTCCTTCGGGATTCCTCCAAGGCTTCCCTAAAAACAGATTTATGGAACATGAGGTTACAAGCAAATGATTTATCACACGTACAGCCGACTTTCCGTCGAAAATGGAGACCAAAAAATGAAGACGAACGATTCCCACTCCGGAACTCGATGAAACTCAGCTTGGAGAGTTCATTCATTTTTCTTCGTCAATACCAGAGAGTCCTCACTGGAGACAGACTTCAGGCTACCTTGCTCGACTGTTAGTGGACATTGAATGATCACCAAACTCTCAGTTTGAATGCCTTTCAGAAAAACGGAATGAATTCAAAACTCACAAGGATTCGATGTTGACTGGACGAAATTCTGGGGAAAGATCTCAATGGAGATGAACTTGAATGTTGCGAAAGCCGACAATGGGTTTCCTAGAAGTTACGCGGTCAACTTTGTCGAATGCAAATTATTCGTTCGAGACTCTCCTTTGAGAGTTCGCTAATGAACCACTGAGAACCAGGGAGGACTACGAGCTATGTCTCCGCCAGGCCACCGACATAGTCGTACTTGCAGAGAGGGGCTCTCGCCTCAGAACTTGCCTTATAGGACTAACGCCGTTACAAAATGAGTGGCTGAAGCTTGTCCGGACTGTCTCTTCTCGCTTTCCGAACAAGTTAATGATCAGAAAACAACGAGAAGCAACGGCTACCATGCTGTCATTGCTTGGTCTGATGGCGACTAGCATCGGAGACTGCATGAACGGAATAATTTGGAATAACCACATGAGGCGATACTTCAAACATTTCGTACGAGGAGTCTGAGAACAGCTCTGCTAATGCGAGTAGAAGTTCAAAACTGCTCGAGGGCTTCGAGTGGTGCCCATTATTATCGGTGATTCTGAATAGATTCCGGAAGGCTCCGAATAGATGCTTTACGGCTAGTCGTAAACCCGACATAGTACATCTGTCAGTCAGAACTCGGTCGAACTCGAGGGTTATCACCTCGAAAAAAGTATTCATCGAACACCACGTCATCGACGAAGATGTCTGTATTCATCCTGCTATGCTCTTCCGGGTTCGCTCCTGCCAGAACTCAATTCCACTGGGATTGACTTCACTGGAAACATAGAAACTATTTTCTTTTGGTCTTTCGATAAATTTCCAATGATTGAGGCTTTAGATTAGCGGACCACGACCCTGTACCGGTCAGCTTCACAGCATTTAAATGCAGATTCTTCATTGAAACTCAATGAGAACCGCGAAACTCGACAATTTCTGCTTATTCTCTCCGCGAGAAGTTCACAGCGCTGACAAAAGTCATTTGAAGCTGATAGGTAACCGGAGCTCTCAAATGCTCCGTATTATCTCAAAAGCCGGAACCAAACGTAACTTAAGAGTGAATGGGAGTCATGTTCTTGTATTTTCCCGTAATCCGTTGCGTGAGATGACAGGGTTCACAGAAGCGAGGAATCAAAGTGTGCGTCAACTGTATCATCGGGTCGCTGCGAAAGTCCCCGACCCTGTTTTCGAATCGACTATTCCCCAACTTAGATGAATCGACAGAAATGGCGAAAATAAACACGATCGACGCAGAACTTTGTAAGCTCTCAGATGATGATGACAGATCTGATGTTGGAGTCGATCTGTGCGGTTGGTTGAGAAAATGGGAAAACGATCGATTTTGGGAGAATCGTTCTTCGCAGATAACTCTTCAAAATGGATGGGACAACTACCGCCATCGAGTGATGGTTACAAGATTAGCTGTGCAACCTCAAGAATATCGGTCGTTCGATCCCCTTTTCGGGCACACGGATTGAATCATTTACAGTGCACAGTCCTTCTCGTTCTGACTATCTACTGCCGAGTAGGCTACTATGTCGAGAACGGTTTCCATGATTCCCATTATCTCCGGGCGCGCGTCGTCCAGTTTCGATCATCTGACACAAGAGGTCGATTGCGGTGTTTAGTTGATTCGTCGGTCGAGTTGGACGGAACCGCAGAAACTCGTTACTTCGATTACCACACCTTTTTCCAAAATCACGGCGACATCATGCGGATCATAACTGGAAAACGTTCGTTGCCTCTATGGACCATTCACACATGTCGTATAGTTTATCTCTTACGAGCTGTGTGGGAAATATGAACGAATGGCATTACTTGTTCTAGCGTAACATAAATCACGGGTCGATGTCCTTGTAGCCCGTCGGTTACAACGGACCGTCAATTATAACGGCTATCGCATCTCCGTTAGGGTTTACAGCCTGGATGCATTCAAGCTCGCACCCAGCGGCAAAATCCACCGAATGCTCCGACAAGAATAACCCGGAATATCATATGTCCTCTTCCGCTCGAGGTTTTCATCTCCCCGAATGGAAGATCCCGATGTTTCGGAAGGCCAGCTAGCGATATCCGACTTGAATTGAATTTCACGTAAACAAAAGACTCGATTAGGATGCAAGAATGAAGTCTTTCGTTTCCGGAGAGCGACAGCAGTGTAGCGTCGATTGATGTCTTTTCGAGACTTCTCTTTTGTCTTTGGCGACGAATATTCAGAGGCAATGTCGGACCACCGTCATCATGCAGTAAAACAGAATCTAGAGAGCGTTTTTGGGAATGCACTCCTAATCGGCAAATTGCAGCTGAAAGGGAGAAGCGATGGCAACGTAGTCTCGACTAGGCGCTACATAAGTGCTGTGTCGCAGAGCTCCGTACGTCCCCACCGAGTCTCTCTCATCATGAGCTTGTTGCCCCTTGCAGTGGTTTTTGCGACTGTCGCTCTCGGCGCGATTCCAACGGGCGCCCAGAGACCGCTTGTCTGCTATTGGGAATCTTGGTCAAGGTATGATTCGAAGTTTCGAAAATTCGAGGGTTTCCACTTCTCTGTGGAAAGGAAATGCTAGAAGAAGAAACTCTTCTTCTGTTTCTTCTGCCGTGGAAGTTTTTCCTGAATGTTCCAGGATCGATAAATACCCTCTTTCCTCGTAGATATCGTGCGGCGCCATACACTGGCAGCGTGAATGACATACCAGTCCATCTGTGTACGCATCTGGTGTACGCGTTCGCTGGATTGGACGAGACCACATGGAAAGTGAAATCTCTTGAACCCTACTGGGACTTGGACCAGGGCGGATTCAAACAACTCGTTGCCCTGAAGCAGAAAAACCCTCAGCTCAAAGTGAGTTTCGCCATCGGAGGTTGGAACGAAGGTGCCACGAAATATTCCGATCTTGTTTCCGACAAAGAGCGAATCAGGATCTTCGTTGATTCCGTCGCGGAATGGATTGCCGTCTACGGTTTCGATGGAGTTGATCTCGATTGGGAGTATCCGGCCGACGCCTCAAGGGGCGGCAGAAGTCAGGACAAAGCGAATCTCATCGTTCTGCTACGAGCGCTCCGGAAAGTTCTTGGGCAGAAGCTGCTCACGATTGCCACCTGTGTTCCCGCCAACAAAATCGCTGCCGGATATGACGTTCCGGAGATGGTGAAATACGTGGACTTTATCCACGTGATGGCATACGATCTCCGAGGCGGTTGGGACAGCGTTATCGGGAATCACGTATCGTTGTTCCCGAGCTCCAACGATCTTGGCGTGTACTCCAAACTCACTGTGGTAAGTTAAATGGGAATTCGAATTCACAGAATCCCAGCTCGAGGGTTTTCCCTTCTTCGATCCTGAAAAATTATCGCTTCAGGATGGAAAATCAATTCCTGATTCTCCACAGGAACAAGGAATGCACAACTGGGTCGACGCGGGCGCACCCACCGAGAAACTCATCATGGGCCTAGCTTTCTATGGACGATCGTTCAAACTCCAGAACTCGGGGAATAACGAACAAGGGGCCCAATCAGCGGGAAACGGACGTTTTGGCGCCGTTTCTCAACAGGATGGAATTTTGTTCTATTTCGAGATCTGCAAGAAGCTCCAAGAGGGCTGGACCCGCGTCTTCGATAACGAAACCAAAACACCGAACGCGTTTTCCGGCGACCAATGGGTCGGCTACGATGATGCGGAAGGAATTTCTCACAAGATCGAACTTCTCAATCGGAAAAAGTACGCTGGAGTCATGATTTGGGCAATCGACGTCGACGACGCCAGCAATTCATGCGGCCAAGGAAACTATCCGCTAGCGACCGCCACGCACAGAGCATTGGGGGGTGAAGTTGACGAAGACAACGAGATCGATGTGGATCCCGACCATGACTCGGGTACAGCCGAGCCGGAACGAGATCGAAAGACAACTACCGCGAGGCCGACTCCAGTCACGACGAAACAGCCTCAGCCGGCGGTGGACTGCTCGCCTGGAAAAGATTTCCTTCCACACCACACGAAGTGCTCGATGTTCATACGCTGTGTGAACCGGAAACCCGTCGAGATGAGCTGCCCTGCTGGTCTTATATTCGATCTTTCGCAATTGGTGTGCAACTGGCCCATTGAAGTTAATCCCAAGCTACCTGAGGGATGTCCAGACGCGAATCCCTAACTCTGGAAGTCTATGTAAATGAGAAAAAGAGCGTTTTCGGGAAAATTCCCGCGTTACGAAACAGGAGAATAAAAGAATGGAGATCCTCTCGGTGACTGTTAAATTACTTTCGGAGAAGTCGAAAGACGTTTTTTTCGAATCTCTGATCGAAGGTGTTCGAACAAGGTCAGGAATGACCCCGAAGTTTGCGATTTCCGCGGGAACCCATCTTTTTTCGTAACGATAATCTGCCAACAGAGTCACATCACTCCTCATGGCCGAAACTTGAGCCTACCTCCCGGCCCGAATTATTCGCATTCGCCGCGGCTTCAAACCTAGTTCAAATCGAATTCTCGCCCAGCTCTCAGATTAGGTTTGTGCAGACTCTGCACACGGGATTTTTCTCTTTTCGCTCGAGGATGTAGGAACTGTAAACCGCATGACTGAACTTCTCGGTGTGACATTCTTCCTTAAGTGTCGCAGCTATTTAGGCCAAACCCGCGACCGATCAGGGTAGTCGGTCATTGAATGTAATCATCGAATATTATCCCATTCAATCATCATCAGTCATTTCATTCCGCACACAGGAACAGGATAGCGGAAGGAATTTTCAAAACAAAAATTACGCGGAGCCTACGTGTCTTTCTCCCGGTGAACATTATGCACCCGAGGACGAATCGCTGTCTCCAGGGAAAGCTCGCCAACAAATCAATAATTTCAACCTCAGCGACCTTCATGAGCTTCACTTGAGGGTGGAACGCTGAAAATCTCATTGCTTCCTGGCTGACGTGTCAAATTCATCGAAGACTCGTGCCGCAAGCGACTCTTCAGCTTGCGCTCCGGTTTCGCTTTTGAGTTCCAGACTGAGCTTCTGCGGTTGCGGACTCGGAAACGCCGCAGCTCACTGTCAACGAAGGGAGGAATGATTCGATCACGATTCGCGAGCACACGAAATCCGAGCCACCACCATGGAAACTGACTGAAAGCTCCACGCAAATGCTGGAAACGATCCACGAAGCTCTCACAGTGGTCGTGATGACAGAATGGTACGTATCTGACGCTTCCAAAGGCAAAGTTGAGCGGTTTTCCGACTCGTTCCCCGTCGTTTTCATTCTGGAATTGTGAAGAAGCCTTAATTTCTGCGGAGGCCTTTAGTCGAATCTGATATCTCTAGAAATATTCCTCTTCTTGCTTAGTTTTTCCGGAAGAAGGGAGTTCAGAAGCTTGGTCAGACACAGCCCGACTCACCGTTCAAAGTAAAACTCAATAACCCGAACGTGACATGGAGCGGACACCTGGCGTTCGTNGGCTTCAAACCTAGTTCAAATCGAATTCTCGCCCAGCTCTCAGATTAGGTTTGTGCAGACTCTGCACACGGGATTTTTCTCTCATCGCTCGAGGATGTAGCTGTACACCGCACGACTGAACTTCTCGGTGCGACATTTTCCCCGCAGCTATTTAGGCCAAACCCGCGACCGATCAGGGTAGTCGGTCATTGAATGTAATCATCGAATATTATCCCATTCAATCATCATCAGTCATTTCATTCCGCACACAGGAACAGGATAGCGGAAGGAATTTTCAAAACAAAAATTACGCGGAGCCTACGTGTCTTTCTCCCGGTGAACATTATGCACCCGAGGACGAATCGCTGTCTCCAGGGAAAGCTCGCCAACAAATCAATAATTTCAACCTCAGCGACCTTCATGAGCTTCACTTGAGGGTGGAACGCTGAAAATCTCATTGCTTCCTGGCTGACGTGTCAAATTCATCGAAGACTCGTGCCGCAAGCGACTCTTCAGCTTGCGCTCCGGTTTCGCTTTTGAGTTCCAGACTGAGCTTCTGCGGTTGCGGACTCGGAAACGCCGCAGCTCACTGTCAACGAAAGGAGGAATGATTCGATCACGATTCGCGAGCACACGAAATCCGAGCCACCACCATGGAAACTGACTGAAAGCTCCACGCAAATGCTGGAAACGATCCACGAAGCTCTCACAGTGGTCGTGATGACAGAATGGTACGTATCTGACGCTTCCAAAGGCAAAGTTGAGCGGTTTTCCGACTCGTTCCCCGTCGTTTTCATTCTGGAATTGTGAAGAAGCCTTAATTTCTGCGGAGGCCTTTAGTCGAATCTGATATCTCTAGAAATATTCCTCTTCTTGCTTAGTTTTTCCGGAAGAAGGGAGTTCAGAAGCTTGGTCAGACACAGCCCGACTCACCGTTCAAAGTAAAACTCAATAACCCGAACGTGACATGGAGCGGACACCTGGCGTTCGTAACGGCCGCTTTGGTCATCGTGAGTATTCTCTTCGTATATTACTGGAACGAATCCTAGAATCTGTCAAACCCGAAATCCGCCTGAGATCCTCTGCGTTTTATTATGATTGCGCTGAGAGCCCTTCTTACCCGCAGATGTCCCGTTCGACCCACCTTGCGATCATGGTGTACGCCTATCCTTGGAGGTGGTTCCAAGGTGAAGTTTGACGACAGCTCTTCTATGATCGAGAAACTTATCGAATATGAAAACACACTTCGATTGTTTACTTGAACTCTGATTCCAGTGGAGGACGAGGCCTATATGAACACGTTTTACGATGACTGGGTCATCAGCTTGGCTGCGATGTTCGGATGGTACTCTGTTATCATGGTGAGTTCCATAAATTTGCGGTTCTTGTCCGGGAAAAGTGACGTGCAGACGAAATTACATGACTGGCTGTTTCAGGCACGTCGACGATGGATCATCGTCAGCTACTTCTACGGCTTCTTCAGCTTGGGCTATCAGATTTGGTGTTACATAAATCTCCCCGGAAAAAGCATATTCATGTGGCAACCCCCGGAAGAAGTTCTCCTCTATCTCAAATGGTGTCGCGTTATTTTAGGCGGAGTCATGGTGAGTCATCCTGAGATGTGCTGTCATCTAATTCGAGCGAAGTTAACCCCGAATGGTCGCTCAGTCTCGACATATAGCTGCTTGGGTTCCATCTCAATCCTCCTGAGTCTCTAGAGAACGCTTCAAGTCGAGCTCCTGATTACATGTTTGAGCTATCCAAAGATATTTCTATATTAGCCTCCGAATTGAGAGAATTAGGAACCCAAAAATTGAGCTTCGAGCCCCTTCATCAAAAACCGGGAAATGTGGTAGAAGGACACCGGGTGGAATCTGATAAGAATCTGTGCGGGCAGCTGACATACGATTCGTAATGTTGGCGTTGTTCACAAAAGTAATTGTAACTATGATCTCAATGCCATTATCTCGAAATCTTCACTACAGGCTCTTAATCAGTTCGTGTGGACGACATTCGTGCTGACCTTCAAGACCCCGTTCTGAGCGACTCATCTCTAAGGATTCTTTTCTCTTATCGAAGCCTATCGTCTTGATGTGTTCGACTCAGCAGAGGACAAATGACTGGTCCTCATGCGCCCGACTCACGAAACTTCTTTTCGTGAAATAAAAAGATCACTTCCTTATGACTGGAATACTTGTTGTCTCTTTCCACCAAAGGCCCAACAACGAGAACGCATGACCCCACATCCCAGCACAAACTCGCTAGTTGATCACAGAGCAATCGTAATTTCTTCTTGTCCACAATGACGATATCTACGAGCGGGGGAAGGGGGGGGGGGGAACTTGTGATATCGGCAATCAAGCGATGGAGAACAACTCGGAGTCATCGGGCCTACCGAGCGTTGCATTCCCACCTAACGAACTGTAGAAGATTGTAAAAGTTCCTGTTCCTAGAAGTGGAAAAATCGATGTGTCCGTGGAGACGCTGCTTCCGCTTCGAGACTCGGAGAATCGATGCTGATCAATGGAATGATGTTAGTGCTCTACGACCGAGCTCACAACAACTCGTTAGATTCGGTACATCTGAAAGTGGCATCCAGACAGAGCGCACAGAAACCACAACCGTATTTAGCGGCCATGCCTATCTCCGACATTTCATCCGAGAATCAGCGAAGATATCGCAACTGGAAATCGGCGAAATTCCCCGCCGAACTCGGATCTCCCGAACAGCATTCATTATATCAGACCGAGAACAAACATTGGCTCACGCATACGCATTGAAAAACACGAAATGCATATCACTACAACTCATATTGCACGATTTATTCGATCTTTTCGGGTTAGAATTCTGTTCTCGTCAAGTCCCGCGATTCACAACTACATTCGATGAACCGACTGACCGCTATTCCAAAAGGCTCCAAGGGGTGAGAGGTTCCGTCCCGATCGCAAGTTGCTCTTTGAGAACCCAAGTTTGAATACGATCGATTGGGTGGAAGCTTGTGAAAGACCTGCATATCATGATGAGGGGTTCGGCATCATGAAGTTGACGCCGGGAGAAAACAAGCCCGGTTGTGGTGACAAAAAAGGGATTTCTCTAACGGCCTCGGTAGTTCCGTGAACCAGTCACGTTTTCAACGATGATTCAGGAGTCTGTTACGGTCGATAAACCTAGGAGTACGGGTGTTGATTGAAAAACATATGGTTCCCTTCTCGGTGTCGACGCAGATCCACTTTTCGATTGAAAGACATGCCGCAGAGGAAGCATGCGAAGGGTTTGAAACCCGAATGCTTCCGCGTGTGCGTGATGAGATTTGAGCTCTGCGAGAAAGCCTTGCCACATACGACGCATTTATGCGGCTTCTCACCTGTGAAGAGATTAATCATGAAACATGACAAGGAAAGCCCAAGGTCACAGGAAAGGAATCGCTCAAAAAATCGATCGCAACGAGGGACGCTCCAGGATTCGGTATCTGTCACTGACCAGTATGGATGAAGGTGTGCTTCTTCATATCTGATTTCTGATGGAATCTCTTGCCGCAGTACGCACAGGGGAATGGTCGAATGTCCGAATGAATCAAGAGATGAGTCGAGAGGGTGGACGACCTCTTGAATCTTTTCTTGCACTCCGGGCACTCGAACTGACGTTCTTCCTGAAAGACGGAAACTTTTCGATCAATCGAAGCCTAGACTCCTGAATCTTGAATTCTGGTCACGCTTCATATTCCGAAGTGTGTGGAACTTCCTTTCATTTCAGTAGTCAGAAATAGCCATGACTGTTTGCGAGATTGATTCTCTTATGAAAGGAGCTTGGGATCACCTTTTTCTTGACCTGGTTTCCGAAAAGAGTGGCGATTCCGAGCGTAGCAGCCGGATTGAAATACGGCTGCCCCGTGATTCGTTCCCAATCCGCTCTCAACGTTTCCAAAATGGGTAGAGTCGGAACCCCAGGCACTGCGAAGTCAAAGCTCGAATTCAGTCATTTTTTTCCATACTGAATCACGACCGAGTCTCGGAAAATGCGAGAATCATGCGCAGAGCGCCGAGGAGGTCAACAGCTACAAGAAAAACACATTTCTCTATTTGACGCTCAGCTTCGTTTGAGTGGTTCTCTCTCCTGCAAGTCCTCTATTCCACGATGCTCATCACTGAATTCAGAATACGTCAGCCCTCGATTCTTTAGGAAAAATACAGCCATGAACAGTTCGCTAACGCCTCACAGAATTTTATTTCTATAAATTCCGTCCGAATACATCTTTTTCGATTCCAATTCGGGATGAATTCGGCGCTCTAATACCAGATTCTATTGAATCGTTTCTCGTACGGAATCTCCCCAGACCGGCACTTCCTCTCAAATTCACTCGTATCTTTCAAGAACATATACGTCAACGCGGCCGTCGGGATAGCGACCACTCCGACCCAGTACAACACTGCTTTTGGTGTCATCTTGTAGTACTCGAAGGCTGTCGCCTTGGCAGCTTGGAAACGCAACATGGCAGGATCCTCGATACAACCTGAAAATGAAGATTCGTTAGAAAAGTTCTCAGGTAACCGAGAAATAATGGACTATGGACAGTGGGAAACTGAGGCCGTTCCAATCAAACGCTTCCTCTCAACATGTCGTTCGCGCTCGGAAACTCGGTCCAGAGCCCGATATTGAGCTCACAACGAGGACATGTTAGAGGATCGTTCTCCGGCAACAGAACGTCTTCGTAATAAGTAGCACGGCGCCTAGAACGTCACTCAACAACGAAATGTATCCTGAAAGACTCACCTCCTGCATTGTAAGGATTCGTGACCTTGCTGATGTACTCCTTGCGGAGAGCAGCCCGGATCTTGGCTCTCTCAGCAACGACCCGCTTTTGTTCGGCGGTGAGATCGGTTTCTAAAGCGAACTCTGAAGGTATTCTGTGAGCCATTCTGAAAGCTTCGCAATTCAATTGCCTCTTCCAGTGATCTTCTTTCGTTCTACGGAAAGTTCTAAACACAAGAGCAGACGACGCTCTGTTTACAAATGGCGCGCTTCTGCAGCACCCGGGGCGTTCGAACGAAAGTGACGGATAGACGCGCCACCGCACAGATTCGCCGCTCGATTCCGACTTTCAGCAAGTTCAAACTCGTTGGTCAGAGAGGAAAGAAGAGAAAAATCTGCACTGAAGTGACTTCTGGAGTGACTCCGATCTCCTGGCTGATCTTCTCGTGGAAATCCGAGAGCTTCCGGGTGACGCTGTCCGCGGAGACCGACAGCGGTAGACATAGTCGGCAAATGAAAAGAGCTCGAGCGGAATTTCTTGCAAGTAATAAAATCGAGCGTGTCGGAGAGGTTCTTCTGGAGACACCTTCATCCAATCTAATCAAGGTAAATATCTCAATCAAGTCGGACGCCAGGAGATTTCGTGAGGATGGAAAGTTCAGAGCAGGGTCTCTCTACGTTAAACGATGACTATATCAGCTGTACAGTCCGATCCTCGACTGAAACAACATCTCATTGAGATTGGATCAGACCCTTTAGCGGGAAAATTCCCGTGAAAGTATTTTCCGAAAGTGAACTAATCATTCTTGTTGTGTATTCCAGAATGACGGCATTCGAAGAGATGGGAGTGATCCCCGAGGTCGCGCGAGCAGTGGAAGAGCAGGACTGGAACCTTCCCACTGACGTTCAGGCAGAAGCTGTTCCCCTCATTCTCGGTGGTGGAGATGTTCTGATGGCCGCGGAGACCGGCTCCGGGAAAACTGGAGCATTCTCTCTACCAGTGGTTCAAATCGTTTGGGAGACAATGAAGGACAGCTTAGCCGGGAAAAGTAAACACACAACTTCTGCAACCAGGACGAAGCTGCAAATGAGCGTACACGATCGAACTCCACTGCTCGCTGTGAGTCCGGATGGCCTCACGACACAGAGTAGAGATCCGAAAGCGTGGCACGGCTGCAGAGCCACGAAAGGCGTTTCTGGCAAAGGGAAATATTATTTCGAAAGCAAAGTTACCGACGAAGGTCTATGCCGTGTTGGATGGAGTACGGAGTCGGCGAGCCTGGATCTGGGGACGGACAAGAACGGCTACGGTTTCGGAGGCACCGGGAAGAAATCGTTCGACAAAAGCTTCGATGCCTATGGAGAAACGTTCGGAATTCAAGACGTAATAGGCTGCTTCTTGGACCTCGACAACTTCACAATCAAGTGGTCGAAAAACGGAGTGGATCTGGGTAAGGCCTTCTCGATCGCGCCTCACCTGCAGCGCCAGATCATCTTCCCGGCGGTGGTTTTGAAGAACGCAGAGATGTCGTTCAACTTCGGGAACGTCGAACCCTTCAAATACCCTCCTGGAGACGGCTACGAAGCTTTCGGCAAAGCGAGTTCTCTCAGAGAGAACTCCAATTGCGGGTCGGCGGAGGCTGTACATAAATACGAACCTCATGCGCCACAAGCGATTATCCTGGAACCGTCGAGAGAACTCGCGGAACAGACGTTCAAATGCCTCGAGAACTTCGCGAAGTACCTGGACGATCCTCGTGTGAAGTGCCTCTGTGTCACGGGCGGGTCGGCTGCTAACGAGCAGCTGAGGGCTTTGCAAAGTGGCGTCGATATCGTTGTGGGAACACCAGGACGGCTGGAGGATTTGGTGAGCACGGGCAAACTCTCAGTGAAGCAGTGCAAGTTCCTGATCCTCGACGAGGCCGACGGGCTTCTGAAAGCCGGTCACGACAATCTTATTTGGAAGCTCCATCGAGAAATTCCAAAAATCACCGCCGACGGAAGACGACTCCAGATGGTCGTATGCTCAGCGACGCTGCACGCTTTCGAAGTGAAGAAACTCGCTGACCAGCTCATGAACTTTCCAACGTGGGTCGACTTGAAAGGAGAAGACAGCGTTCCGGATACCGTGCATCACGTTGCTGCCATCGTGGATCCTTCGAAGGACAACAGCTGGAGAACTCTCAAGACCCACATTCAAACGGACGGAGTTCACGCCAGGGATAACCCCGTGGGTCCGGAAGGATTATCCGAAGCGATTAAGATACTCAAAGGAGAATACTGCGTCAAAGCGATCCGAACACTCAAAATGGATCAAGGCATCATTTTCTGCCGGACCAAGCTCGACTGTGATAATCTGGAACGGTACTTCGAATCGCTGGGCGGGGGACCGCGGGCCCCGACCTCTTCTGATCTCAGCTGTGTCTGTCTCCATGCGGACCGATCTCCCAAGGAACGAGGCGCTAATTTGCAGGCGTTCAAGGACAAGAGAGCTAATTTCATCATTTGCACCGACGTGGCTGCCCGCGGAATCGACATAAAAGGTGTCCCCTACGTCATAAACGTCACTCTACCCGACGACAAAGCGAATTATCTGCACAGAATCGGACGTGTGGGTCGTGCCGACCGCATGGGGCTCGCCATTTCGCTGGTTGCGTCCGTCCCCGAGAAAGTGTGGTACCACTCAAACTGCAAGAACCGAGGGGTTGGTTGCTACAACACGAATCTCACGGATCAGAGAGGTTGCTGCATATGGTATCAGGAAATGCAGTTACTCGGGGAAATCGAAGAACATTTGAAAGATACCATAAACCAGGTGAGAGATCCATAGCACGACTCCACGTAATCAATCCTGATATTCTTCCCCGCTGTCTTATGGTGAAGCGAGATCCTGAAAGATGTTCATCATCATGAGTTCTGACTCAGGTCTCGCTATTCGCCCACCGCTTCTCTGTTCAAGCTGTAGATTTTGCTCGTATGACAAACTGAGAACTTTCTCTTATTATAGGTGGATTCATCCTTCGATATTCCGATTAATGAATTCGATGGAAAAGTCACCTACGGTGCCAAACGACAGAAGACATCGGGATGCCTCTACCAAAACCACGTTCAACAAATGGCTCAAACTGTAGCGGAACTGGCTGATCTAGAAAAACAGGCTCAAAACTCCTACTTATCAATATTGTCCAATGAATTTTAAATCGTCATCGGACCCACTGGATTGCTGGACAGGCAGGGAACGAATATGGAAGGCGGAAATGCTTATAGTTTGCATTGTCGGATTGAGTCTCGAGAGGCGAGAAAACTACTTTGCAGTTTCTCAGCCCGAGTGGAGCTCTGAATAAAAACTAATATATACTTGTACTATTTCTTGAGAATTTTCTCTTGCTTCGTTGTCGCATGCCTCTCTCAATTGTGACTAGGAGCGCGGAACCAATTTAAGTTTGAGAGGTAGTCTCGTTTAGGATCGAGCCGGTACTATTCCTCGGACGCAACTGCACCACCTTCCGACTCCTTCGCCGAATTTCCAGGGTGATGATCTGAGCCTTCGTTGCTCAATTAGACGATTAAAAACGTCGACAAAGAGAATCTTATCCTTTCAACGCGCAGAAGAGCAGAAAGTCTCGAAAAAAATCCCGGAGAAATACCTAATCAAAAACTGACAGAAGATACCGAGTCAGTAAAGTTGTAATCGATGGTCGCACCACATTCCAGCGACGACCCCCTGAACCTCATGCTCATTCCTCCAGCGCGCAACCGACGGAGTACAGTAAACGCCAGTTTTATGCGCTTCCCCGAATAGTATAAAATCTTACGCATGGTGTTATTCAGAAAGAAGATGGAAGATTCTGTGCTTATTCACTTTTACTCGGATTCCAACTACCTTTTACCACCATTTGAACACTTTTAAGAACCTTTGAATGCCTCAACTTGCACTCGGATTTCAACTGTCAGTTACGACCCCCTGAACATTTGTGAGAACGATACGGAATTTTCACGGAATGACGAAATTCGACCGCTGACCGATAAGCTGCTAACTCCTGACTGATCACAGGAAAGTCGGATCGAGTCACCCGAGCGAAACTTTTGCGATTCCCGGGAGCGAATTCAAAAGATTTCATATCAAGTTGCGGGATCCAAGAAATGAAGCCAGTTTCATCAGGAGCCCACCTGTAATACGCTATCGCAGGGGCGGAAGACGACACATCAACGTTCAGAGGGCTCTCCAAGTGAAGCAATGATTGTGAATCCAATCGCGATTCCGCTGGAGAGAGAAGGAAGTCTCCTTGGAAGTTCTCGGAATCCACGCGTTCGCTTAGAACAGAAATCAAAGCCGCGATTATGCAACCGTGGAGCGGCGGGAGGAGCCTGGGTTCGATTCCCGAAACGTCGAAACTGGACGGTGAAATCTTATATGAGATTAACCTCCTTCCTCCCATTCCTCGGAAAGCAGCCTCCCAACTGCTAACATGGAGCAAATTTCGCACGAATTCTCCATGGAGCGAAATGGAAATGTTCATCAAACCGTCTCGGGAAGACACTGGTAGGCATCTCTATGCGGCATTGCTCCGCGATACCTGAGTCAAAAAGCACTTATCGGTCAAAAAATGGACGAACGTGCATCGATCCACCGAAACCTCTTACTTTTTGACGGAACGTCTTGAAATCAAGACAAAGCTATAATTTTCCCAAGCGTTCCCTCAATGAAGCTTCGGAGAGAGTCTCCTTCAAAACTCGGCTTCTTCCGGATCACCTTTCCCAAGGTTTTATAGCGAAAACTGATCAGCAATCAATCAATTTCTTTCTCAAGTTCCGCTCTCAATCCGTCGCCGGACTTTCCCAGTCGTGCTCGTAAGGCCTGTTTCCTCCTGCTTGAGCGATTAATAGTGTTATCTGGTCGAATCGCGTCCACTTTTGAGCTTTCTGATGGTCTTCCCCCGAAGTTGATCTCCACAACTGTGAGTCACAGCTTCCACTGCCTCTAACGGTGAGACTTCTCCGCTCATGATCATCAACGGACTCGACCGTTGTCGCTCCCGAGGATCAACAAAAGTTGTGGAGCCCTCCGGTTGAACCGGTGTAAACGCGCCTTCGGCTCCGCAAATCGTCTCTTTCAATTAGAAATCCACATTGCGTAAGTTGCTGATGCTGTCTACCGCGGTGTTTCAAGGAAATTGATCTTCGCGGGATCCGAGGTTATCGATTCCAAGAGACCTCATCTCCTGGCAGCAGCGGGAAACCTCTGATAATCAACTCGAGGAGTGACGAGGCCTTCTCCTCTAGTCATTCAGAAATCAGATTCCTACGGACGCCGTTGATATCTTGGCTCAGGAGCGAATATGGTTCATGCGATGCTGGAGTTCGAGAGAGTCGCAGATCACCTTTCCGAGAGCCCAGAATATTTGGTCGAATATTTTCTCGATATGCTCATTAAACCGTACTGCCTTCCTCATCGTGCACGCAGAGATCCCGGATCCAAGCAGAAGGCAGTCCAAACAACTAGAGCAAGAGACAAACCGATGGTTCCGACTGAAGACGCTCAACTGTTGTTTCTGTTGAACATAATGAACATTTCTCCAAAAGCTCCAAATAGGATCGGAGCCCCAGAATCGACACCGATCAGGGACGGGAGAACACCTGAAAACATGCTTCCTCTTACCGTACGAACTGGTTGACGCTCCGTGTTGTTCCACGTTCTTCTTTAGGATTTCTTCGATGAGAAACGAACTTGAGAAAGAAGATTTCTGCAGGTGTTGTTGCTGTTCAGCCATTGCAAATGCTGCATCTGATAAGAGTATGATATCAGTTCGGCAAGCTTTTGCGATCGCAAGTGGCTCCGCCTCCACGGAGCTCCACCCCTGAAAGCGAACCAATCGGAATCGGGTCCTAAGCTTTAGTGGTCCCTGAAAGCATATGTCAAGGCGCACGTGGGATGAACGGCGACATCACAGCGGAAAATTCCGAAAAGTCACTCTCGAGCTCCCGCATCTCCTGGAGTCACAGAAAATCATAATTTCACTCGACTTAATCCTCGAGCTCTGACGACAAGCGTGTTCTCACTCAGAGCTGGTTTGGGATCCTATCCGATTCGTATGGAGTCCTCCAAGTCTTGGGAACGAGTTCACTTCCTGAATTCTGTCGAACACGGGATGATTCTGTTCGATTAACCGGATAGCTGATAGTCCAATCTTATATTCTTTGATCCACACCAACGGGACCAGTCCATTTTCGGCTCTTCTCGAAGGTGAGGCGAGTCCAAGACGGACTCACATTTAAGGATGAATTCGAGTCACTCACACAGATTCCCCGTTACGTGTGACGTCCGAGAGAACGATCTTTGAGATGTCGCCGCTTCGGCCACTTCGGTTCCATTCCCAAACGGGCGGCGGAAGAGGGGTCCTCAATCTTTAAGATGCGCCTTCATCGAACAAAATAGGTGTTTGCAGTGATGAAATCTTCAAGGAAGACAAAGGTTCTAAAAGATGAGATTTTTGGGAAATCCACGACCAATGGGTAACCGAGTGGCGGAATTTTCGTCACATCTGGGTTGTAGAGGCTAGTTTTTTTGGGTGGTCACTTCAAAGCTCGGGGGTGGGGAAAGGGGGTGGGAGGGGAGTTCGGCTCGTCCGCAGCCTTCAAGTGCTTCTACATGGACATATGGGCTCCTCTGCGTCTGAAGGTTGGTCAAAAGGTCCACATTGATCGTGCTCCTCAACCTACGAGATTCTGACTTCGATCCAACTAAGCAACATGGCTAAGTTACCTGATATTTCAAACGGGGGCTCCGGAGGTTCGTATTTCGAAAGTCGTATCCTCCGATTTCGGTGAGCTTGGAGCGGAGTTTCTCAGACTCGAAATATGCCCGCGGCGACCCCAGATGTAGTCTTATTCTTGCAAATGCTCCCAATGGTTGTATCAAGAGATAACTGATTCCCTTCGGTGAACTTCGAATGCATATCTATAGTGGACGCAAATCCCTATTGTAGCTGTTCATCAGCCTTCAGAGAAATGCTCGATTCTTCACAGCTATCTTGAGTCCGACTCCGCCTCATCGTCGAGATGACCGAGTGGTGCAATGCTTGCTGGTGCTGCAAGTGTACACCAACGCAACGTCGATCCCGGCTTCTTAGCGCTCACGTTCTGGCTCGGAGAACAGTCGGCTATCTTCCCAAGCTTGTACCATAACAGTTGATATGTCTTTCCGGGAAGAGCGGGCGACCTAGGTTCTGAAACCTGCGTGCCGTGAAAAGCCCCTTTACAGTGCCGAAGGAGGTGAGGAATGATGACGCAGAAGAGAGAATGCAACCTAGACGCCTCGTGACTCACGAAGGAATACTTAGATATCAACGGCCCAATGGAGTTGGAACTTGCAATCAAAGTCCAAAGTCGAAAACTATGTTTAAGGCGATAGTTCAGTACCATAATGGAGTTCTGCCGTCTTGTGGTGAGTGAGGACACCGTTCACGTCGGTTTCTCTTGCACACTTTTGGGGAAATCGATGGAGTCGTGTTCCAAACTTCAGTTGTCGCTGTGGGCTTTCCATGTGGACAGAGAGTGAGCCCGTCTGGATTTTCTAGGAAATCACGTCCGGTAGGGTTTTCTACGGAGGATTCCGTTCATATGCTCAAATCGGAGACTGAGCCACCTGGCCGTATCTAACGTTACGCGGTATCGCCATTACCACAATACCACCAACTTGTTTTCACATGTAATTCCACCCGCTCGGGCAACCGGAATTGGAACTACGACTTGGGTTCGAACTCCGAGTTTGCTGTTTTACGAATTTTGATTCCCAGATTGATCCTGGCTTGGCATTAGATCACTCCGGCCACTTTTGAGTGATCTCTTTGCCCTGAGAGAGAGAAATACGGCATATGATCTCGATTTGAGATCGTTCACCGTCGGCTTCCGGTATCGGAGCCAGCTCGATCTAAATTCAGACTTGATTCAGGGATCATCCAAGCTATTCGAGGATGATTGGTCACTAGTGACTGATTGATTCTCCGAGGACCAATTAATTCTTTTGATTCCAATCAAGGATGCAAACTCAAGATTTTTTTTCTTCGCAGAAATGGGAGGGGAATCGGATTCTACACAAGATCCGCTGATTCTGTTGTCCCGTCAAAGTGTATTCATCCAGTTTCGAGATGAGGATCAGCTCGCCAGCTCTCTATGCGCGAGAATGACAAACATTGTGAGGAGAGTGATTATCGGCATGGGCACACTTCATGGAGCGATTCGATCGAGTTCGAAAGTCAGCCAGTAGGTAACCTGATGCCCTCGATGTCATCTTCCGATCATTTGACACATCATATTCTGAAGCTGGTCGAAATGGTCTTCGATGTCGGTCTCCCTGTGCTGAAAGACACTTTGGCGCCTTAGAATATGCCACCAAAATCAGAACGATGCGAGCATTATCCCGAAGTTCGCAACGTTTTTCTCGATTTTCTCAAAACCATTCGAGTGGACTTGGCATGTTTTGATTCTACACGACTCAAACCAGTCGCGAATCGGCGCTACTAAAGTCATTTGCAGCAGGGAACCCGGCGAGACATCAGAGGACAAGCAGTTACAGTTGGCGTTCATCGTAAAAAGTCAGCCTCGAAACCTGAACGACACAATTCGGCAGTGGAGCAGAGGTCGATCGTTCGAGAAGAAGAATCGTCCGACGTTTCGAGGCTTCGTCTTCCGAGACAAAGAGGCCAAAACTTGGAAAGAAACGAGAGCGATATTGCGAGAGAACCGATGATCTATGCTCTAATCTGATCGGCCCGGTGAGCAAGGAGCGAGAGCAGAGAAACAAATGTGCGCAGTGATCAAGTGCGGATGCAGCAAAGGTATCTATCCCAAGCCAATTTCACAAGCGGCTGATTTAGATCCAATGAGGCGGTGGATCGAGCATGAGCGGCTGGATACCTTTACCGTGCGAAGCAACGAGCGATTTGTCAAAAGAATGTGAATCGCCTAATATGAATATGAATCCTTGAGACGCCAATTCGCCGGAACGACGTGGAGCATTTGGGAGAAACTCTATCTCTTGATTTTCTGCAAACTTCTCTCTGAGGCACAGCCGTTCCTACGTAACCTACTTCGAGGAAACTGAAGAAAGCACGTGCAGCGAGACAAAAGAAGAACGAGTGCAGACAGAACGCAAAGATGTAGAGAAACGATACAGCTCTCACAACGAGATACATCGAGCACAACAAGTTAATCCGATTTAAGGATTTTTCCCAGACGCTGAACCCTGGCTTCAAGGGGGGTGGAACGGATTCGATGAGGTCGAAGAGAGAGATAGTGGAACTCAGACTAGAGAACTGTTGCGGAACGGCTCCGTGAAACTCACATGAGGATTTCGTTGAGTGCATCTCCAGGCTCCTAAATCGCTTCACCCTTCCGCTGAGAAAGCTTTTAGTACTCACTGGTGGTCTGAGATAGCAGGTAGATCGTTGCGGGTTTTGACATGCTTGATTCTCCTGAACCGTAAAGGACATCTTCCGTGATCCTAATGGATTATTAATCCCGTTGTGACCAAGGAGATGTCTCTCACGACCCGTCAAAGCCGATTTGCTCTTTTAACCTGTGTTATCTTCGCTATGCTTTGCTTATGATGCCTGAATCCGCCTTGTATCCTTACTCGAATCTTCGATGATTGGTCAGTGGTGAGCTGGAGTATAGCGATTCTAGACTAGCCATTGAGTCGCAAGGACCTGGCATCCAACATAGCAGTCGATTTCACCGAATTGCTGCACGGTGGACGATGGGGAATGTCGATTCTGGGAGACCACAATGCACCAGAGACCACTTCTGAATCTTTTGACGTGGAAACATGGAATTGCAACCAAAGAACCGAATTTGACCTGGAATGTGGCTTCTCGAAACCCATAATTGTGGTTTCACCTGATTTCCCACGATTGTGGTGACCGAGACAATGTCGGATTTTCCGATCATTCTTGTCTAAAGGCTCTCACTTTGTGGAATCACAATCTTACAAGACTCGAGGCCAAGGAGATCAAAACGCTTGTTCCTACTACCGAGTCTCCGATAAGGCAGCATTAGTTCAGATGATAATTGGAGTTCGGATTTCAATTCAAAACGATAACGTCCATGTGAACTTGGGTGGCCTATAGCTCCACCATGTCGGCTCTTATTCTGATATTCTTCTTCGAATCGACGATCCTTCGACGAACTTCAGATTATGAGATGAAATAATCGCTCCTGAATAAATTTTTTTGAGATCTCGTAAAAATCGATTTTCCGAAACTCGAGGCGCTCTGCATTCCCGTCCGTAGCGCCAGACAATTCTGAAATAAAATCGATCGCTGAGTAAGCAGAGCTGACGAAATCCCTCGTTGGTCGGTTTCTTAATCAGTCCTCCGCAGCTTTTGGTGGTCGAGTTATTGTCGTTTGAAGTCGATCGGGGACGCTTCTCACTCGCTGAACAGGCTCTTTTCAAACAATCTCGGGCATCTCTTTTTTTAGAAACACCTTGTTTCCGAGTTTGCACTGATCTCCATCAGAGAATATAAAGAACATCTGGTTACGACGAATATCAGCAAGTGCAATATTTGGCGTTTAGCAGATGTCTGGATTCATGGGCTCCAGTTATTACTTCAGTCAAACCTTGTCCGGAAGTCTAAAAAAAATGTCATGAGCAGGTTCCTCTTATATTCAGAGAAGGTTCTCAGGCAATTCTTGAGATATTCTCCTTCCTTAGTACTGAATATGCCTAGCAAAGTTGAGTCATTCTAGTTTGCACGGAATCCTGGCACGCTTCCATTTCTTTGCCCCAAGCTACCACAAGACACAAGCACTTTCAGGACACGGACATTTCCACTCATTCTTATTTACACTCAATAAACAGTAAATTCACCCCAACAGCGTACATTGCGCCACTGGCTTAGAATATACCTCAGAACATACAATCTTCGACAGCGCAAACAGAACTCAACTAAACAAAATAATTTCTCTTGGCAATCTCATCGAGAACATGCTACGAAGCTCAGAGAACTGGAACCTCATCTCAAAACATATCAGAGAAATCATTGAAGTCAAAGACCTTGAATGAGGGTCCCTTCCATAACCACTGGGACGGCAGTCTCCCGGACTGGGAATGAGGAAAGCCCTCGCGATACCATTCCTCAGTCTCTGAACAATTAGGAGGACAGAGACGAACAGACTGAATAAACTCCATGTTAGACCGAGTCATGCTGGTACTTTCCTTCTTCATCCAACAGATGTATGTCCGACGTTTTTCACCTGAAACTCTCAAAGTGACGAACCTAAAATTTCAGACAGGCAAATCTCCGTCATATTCATTAAACTTGAGTCTCTCATAGGATGAAATATTTACTAAAATTCCGTGTTTCTCCAAATAAAGGACATACCCCAAATATAAGGCACAAACCGAAATCATCAAAATATAAAGAACTTTCCGCTGGAGCTTGGGGAACTGCCTTCAATTCGAGGGATGTCTTCTGTTCGGGAGACTGCTTCATATTCAGTAGATTTCCATATTGGGAGGATGCCTTTTATTTTAGCCTTTACAGATCTTTCTTCTACTCGGGGGATGCGTTTCATTGGGGGAAACCCGGTACGATCCTATGAGGACAGGTATCGAATCTATCGTATCCGTCTCCTTGAGCTAATAACACCGCCTTCCACCGATGGGTTGCTGCGCAATATGCTCAATGATACGAGCTGATTATGCAACGAATCGTTCAAAAAATATTCCCTCGATAGGAAACCAATAGTTGACTGCGCCAGAATCAAACGAGGTGTCACAGAAGGTACAATTACATATGTATCTCCGAGCGACCGCTTCGGATTTACTCTACAAGCTCTCGTTCTCGGCTGCATTGCAATAGCCTTACATTGGAGAACTATTCAAGTGTTATCAATGATTCCCATTCGACTCCGCAAACCATGATCCTTTCCAACGAAGTCGGAGGGAAGTGCCGAAATTTGGAACGATGGAAGCTTAGAACCATTGCCCCAATGGTCCCATTTGAGAAATTCATGATTTTTCGGATCGAGTATCTAGAAATCTAGAACACCAGTGATCCGATGAACTCGTGGCGCCTATCTTTGCTCAGAGTTTCATGGGCTTTCGATTCAGGCGGTTTTCGCGAGATTTCCAGGACATTATGGGAGCTGGGTGTCAGATTGCAGAAACTGTTGAGTTCAGAAGTTCGGAACAAGCAGTATCATATGTAGTTGCTTCCGAATTCTAATAGGGGTCGTCGATGACACTTTCTACCTCAGGACACTCAGTTGAGTGACCATATCATGTTATGTCTTATCTTATCGGGGCTAACCGGATGTCTTTGGATGTCAGCTTTGGGATTTCGTGAGAAGATGTCCGACGAGCAGAAACGTAATTCATTGCCCACGTAGATTCAAAATACCAAATAACCAGTTATCACATCGCAAAATAGAAACACCGTTCAGAGTGCATTTAATGCTCGGTGAGGGGTGACGTTGCCTCTCGGAATGATGTTCTTCGGAGGTAGAGTCACCTGGTTTCTCATATTTCCGTTGTCGATGAAACATTCCCGATAGGGGGAGAGTAAGATCCAACCACGATAGCTTTGAGATGGGTGAACAGCATATAATTCTCCATGGCGAACGCCGCCAGCTACAAAAAGAGAAGAATCGCAAAGTCAATAACTCGATAGCTCGATCGTTACGCAGTATTGTATTGGAATGACAGACTCCACATTCTTTCGTTTTACCGAAATAAGAATGCCGACATCCAGATTATAGACCCCCAGAATATTCAGAGGATGCGAAGTTCGTTGAAGCATCCGCTCGAGTTCCTTGGCTGTTTAAATTGTTCCGACGCGGTGACCCCGGCTCCTCACAAAATAGCGCAAGTTGACCAACTGGAATGGAGCTCTAATCGATCAGACCGTTAGCGCTCTCGGGAAGAGAGGAGTGTAAGCAAAAAAAAGATACCAACATAGGGTCATCATGATCAGCTGATTTGATACAAACTCGATCGTTCACCATCTGGGAATAGCTGAAGGCTGTCGTCATAGAGAAGTAGGATATCATATGACTGACAAAACCGGTTATCGGTGCGTCCTTGTCGTCGGGAATGATGAACTCGATGATCGAATACAGGATAGCCTGGAGGTTGGAAGTCAATGAAAACAAGACGAGAGGGGACATGGCTGACGAGAATGTCGACAGCAGTTCCCGCAGAATTCCAATAACTTCCTGGAACGGAAAGGAGGTAGCTGAAAACGTGTCTTGGAACAAATTGTCGGATCGAACTCAAACTTAGGTATTCGGATTCCATCGGGTGATTGAGTTCGAGAATTGATGCGAATTCCGCGACGACTCACCTTGAGATCGATCTGGAGCAATATTTTTTGGTCGTCGCGTTTTGAACGTTCCGGGATCACACGCAGAATGTCTGCTACTGTCCCGTAGACGGAAATCATCAGGCAGAATACCACCCCGTGGAAAACTTCGATGATACCCCACGAGTAGGATATCAAAAATGTGACACCCGTCATCAACGTCACCTCTCGACCATTCGACCCTTCCGCGATGAACCAGGACGCGATCTCCAATAATCCAAAAACCGAAGACACAGTGGCGCTTATGAGACAAGCGATCGCGAGTCTCTGTCGGGGTCGCCCAAAACTGAACAGGAGATCCGAATTAAACGCGGAATAGAGTATCAACAAAAGCTCATTTGAATTTCACGAATTCCCTTATCTATTGTGATCGCTCACCGTAGCCAAAGCTGGTTTAGCAGATCGAATACCGCGGCGATTTTCTTCCTTTGCCTCGACATTGTGAGAAGGAAAAGGAAACTTCCGATCTGAAAGCTCAACTGCGCTGCTAAGAAGAAAGCATTCAGCTCAGCGATGATTGGATTTCCCGCGAACTCGTCCGGCATCCTCCTGTCAGGAACCATGTGAGGCCAAGCACAACGGCTAATCGCACTGAACATGAACACAGCGCTTATGCAGTAAGTATAAATCACGAATCCGGTGCCGGAGACGACGAACCGGTCCCGCTGCCATTTGATTGGGTGACAACCTGTCAACCGAAAGATCCAGAAAAGTTCTCTACACCATGGCACACGCGACGGGCTCTTGGACATCATCGCCTCGAAAACGAAAGTTGCGACAAGATATTTCTGCGTGAATCGAAACAACCGTTGACAGCGTGATCGATGCTCTTAGCGCTTACTGAATACTAACGATGAAAGGCTGACACCGATCCCTGAACGCACAACTCAGAGAAGTCCTCGTCAACGGATTCATGCATCATCGATCTTTTGTTAAATTGTAGAATGGGTGAACCTCGGCGTCAATACTTCTGTCGCTGTGATCGTGACACTCGCGTAAAGTAGCGGATTGTTGTGTTTTGATTCACGGCCAGGAAGAATTTCTAACAGCTTATCAGAAGAGAATATGCTTGAGTGATAATCCTGAAGTGATTTATGATGGTTGTCCTCCTCCGGCGTGCAACTCGCTGCTAGGAGGAATCGAGGCAGATCCAACAATGATCGCTTTCAGCTGAACGAAAATCACGAAATAATTCACGGCAAACCCGACAAGCTGGAAAAAAAAGAAACATTCCAGGATCCTCGGAGCATAAAGTTCGTGAAGAAGGTTGAAACGCTCCTGTCATCTGAGATTTCTGAATCCTCGTCTTGAGAAATATCTCCGGCGGCTCCTTACCGATGTCAAGAGGCCGGGATCCATCTCGTAAACGCCCAGGAGTCTCACAGGATGTCTAATTTCTTCAAGAATTGCGTCGATGTCCTCAATGGAACGATCTGATTTCAGGATGAAGCAATCATTCCTGATGAAGAGTCGAAGATCCTCCAGCTGCAAATCGATCAAACTGTGAGCATCCTCGCTCGAAGCCGAAACTGTCATGCTGTAGAACATGCTCATCAAAAGCTGCTGTGAATGTCAGAAGATAGATCTGGCTCGGCATGATTCGTTTGTTCAAGTCCGCAGCACTCACTCGACCCGTCACTAGACCAGAAAGGGTTAGGGCGGTTGTCAAAGTCACGCAAGACACAGCTTGATACACGAACTCGAAGAGCGATTTCTGATGCCGATCGGGAACTGTGAGTTCGATGATTGAGAAAATCGTAAACAGGTAGCTCGAGGCAAACGAGAGGAAAATGAGCGGAGATAAAACGTGAGAGAAGGTTGTCAAGGTCTCGAATAATAGCTCAGCCGTTTCCTGGAACTGATTCAATGTTAAATCACTGTCTGTCGACATAATGTGGATTGAGCGCGACTGAGCGATTTCAGCAATTTGGCGACAACGACGAGTGCTGGATACAACGGCTTTCTCATTTGATGAGCGATGTCTTGTTAGTCTCGGAATAATCCCAATTGCATTTCTTATCTCTGGAACTTGGGTTGTTTTAAAGCGACAGTTGGGACTCAGGACTCTGCCCATCTCCTTCTAAAAGAACCAGCTCGTCTGTCTCTGCGATATCTTCAAACAATTGCAAGTCGTGATTTCGTAAATGACTTCTGAGACTGAACTCTCAAATTTGCTGATGAAGCTCACATGGAACCTGAGTGTTTCGTCAAAGCCCCCAGCTTTCGGAGCGTTCCGCAACGTAGCGCTCGGAACATTCCTTCCCCCACCTGCATCTCCAAGACTTGTCTTTAAGCGTATTGGGCCAAATGGAAATTAAGTACTCACATGGACATCCACTTTCAGGAAAATATGACTTTTGATGTCTTTCGTGCTCTTGGGTATGAAGCGCAGCAGATCGATGACCGTTCCGTAAACGAAAATCATCAAACAAAATCCGAAAGAGAAATAACACTTCATTATGCACCAGCAAAACATTTTCAAGACTTTCACGGCGATCACTGGAGGCGATTCGGTACCGGTCAGTATTGCATCTCTCAACAGAACTGTTGACGTGAACACAACAACTCCGCATGCCAAGCTCGATACACTGCTGATAATGGAAATGATGGGAAGTCTCATACGGGGCCGGTCAAGGCTGGAATCAATGGTACAACTAATGAAGATCGTAGGGTGAAGTGATCAGGTCGGGAAGCCTCAATGATTCGTTTTATTCCTCAAATCGCTTACGGCTTTCTTACCGTAGCCAGAGCTGGTTTAGAAGATTGAAGACACGGGCGATTCTTCTCCTCTCCAATGTGAGGACGATGATGATAGTCCCAGCTAGGAGTTGGAAACCTTGGTAGAGAAAAACCATGAAGGCATCGAGTTCTTTAGCGATTGGATTTGTCAAGAACTGAGCGGGTAGATGCATCTGAGATGTCGCTTGCGGCCACGCATATCGGACTATAGCACTGAAAACAAACACTGCACCGAGAAAGAGGTTGTATAGTACGAAACCGTTTCCGGAGATGACGAACTGATCCGATTGCCAAACGACGGGATGAACACCGAAAAGACGGAAAACTGCGAGAAACTCTCGGCTCCATGGGAGTCGTGACGGCGATTTCGTCATTGCTCGACTGCGGGAAGAGTGCTGGTTGCGCGATTAGAACATCAAGAACGAAGCTCATCGATCTGTTTTGGATCGTCAGCGATAGAAATGCCGTTGCTGGGACTTGAAGTTATTGATTTCGACTTCACTCGCGAGGAAGCGCTGAATCACCCTGAAGTTGATCGAGATCGACGAGCCGATATCATTTTTGATGGAAATTGTTCCTGCGTCAACTTCTCGGAACGTTTACCGCTTCGTTGCCGCTCATATCTGAGTGAGGCTGCCTGCTCCCTCAAGGTGGGAGACCCTCCAGATCGGAGGGCTTCCAGGTGTTTCGAGACAACGTCCTTGGTGGATATGAGAGACCTGAGAATCGACAGGAGTCTAGGAGAGGGATCAAACCCAAGCTCTTCTGAGGAACGGCAAATGGAACAAAACGTACAGTGGTAGGAGTGGCTACGGATGGTGACATCGAAGATTCATTCTAAGAAATCGAGGGAGGGCGACAGCGTGACTCTGAAATCCCGTGCGTGGTCGAACACAAGGATGTCTGAATTTTCGACACGATCGTTTGATGCAAGACGACTGAATCGAACCACGGCACTCTTGCTCACCGAGATGCTCACGCCGCGCCGTTTTCTTTATACCAGACCAGGACTTGGTCAATGACCTGTTCAAGAGTTTTCATGTCTCCCTCACTTTGTATAGAGGAGTAGAGCTCCAGGTCATGAGTAAAGAGGAGATAGCTCGTGGATGCAGGAAGATAACTACCGATGTTCACTATCAAAATACCAGCGTAGTGCAGTGTACCCGTTCGAGCAAATATGCCTTTGCTTTAATGCTCCTGACTGGAATTTGTTTGGAAATGAGTTCTGACCGACAGAGTTAGTAATCTAATGTTGGAATCTCTGATTCACTGCCTCTGCTCTTGAGATCTCGAAATTTTAAGCTCCTGATGTTTTCTTAGCAGCCGCCACCTCCCCCACTTCTGCCTAGCACCCCCAAATACTCTAGATTAAGTTAATGCTGCGCACTCTCGGTAGCACGCAACACGAATCCATACACACCTAGTTTGCGCCGATGAACCATCGAATAATCATTGGTAATAATGAATCGCGGTTGTTTAAATCAAAAAAAAAATGTGCGGCGTCAGTCAGACCACGAGAACTTGTTCATGTGATCGAACATGCAAAAATCTGGAAGCGAATGAGTGGACCGATCGTTTGCAATCCCACCTAAACGAGAATCCCATTCTATCTCGAAGAAAGAAAGAACACAAGAGAAATTATGGATACGCATCTACTCAGTCTGCGTTGCGGTATATTGCGCTAGGAAGCCGACCCATGGCTTGCTCTTCTGGTGAAAATTTTTGAGCATTAGGTAGTTTGAAAGCCGCTCATCGATCAGGCTACCGAAATTACTGAATGCTCTGTGGGAGGACTTTTCGATGATTATTCGATGGTTAATCGGCGCAAACTAGGAGTGTATGGACTCGTGTTGCGTGCTACCGAGAGTGCGCAGCATTGACTTAATCTAGAGTATTTGGGGGTGCTAGGCAGAAGTGGGGGAGGTGGTGGCTGCTAAGAAAACATCAGGAGCTTAAAATTTCGAGATCTCAAGAGCAGAGGTAGTGAATCAGAGATACCAACATTAGAATACTAAATATGTCGGTCAGAACTCATTTCCCACTAAACTCCAGTCAGGACCATTAAAGCAAAGTCTCAGTGAACATTACTCAATATTGTGCATCATAGTTTCTGGCGGTGGATCCTTTCTGCTAGTCTCAGGGCTCCATAAATTATTTTGCTTCAGCGGAGGCAAGGAGACTATCAGGTTAGTATGGACTCGAGGAAGTTGGGGTCGTTGGCGTTCAGGTTCAGGTATTTCCTTACTGCCCTTATGCTGTGCTTCCCTTCCGGTATCCGAACTGGTATTCTCCTCAGAACGACAGAAAGCGCCACCATGGTACCGAAATTCGAATTTCCGTTCTCCCGGAACGGAAAATCGAATTTCCGTACCCGTGCTACGGAAAATGATGTCTACTCGCAATCCGTTGTGGAGGATGTCAACCCCTAATGCTTCAATGTTGACACCGTATAATTTCCCCGATATGGCGCACCGGCAGAAAGGTTTAGCATCCGTGAAATTGAGTCTTGTCTCTGATGTGACGGTTAGGGTCCACTTGACCGAAAGTTTTTGACCGAACGAACTTGCCCGAAACCCGGTTAACCGAATCCCATTTGACCGAATTCCTATTGGCCGAAATCCATGATACCGAAACTTGTTTGGCGGAGGCCCCGTTAACCGAAAAACCTCTTCGCCTAATCGCTGAGAGTAGCACGCTGTTTTAGCGGGGTGTTCCTTGCTGACTACCCCACTACCCGCTATGTTCCAAGGCTCCTAGAAAAGCACAACAGGTTGCGAGTATGCGATATATCAGAATAAATACCGTGCATTCGCTACAGTCTTTCATTCAATAGACTCTATTCGACAATTCCATTCATCCCAATGAGATTCACAGGCGTGTGCCAAAGTCTAGGTGGGCTTTCAGCATTGAGTTCATGATCTGTTAAATTTTCATGAAGACGACAATCAACCGGCCCTCGTGATGAAGATGGACGGACCATGAGAATTCGACGAACTGAGTCCCTTGCTTCGCCTAAACCGCTATACTTCATCGCAAGTGACCTCCTGCGCCGTGCCGAGCTATTCTGTTTACCAGTCGAGAACTAGGTAAGGGTTCCCTTCCAATCAGCCATGCTTCAAGATTCGCAATATACGCTTCGCCAGTCTCAGAGAGCGCACGCTCCAAAGTAACAACAGCCGGCTGAGACAACGGGCCGCAAGCCACGACAGGGAGAGGGGACTTTTACCGAATCGGCTAAGTGGGTATCGGTCGAATGGGGTTTGGTCAAATGAATTTCGGTCATACGCGTTTCGGTGAATTCAATTCGGTCGAAGGAGATTCGGTCAAAAATTTTCGGTCAAGTGGGCATATCCCGATGTGACACGAAGACGGCGAGAATGGGATGCCGTGGCAGTCTGACCGGAGAATGATATCGAAAATCCAACCGCTTGGTGACGCAACGTCGTAATATGTCAACTTCATGCAATGTGTTGCAGCGAGAGCAGCGTGTTCTCGAACAAAATTTCTAGCGCCCAATCTCCGTGAGCCACTTCTGTTTAGAAAACTACAACTTACTGTCGGAATAGAGGTTGAGAGATTTTACTCGCTCATTCCCTCAGAGCGAATTCTCGCGCGGAGTCATTCCTCCGTGATCCAGACACCGTTCCAAGCCTGGGTAAAAGAGTGATCATGGATTGCTGCTCTCTGTTCAACTCTCTGCATCTTCAAGAACGACATGAACGAATGCGGCAAAATCTGAATCTGAAGAAGAACCTACTAGGATGGAATCACCACTACATCTTGCCCATGAAGTATCCTCAATATGAGTTAAAAGCGATGTACCTGATGGAAATCTTGATTTTTTATTGTACCAAACATCTACCGAATCAACGGTTAGAGCGACGACGGGTCAATTTCGGACACCCGTCATCGAATGGGAGTGAGTTCACGAAAGCTCGGACTCTTCGACGATATCTTTCGTGGTAACTGCTCCAATTGATCTCCAAACGTTCGAACTTCAACATCATCTCGTTTATCGTGTAGCAGCGCGTATCGATACCTACGACCGCATCGAGGTGACTCAAATTCATGCCAGCTATGAAATGGTAATCGGTTGCCCTCAGTTCAGCTATCACTTTTCGCGCCGTTTCGGGTCCCGTGAAAACATCATTATCCACGAAAAACAAGGAGAAAGGAACTCTCAGGGCACCGAAATTGTACTCGGGTGGAGAGACCTGAAAACCGAAGATGCTGTTGACTGCGCTCGAATGAAAAAAAGTCGGAATTTCGAATCATGGTGAGTGATTTCGAGTTTGATGATGAAACCCACTGATTGGTATTCTCTCTGATTGGTTAGACCAGATTGAATCAAGGAGCGGAAGTCGATTTTTGTCCATTGATCTTTTCCCCACTGCTGACCGTAATTGTAGACGTTCATCATGGTCACGCCCCCTGGTGTTTTGCTGGAGTAAACGGGATTCCGAGTCTGAAATGTCCACCATATTCAAACAGATTCTCATCAGAAACTGTGGCGCGTCGAGAAACGACTGGCAAGAAAATCATGTGGGAAATATACAAAGATGAGGACCAACCTTGTTCAAATGGGGATCCGTGTTGATGGCTACCTCGACATTTCGATCGAACAAGAGGTTCAGTAGAAGCTCGCAGAAATCAGCAGCGAAAGTACAGAACGTCGATACAGTGAATGAAGCTAAAACTGATTTTCTGTCTCCAGTGGACGCTAAGAGTTGACTCCCGAATAATTCGCAAAACGATTGCTGCGTCGAAGAAGAAAATTCATCGAAAAAACACGATATATAATTACAACCGAGACTAATCCCTGGAATGAACGTACCTCGGAGAGCAGACGGTCGATTTTAGGCGCATATTTTAGGACTGCCCCGATAGACGGCGAGGCATCACGTCCAAACTTGAGAACTGGGACGACCGCGGCGAAGTGAAGAAGCTTGAAGCGGATGTAACGGCTATGAACGAAGTTAATCAATCGGAATCGCTCCATTCCTCGACTCGGAAACAGTGGAAAAGAGGGAAGAGGACTTCGAACGTGTCAGCGAACATTCGCTCGTCGGAAGCACGCTCGTCGGATCGACAAGGTGGAAGAGGGGGAAACAGATGATGATACAGCGAAACTCTTCCTCACCTGATTATCATGTGAGTGAACTCGAGAGAGATAAGCAAACGCTATCGTAGCTCCCATTGAATGTCCAATCAAGTAGAATTTCGATTGTCGAGTTTCGGTGAGGACTTTGTTGATAACGGCCGGCAAATCTAGTTCAGCCATGTACTGCCAACTGAAACAGAAAGGCACGAGATCAGGACGGCATTCTTTTACGTCCCAAAGAAGAGCGAGGACATAACTCACGCTGCTCTGTAGTACTCTGTCGGCTTGGGCAGCATACGCTTCCCAAACGAAAGGATCCTATTGCTGAACTGAGTTGCTCTGTAGTTGGTGAGCCACACGTCGTAACCGTTGTCCGCTAGAACGAATGCAGTGCTTTGGTTCCGATGATCCCGCATATAATCGAACGACGAGGAGCCGAATCCATGTGATAGGATGATTGGAGTGGAAAGGTTCGCGTCGTAGATATTCGGACTCCGGATCCGCCAAAGCTGAAGGATCCAACCGTCGGATGTCACAGCTTCGTGATATGTCAGCCTCATACCATGCATTGCAGCATAAGCAGCCTGTGTCGAGAACCAAAACTTGAAACCTTCTCTACCCACGAGAGTCGAAAGAGACCCATCCCACGTCTTGTCTCGCGAAAAGAAAGTCCACTCACGAAGTCATTTCTTATTAAGGCCTCGAGTTCCTTTTTGAGTTCCGGCGATATGAAACCTCCTCTGGCTCCGACGACGACGGCCATCAGCAGAAGTTCGAATCTCATCTCCAAGGAATATGTATTCTCCAGTGATCTGAGTTCACCACTAGCGATTGTTCCGCCACTTCTCGCAGAAGTTGGTACGAGATAGATTCTGGAAATGAGAGAATAGTGAGCAGAAAAGTCCCTAGCTACAGAATTGAAATGTATCCAGTACACAAAACCGACCGAAGTTCAGGTACCGAACAGCGTTGCAATACTGGCCGACCATGTCCAAGATTCCGATTTTCTAGAATGATAAGGACATAACTGTCTGATGAAATTTCGCTCACTTGTGATTTCGCAGAAAAAATTCGCTGAACAATCATTTCTGGCACCTTCGTTGGACAGCCACGTGCCGTTTCAACTCGGGTCCTTGAATATGCGCCATTGTCTCGGAGAAAATCGCTGATACGCACGCGCCGCATATCAATCAACAAGCGCTCGGTTACGTCGAGACTTGAACTGTTTCAGATAGACGGAGCCCACTCGATGCTACATGGTATTCCCTGCTTCTAGAGTGCCGCCGTGTGGTGGTTGTCAAACACGTGAACCACATTCAGGCGGCCCAGACCGTTGTCAACGGACCCATCGGCGGTGTCTGTGGGAAATAACATGAGGACACCTTCTCCCCAGGCGAATCGCTGTAAACGCTCGAATGTGCGAAACGTATCCGCGTCGCGAGAACACGATCATTGTAGATGAAAATTTGCGATTTCGCACCTGGAATATGTACATGACCTACGATTTCGACGATCTTGCAAATTATCCAGCTGTATGGTAGAGGAAGGGCGGGTATTTCTTGGAAGATAACAAAAATCAGCTTTATTTTCATCTTCTCGCGGAAAACTGGGGGTGGCAAGAATCCGTGAGGCTCTCTAAATCCGGTACGAACGACTGATTTGCTGCTATATTGAAAGTAGCTTGCAGGTGGATCTGGGAGAGAGGGGTACGACTTGCAAAGCTTCATTAATGAGAACAACTCTTCGCACAGATACGTTATATAGAGCATGGAGATATATCGTGCTGCATGGGTTCGGAGTTTGGGGAAGCGAGTCTGTGGTAGGTGTAACTGCTAGAAGTCGTGGAGTTCACTTCGTAGAAACTTCTCTCCCATTGTAGAATCAAACCGTAAGTCAATCACTTCAATCCGTAGCCCGCGGCCCGGGCGCAGTTCTCAGAGGTCGCAGATTTCGCTGTCTATGTGATCGATATGAAACTTCGGTCTGTCAAACTGAACATGTTAGAGAATCTGCGCCTCTGTCCAATGCGAAGAACTTGCGTTCCCAGACAATCGAAGGGTTACGACGAAAAAACTGGCTTCAAGATCTCGTATGAGCGAATTCGATCGGGAGGGAGGTAAAATGCGGCCTCAATCCTTCAACATTCTCGTCCAGGCAGTTCATCCGAGCGGCTCGGTCATAATACTCATGTTGGGACTCTGGAAGTCGATAATGGGGGATAGTCCACTCCATGCCTTCTCGATGTACAGAGTGGTTACCTCGTCGGGTGGATTTCGTCGCATCTCTCAGCTCCAATGACTCCATGAAGGATGGTTGACAAGACTGGATTCGGAATAAAAATGGAGTCGCCTCAATTCAAGCTCGTGATAGAAAATTTCGTCGTGGTGGAATGAAGCAGAAAGCAATCAGGACCTCAGCAACGATTCCTGAAATGGTGAGCACAGCACCTTGGAGAAAGAGGGTGGTGGAGGGGCCCATCCCAGCCGGCCCGCTTCGGGCGCCGGCAATGTTGGATCCGCCACTGCTCCCGCCCTCGCAGTCACTCTGAAACGCCCCCGACAGATCGTTTTAATGACCCTGGCTCCAAGTCATAAGCGAACAATTCGAACAATGATCTGTGGCACTTGCGTTGGAGAACCACGTGCCGCCTCAGGTTGAGCTTCTGTAGATGGGCGATTTTCTCAGAGAGAATACCTTGCATCGTTATAACATGTCAGTTTTCGGATTAGATCGAGACCCGATAACAAGGCGATAACATCAACAAGGTGTAACGGGGGCTCCGTTTCCTCCAGCGTTGAGATCCCAACGAGAGGCAGTCCGGAGTACAGAATTGACGATGAGCGTGTAAGCAATATTCGAGCAAGCGGGTCGGTGGGAAGAACTTGGTAGTGTGTGGAATCAGTCGGAGAGCCTTTACCAGCCGTGCAACCCCACCTCTACGTCCCTCTCACTATGTACGTCACCCGTCAGATGAATCGCGTTCGTTCAAAAAGTTCAACTCGAGACGGTCGTTATGTACATGGCTGAGAGAATATTGGGCACTGTTGGTCGGAATGCTCTCGGAGCAAGTTCGGATGGAAAGCAATGTGAGGGCATGACTCGCCCGACTCGATAATTTCTTCTGGTTTCGTGTGGTCATGTGTGTATTCGCGTTAATGAAATTCAATTTCTGAGCTCACTTTCTCTCAAGCTGATCAGCCACACGCAGTGACCGTCGCGTCGTCAGCCGTAAGTCATGCAGTGGTTTTCTTGCATGTAATCAAACGCTGAGGAGCCAAATCCATATGAAACGATCATCGAAGAAGAAAGTCTCTCGTAGTCAACATTCGGACTTCCCCACGCTTCAGGAATCAGCCGTAAGCTATTGATTCAAACTTTAAATATGGGTTATTTGATCGCAATCAGCGATCTCTCTTCATGCACCTCTGGAGTTCTTCAGTTGCACCCAACTACATCCGACGCAACAGACAAATTAAGAACAAAACGAGATCCCATGCGAAGGTGAGTCTAATCAAGACATCAGAAATTCAAAATCAATCAGTTGAATTAAAGCAGCCGTTCTGAAACGGGAGAGTCTTCAAGAAGTTAGTGACTCTGTTTCGATAATTCTTGCGGTCACCGTCTCTGGTGTCCTCCGATTTCTCGAATTTGATCAGAATATCGTTCAGGGTGTAACAGCGCGTATCGAATCCCACGACAGAGTCAAGATGACTGAGATTGTTTCCATTGATGAACTTGTAGTCAGTTGCGTTTAGCTCAGCGATGACTTCTCTTGCTGTCTGCGGTCCGGTAAAAACGTCATTGTTCACGTAGAAAAGCGAGAAGGGTACTTTGATTGCGCCGAAATCGTACTTCGGGACCTCAGCCTGGAAGACAGAAAGGTGTCAGCGAGCGTTTGAAGAAAGTTTGATGGTCCTGAAGATCGCCCCGGTCCATAATATAACACTCACCGAACCATACTCATCCCAATTTGTCAGACCACTTTGGGGCAGCTCTTCGAAATCAATCTTCGTCCACGGATCTTTTCCCCATTCCTGGCCAAAATTGTAAACATTCATCATGGTCACACCCCCTGGTGTTTTGCTGAAGTAGATCGCGCTTCGTGTCTGAAATCATCAACGTAATACGATACACAGCAGCATTCGTTTCGAGGTTCTCAATCGCGCGATTTACAATCGAGGAGGTTCTCGGAGCAACGGACCTTATTCAGGTGTGGGTCCGTCCAAATGGCTGTGACGAGGTCGCGATCGAACAAAAGATTAAACAGCAGCACACAAAGAAGTGGCGCTGTTGAGCAAGCTGTTGACTGGGCGAAAGACTGAAAGCTCTTTTCCGGGTCTCCGGCAGAGGCTGCGAGCTGTACTCCGAACACCAATCCGAACGCCGGCTGGATAATTGACGAACAAAAGTGAAGATATCGGCCAAGTTAGCCGAAGCTTGCCCTCAGTACGATGGAAATGAAAGTGGACTCGTGATGACTCTACACAGATGACTTACCTGTGGCAGGATGCGCGCAGCCGGTGGGGCGACTCGTAGAGTAGTTTGTATCGGTATCGAAGTATCTTTCCCGAACTTCAGAACTGGTACTACCGCAGAGAAGTGCAAAAGCTTTGATGAATGAAAGGAGAGAATGTACAGTGAGTTGATACGAATTCGTGCACTTTCTTCTCCAAAGCAGTCTACATGACCTCGGGAAGCGCGGAAAATTATAGATTTTGTTCCTACCTTGTCATCATACGAGTGATTTCGAGAGAGGAACGCGAACGGTATCGTAGTACCCATAGAATGTCCAATAAGATAGAAGTTTGATTGTTTGGTTTCCTCGAGAACTTTGTCGCAAATGGCCGGTAAGTCAAATGCTGCCATATATTGCCACCTGGAATGCGAGCGCTTCTAACTTCAACGCAACCCCGTACTCCCACGGTGAATATGGTGACATATGCAAGCCCATCTAAACAAACACACGGAGAATCAACTCACGCGGCTCGGTAGTATTCTTCCGGTTTTGGCGATCTAGTATTTCCATAAGACGAAATCGTGTTGCTGAACTGATTCGCTCGGTAGTTAGTCAGCCAAACATCGTAGCCATTGTCGGCCAAAATGAAGGCGATACTTTGGTTACGAAGATTCCACATGTAATCGAACGAGGAAGAGCCAAAACCATGTGAAACTATCACAGGAGCAGAGAGGTTCGCGTCATAGATACCCGGACTCTGGACTCTCCAAAGCTGCAGGACCCAACCGTCGGCTGTGACAGCTTCGTGGTAGGTCAGGTTCATGCCGTGCAAGGCAGCGTAGGCGGCCTAAGCAAAGTGCATCAGGTCAGGCATTTCGCCTCAGAGTTTCTGATTCACGATGAGCTTATGGTTTTCATTCCATCACGTCGAAGTTAGTGTTCGTACTCACGAAATCATTCCCCCGCAGGGCGGCAACTTCCTCCGCGAGATCGGGCGATACGAACTGGATCCCTCGAGTTCCCACGATGAAAGCGAACAGGTAAAGTCCATATTTCATCTTTATATTCGAAATCCGCTTGGCGCCGAATCTCCCTATAACCCACAAGAGATACCGTGGGGAAAAATGATAGCTAGTACCTCATTGAGAAGGAGACGCTGATTCAAAGCACCACTCAGCTGTATAAGCTTGGTTCTCGAAGTTCTGGTCGGTAATCTAGCTGCACTTGAAATATATGCTAATTCGCAACGGTCTGTTCTGATTCTCCTTGTGGTTCAAAAGCAAGAAGGACCATCTGGAAGGATATTCAGCACAAACGAGCCCAGATACGTTAGTCATGACCGCAAGGCGCAAAGATTCACAATCAGGATCAGAAAATGCTACCATGCTCATTGTGTTCATTAAACGATGCTCTCGTGAGATTCCCATAAGAGTCAGTAATCATCTCTTAAAAACACATTGAAACCGAGCTCGAATCATCAGAGAAAGAATCCAAAGCGCATTTATCGTGTGCCCTTCTGTACGCGTTCTAAGCACAGCGGGAATTAACTTTGGGCAAAGACCAGACGCTCTTTGATCGTGGTCGACTCCTGGTCTTCTCAGCCATATTTGGCGTTCGCCTACCCGATATATTTTTCTCTTCACACCTGTAATCCCGATAGCACCGAGTCGGAAGTATCTAATCGCCTGGCCCCCTCCTATATGAGGGTTCGTCTCGTTCGGACTTGGAAAATACTGGTGGGAATATTGGTACCCTCTTCTGAGAGCACCATGAGCCAGTGCCGTAGCCAGGATTTTTTCGGGGGGACGACTGCACTTCTTATGGGGAAAGGGGCAATTTGATACTCCAGTATAGGGTATTAACTTGACGCCCCCACCCCCGTTATTCCATGGGTGGCGACTGATTGTGAATGAGGTTTTCGGCGGTTTCTGCTGCAGCTGCACTGTTGCTATCGCAGAGGGCAAGCTGGGGCAGCGAATTCGTCGCCGGATTTTCCCTGTTTTGCGGCATTTTCCGGGGTTCCTAACGGGGGTGGACTAACGATTCTTTAATCTCATTTCCATAACATCGATGAGCAATATATGTAGAACCTTGGTAGGAACTAGTGCTTTGTGAGGTCGGAGATAGAAATCGGAGTTTCTCACTTCGAAACAACGATATATACCATCCATGTTTAATGAAGAGACTTCGTGTTGTCCGATATACCTTCAACTGAGGTTGGGGATTTATTTAGTAAGTTTTCAATGGGGCTTTCTAGAAATATCGGGTGGAATAGTGTTCCGAATCCCACCTGAGGTAATCGGAATGACGTTGTTTCACTAGTCTCTCGACATCGACTGAGCCGTTCTCTTGTTTCGGATGCGCACAGCAGCGCCGATGGTCTGCTGTGCGTCCGGTTCAAATGGCGCTCGAATTTAATTTGGGAGTCGCGGGTGATGTTCGAAGTGATGGAAAGGATCTACATTACACATGTATGACCATTGAATAACTTGAAACTTTGCTGCGCCACGTAGCTGCGACAAAACCCAACGGTTTTCAAGTGTATCCCATGATTAGCCATTTTTGTGAGGGATTCCGATCGATTTCGTTAAATGAAGATTTCTGGTCGGAAAAGATTGCTTGGGATGGAAGATGAGAGTTATTGAGAACTACAAATCCTGCTGTAGCTCCACTAAGTGGCTACACGTGAATTTCTTCGCTACTAAGCCAGCTTGACATGGATCCGGCAGAAAGTTACGAGGCAGAGATGCCATGATATGAGTCGCTAGCATTTTATCCAGAAGAAGGCATGATATGTTGCACTACGACACTTGCGGACCGCGCTTCTAAACCTCTTTTGGTGCATGATCTCAAAATGAGAGGGGAATCAGTTGTGAGAACAGGGTCCCAGAACCTCGGGAACGCCCGATTCAGAATACGCGTCTCGATCTTAGCTCTCTTTCGCATCAAACGATCAAACATATGTAGTGCGAGGAACAAACAATAAAGCATAGTCTCCCATTTATTATTAATATAGATTCTTCCAAAGAACTCGATCGGGAGCCGTAATACATACACAAGTGGGAGACGAGATGGCGAGCGGGTCAGATCACAAAATAAGCGATCAAATACACCACTCGCGAACGTCGAAAGTTTGTTGTGACATGTGTCGTGTTCTGATTCTGCCACGATCGTTGCATGACGGAAGGAAAACTCTTGTTATGTTCAATATGTGAAACACTCGTTATCTGTTGAGAACGTTATGTCCGGTGTTCGGATCATTTTGCCGGCATCTCGAGAAGATGAGGTATTTGTTAACAAACCATCAGTTTCTGGAATTCGTGCAACCATTTTCGAACGGAAGCGATTGGACGAAAGAGGCAACTCTCTCGCGGAATTTCTTATGTTCACCATCTCTCTTATTCTCCAGCGCCTCAAATTTCAACATGATATCGTTGACCGTGTAACAACGCGTATCCACGCCTACAATGGCGTCCATATGAGACAGCTTGTTTCCGTCGATGATTTTGAAGTCGGTCGCATTCAGCATGGCGATTACTTCTTTCGCCGTTTCGACTCCCGTGAAGACGTCGTTCCTCGTGTAGAACAACGAGTACGGAACTTTCAGAGATCGAAAATCGTATTTTGGCGGTTCCGTCTGAAAGTCCAAAAAATTGTTTGGCGTTTTCAGTCAAGTGAAGATGACTTGTACCTCAAGAGGAGCAAGATGTCTTCGTAGAGTAGCATACCTGGTTGTATTCCTCCTCATTCGTAAAACCCGTCAGAGGTATCTTCCTGAAGTCTATCTTGGTCCATGGCTCTTTTTTCCACTGAATACCGTAGTTGTAGAAAGTCATCAATGTGGTACCCGACGGGATCTTGTTGAAGTAAATCGCACTGCGAGTCTGGAACAACAATCAATGGAAAATGCACTTGACAAAGATCTCAAAAAGCGATGTCGAATCAGATACCAAATATTTAGATTCAGAATGACTTTCACAAAATCCAGATCTAGGCTAACCTTATTCAAGTGAGGATCCGTCGAAATCCCTGTGATAAAATCCCGGTTGTTCGAGAAGGTAAGTACGAAATCACAGAATCCGGGGAGGATAGAACACGTGGTCGATTGGAAGAGAGACTCGAGTTTGTTCAATGTGTCTCCAGCGGCTGCGGGAAGCTGTACCCCGAACAGCAAATTGAACAGCAGTTTGAACGGTATTTTAACGATCGGCGTTGTCTGGAGAAAAAGCGTAAATCAGAGGAGCTCGATATTCGGCAACACGTCCGCTTGAGCATTTTCCGAATCTAGCGTACCACTTGCAGAGCTTGCGTGAGGGGTGGCCCATACTCGAGTTTGACCTTCAGTGCTGGTGAAACGTCCTCCCCGAATTTCAGAACCGGCACAACTGCGGCCAAATGAGAGAGCTGGAAGGGGATATGAGTTGCGAAATGCCAAGTTCCCAAGCGATCATCGACTATATTGAGATTTTCATGGGATCGGCGATCACCATGACTCGCTTGACTTTGGTTTGCTAGAACTTCTGATGTACAAACGCATCTCTCATCAAAGGCAAAATGATAAGCGTAGATTATTGTCGACAAAGACTTGAACACGTCTCGGAGAAGCCGGCCCCTCGAGAAGATCGAGAGTCGAGCATCGCGGAACTCTGCATATTGTACAAAACACAGTAGAAACTCTGAACCTCAAGAGTCTCCTCGAGAAATAGTAGGAATGTAGATACTGCGGAAAGAGACTTTGCTTCAGAAACCAAAACTTATCTCACCTTGTCATCATATGAGTGATTCTCAGAGAGGAATGCGAACGATGCAGTACTTCCCATCGAGTGTGCAAGGAAATAAAATTTCGATTGTCCAGTTTCGTTAAGGACCTTATCGAACACAGCCGGCAAATCGTAGTCAGCCATGTATTGCCATCTGAAAATATGACGCGATACGCATTGAGAGATGTTCTTATCGTTGATGATCGAGTTCTTTTGGCCATGGGTATGATTTTCGCACATCCACAAGTCGTAATTCCTCCGGAGAAGGTCTCAGACTCCCGAGAGTTAAATTATCCTAAAATCTCGTCACATGGGATCAGACCCGGCGGCTCTGTTTCGAAAAATCTCGCGATAACTTATGCGTCATTTCTCTTATCTGAGTGAGACAAACGTTGGATATCCACAAGCTGTGGTCCGAAATACTCTGTTATTCACGAGATTGGGCTCGAATACTAAGTTTGCAGATGCAGCCTTGTCAGAATTTTCGAAGTTCCATCGCTCTCCGCTACGTGTTCGCCGGTCGGCATTCACGTGTCGCCGCTTAAAAGCTTTGCAATTTGAAACCAAGCTTCCAGAAACTACTCGAAAAATATTCAGGAAACACTGACGCTCGGAAGCTTCTTCAATTTCTTGAGAGAAAACTCCTCTCAGAAAAATCATGTCCTCGTTCCCCTCTATCGAAGCATCGGCAAATGCATTAAGGACGCTGCAGAAATCACGAGATGTTTGCGATGAAATTACTGACTGCATCAGAATATCACTAGAAAATTGCGAAGATTGATGAGATGTGAGAGGAAAGCGTTATCAATTCCGATTTTACATAACTTACGTAGCCTTGAAGTATTCTTCAGATTTCGGATCCCTCGTAGTTCCGTCGAGCTTGATTTTATTGCCGAATTGGGTTCCGCGAAAGTTGATGCAAAAAACATCGTACCCATTGTCAGCGAGGACAAAGGCAGTACTCTCGTTTCGTAAATTCCACATGGAATCAAACGCCGAAGAGTCCAAGCCGGGCGCGATAATCACCGGCGCAGAGAGTTTCGCATCGTAGATATCCATGCTCCGCACTCTCCATATTTGTAGAACCCATCCGTCAGAAGTCACGGTTTCAAGAAATGTCAAATTCATGCCGTGTACTCGAGCGTAAGCGACCTGAATGCAGAACGCCTGGTCAAAAACACGAGTTCCGATCGAGACCGATCTTCAATGAAATGAGCCGGGTTGCAGAAGTCATTTGCACAACGATCAAAATCTTCACTTACGTAGTCATTATCGTTTAAGAGGTCAACTTCTCTCGCGACGTCAGGTGGTAGTGTAAGATGTGTAATTATCGACACCAAATCGCTCCGAACTGCGACGATGAAGGCCATCACTAGAAATCCGACATTCATTTCAAGATCGTGATTCAATTTGGGAGGGAACGTTTAAGCTTTGTTGCACTTGAGATATCTTTTTATAGACCTCGACCGAATATTGCGAGCGGGAAAAGGAAGAGTGGAAGTTTAATGTTGAAACATTCCTCCCTTCCCAATGCATAATAGTGACGGTGGAGTCCGGATGTAAACATCTGAATATTATCGCATTAGAGGTAATCTCAATCATGCTTCGCGGGTTAATTGAAAATGCGAAAACTCGTTTCGTAATGTTAGTCCTAAATCACATTCCATTATGAACTATAATGCTGCGACTCGCAAAAGACTCACTCCAGGTCCAAATATAGGCCCAGAAGTTCTTTCGGAGCTGCCTACAATGATTTCAGGACCTTTCGTCGAATGAGGATCTCGCTGATGACGCGGGTCGATCTCATTAACGGAGATGTACCGTTTTCTGACCGAGGAACTTACTGCCAGACGAACGGACCGCTTATATATTTTATATTCAATGATTGGACAACTAAGCCATGCTGGACGGATCCAGAGTCCCAATATTCCTCCCCCTCTGCATCAAGCCTGCACATACATGAGCTAGCGGCCGGAAGATGCTCTCGAGCGGGGTAGAGTTGTGCTCGACTATTGAGCGGACTGACTCGAACCCAGGGACGCCAGGGACCACACCCTGCTTAACTGAGCGAAGCTGCGCGAAAGCCTGACGATTGAGCAGATGTTTGGCGACAATAGAGCAGAACCTTGCGATGGGGTGCTGTTGGTGAAATATAGAGATGCCGCCCCTTGCCTCATTCTCTCATTACTCTCACACACATACGCAATTGATCACTGTTCGCGTTTACAGATTTTGACACTGCGGCAATCGTCGGAAGGGCCGAACGTCGTGAACAGCTTGTGTGAGACGTCACTAATGTTGATCTCCCTGAAAGGGTGCGCGGTTTCAGCGGGATTCTGCTTTCTTCACGCATTGGATTTGGAGTGAGCCTTGATGTCATCTACCGGAGACGAGCCCGATCTCCCCAATGACGCATTTGGCGTTTTCGTCGTATGGGATCGAATGAGGGAAATTTTGTGACATCGGGCAACAAAATGACTTTCAAGTGGAGTTTGTCGGATTCCGGCTGAAGAGATGGGAGGATGACAAGGTGTTGTGACGGGATCATGGAGTATGAAACGATCCGAAATCTCGTCGCTGCTGCCACTGAAATGAGAAACGGAGCCTGTAGCGAACACATTTTGGGACACTTCGGATTCGAAATCTGGTGTGTTCTCGATTACATGTTGTATTCTACGGCAGCGGTCTGAAAACTTTCTTTTCAGGCTCAGCCGTCTATGATATACACCGCAGCCGGGTGCTGCGAGGCTCCGGCGCGAAACTTCTTGGACTTACACAGAAGTCCGATTTATCTCCCCCTACAGCTTTGAATGGAATGCCGCCCGGAGCACTTCGCCCCGCGGCGCTCCCTCCTCTCGATGCGCTACTGGCCTGATCTCGGGACCGAAAATTATTGTAAGTGAGTATTGAACTTGGAGCCGACCACCGTTAGGACCTCCACGATTTATGGAGTTTGATTATCAAGGTTCTTTGAGGACATGCGGTAGGAAGAATTTGAAGAACGCCATTTTGAGAGATGTGATTCAGACCGTGGGTGAGGGTCTTCGACAGCTTCGACCACTCCAAGACGATGCTCCACGCTAAGTTTTCCATTTTTATATTGACGACGGCAGGACGAAGTAGATTCGAATGACTGATCCTGCGGAGTACGAGGTGACTGACCGCGTTGTTCAATGGTCCGCCTAACAGTGGATGATCATACTTTCAGGTTTTCCAAGTTTCGAGCGAACGGAAGATCGATGACCTCAGGTGGCCTAGTTTGGCCCTGAAAGAGCACACGTGACCCCTAGCAACAGCCGAAATGTCGGCAAAGATTTCCGGCGATGATTTCTCATGAGTCGGAAACAACGATTTTTGTATGACGTCTGATGGAACCTGCCACAGCGTAAACTCTAGTGCACTATCTGGAGAGGGCGAGTCACGACAAGCTGTGCGTCAGTTCGTATGATTGGATACAATGAATAACGCATTTCCGGGAAGGTATGTCATCAAAAAATAAGGAATTGCTTCGCCACGTTCCGCAACTCGCTCGGCCAGACCAGATTCAACTGTTTGAAACTCAAAACTGGGAACCTTTTTACCACTTCCCTTTCGTGCTAGGGCAACCATCTCGGAACAGTTCTCAGAAGGAAAGTTTCCATAACATTTAGTCGGAAGGAACGGTATTTGTATTCGTCACGGTGAAATTCGAATCCACAGGATCCCGGTGTCGCCGTCCCCAAGAGAAGGCGCCCCCGAGGGTGGCGCTCTCAGGCACGGCGAGTTCTTGTCGCTCACTTTGCTCGGGATTATTCGATTGCATTGCGTAGATCGGGCGCTTCGCGGGGAGCTCGAATACCGTGAGCTACGCGGCCCCCGCCAAAATAATTATAGATATGTTCCGGAAATGTGCCCTGAAAAATTGGCTTTATGTGGCCTGAAAAATTTTGGAACTTTTTTAATCAACTTTCCAACGTGACAATGAGGGACTCTCTGCGATCCTTCCCGCTCGAGTTGGAATTTCTTCGAGATTTCCGATTTTCGGCGTGTAGAGGATCTATCGCCCCTTATAGTCGGATTTCGGGAGTCGTTGATGCCCAACATCATTGACCGACGCAATAGCCGAGTGATCTAAGCGGTCTGCACGCCACGTGCAGATTTGCCCGTGGTACCACATGCCATGTTGACTCGTGGTACCACACCCTCGAGCGGCCGGTCGTTGGTTCGAATTTCTTCTGGTACCAGACCCCTGGGTCTACGGAAAAATGGCGCTGAAAAATCGGCGCGACCGAAACGGCACCGAAAGAATGGCGCGGCGAAAACGGCGCGACCCAGAATGGCGCGGAATAAAACGGCGCGAACTCGAGATTGTTCATTAGAGATATTCAATGATAATTCCTTGATTCATAGAGAGAACCATTCACTGTCTGCCGATGATTCCACCCGAACATCGATGCGACATCATCCGCTTACCTGAGGTGGCGTATGTTCGCGCGTTGTCGAAATTCAAGATCCAGCACAGCTTCTCAGCTCAGAAAGCTCAAGCATTCTAGGGGGCTTTTAGTGCAATTTTATCGACCGTTACGCCTCGACTTCCCGGCTAGGATATTAGACGGGTACAGATCAATTCGTGAATAATGAGAAACGATCGGATGCTGAACGTTGAATCCTGTTTGGAGTCGCCTGTGGGCCGCCTCCGCCTGATTGTTGGCCCGGTGTTCCCCATCCCCATCAATAGTCCTCCGCTGAATGCTCCAGATGGAGCTCGGGAATCGCGCTGGGAGTCGCTTGCCTCGCCTGGTCGGTCTGCCCATATAATTATCCTCGAAGCAATGCAACAGTGGAGGAAGATTCGCTGGTATCACATCCGCTAGAGCTTCGAAACCGTCCTCAAGGTCTGACAGCGGCAAAAATGCGAGGGCCATGATCATTCGCGCGTATGTGGCGGACTCCAAATCATTTCTGTATTGTGTGGTCAAATTCAGCAAGCCGACTTGTTTCCTCATGTTGCTCATTGGATGAAAATAACAACCAGAGATGGCAGCATTCGGGAACGTTGTACGAATGATATTGTGTATCGCAAGTTCAAAATCACAGTGTATTGACAAGGGCTGAATGGTTTCATCCAACGATTTGATGAGGACAAACATTCGGCAGTAAGTCACTTGTGATTTGCTCGGGAGTAGAACATAAAAAAACGGATGGACCGATTTTCTGATCTCCGCCATAATCACGAAGAATTGAGTGAATGGTGCTAGCGCAATCGAAAAAGTGCCATCTACAAACCATACTCTGCTGTGTTTAAGCTCCGTGATGTTGCGCTCGCGAGCAAAAACGAGGATGCGGTCTTCACCGGGTCCACTGTCGGCAACTAAGAATGGCTCTTCGCTGTCTGCTGTTGATTTGAAGACCCTGTATCGTGGGGGAATCTGCAACTCTGTCAAATCGGTCGGTACGGGAGGAGCATGAGCGTGTTGCTTCCTGACATTCTGTATGGTGTTCTTAAGTGTAGAGGCGGACGGCATCATACCCATGACGAGCTCGGGAACGCCGTCTGGAGTCGTGTCGAGTACCCGGCAGGCAGGCTCGGCGGTTTTGGCATCACGATTCCTCATGTCCTGTATCGCTTGTTCTATTCGGATCTTCGCAGGGTCGCTGTCATGCGATAGATGCATCCCGAGGGTTTTCACAACAATACCTGATTTGGTGTGAATCCGAGCCGTGCAGATATTCTTCGGTTCACAACGCCAGGAGAGGCTATCCCCAACGGCCAAGGGTGATGTCGTAGTTCTAGATATATCCATCATGAGCGATCTTTTTTCCATTCTTGTTACTCATCATCTCCATGATGACGAATATCACGAGTCACGAATAGGAATGCTGAGTCCTTTGATATTACTTCGCGATTTTGACCACTTGGCGGTCCGACATCTATTGACAATGAAATCACATTCGACTCCGCAAGTTCGTGCACTCCGAGCTGACGAGCTGTGATTCGATCTTGAATTCCGACAACGAACGAACATACGCCACATCAGGTGAGCGGAAGGTGCCGCATCAATGGTCGAGTGTAGTCATCGGCAGAAAGTGAATGGTTCTCTCTATGAATCAAATGATTGTAATCGAAAATCTCAGATGAACAATCTCGAGTTTTGGTTCGCGCCATTCTGGGTCGCGCCGTTTTCGCCGCGCCATTCTCTCGGCGCCGTGTCGATCGCGCCGATTTTTCGGCGCCATTTTTGAAAAGACTCAATCATGACAGGGGGTCCGACATCGGGGACCAGGGACCAGAGATTTCCTATCTCAAGTGCTCTCCTGAAGAACCCCAGAGCAATGGTCTGGCGGAGCGCATGGTGCGTGCGCTGAATCCAGCCTTGGCTGGGGTTGGTTCATTGGAGAGCGCCGTCGCGCAGCCATCGATTGTGAAACACAGATGTCTCTGAACACATCGAGCTTCATGTTGCCAAACTTGCAGGACTAACTCGCGTCTATTGGGGAGACCAATAGAGGATCGGCCAAGTCTCGCAAGTGTCGTGAAGGATCCCTGGGTTCTCTGTAGGAAGGACATCGAAAATGGGAAACATATTTCAAAGCGCGCCTGATCTCCAGAGGATACCTTCAGCGGCTAGGGAGCCAGAGTCTCGACTATGACGAGACACTCAGTCCCGTCACAAGGTACAATACATTATTGCTCGTTGCCTACTGGAAGCATATCCTCGTCGTCTACAGGTAGCGCGATTCGGCGTAAAAACCGCGTTCATGGGTGAGAAGCTTGAAGAATTTTTTCCGGAATGGGGCGGAGAGACTGTATTTTCTGGTGGGGTCCTTCTACGGCTTGCGCGAATCACCGCGGTGTTGGAACTAGGTTTTTTTAGCGGTTTTCAACCGCGGTTAAAAAACCTTCCGGTTTTCCGGAGTTCTTCCCGGTTTTTAACTTGAAAAACACCGCAGAGTTTGGCAAAAGAACCGCAAAAAAGGCGAAGAAACGCTGAAATGAATGCAAGAAATCTACAGGTCTTGAGTCTGGGGCGGAAATTCCACACACTCCGAACTTGTAAAGGAAGGCATGTATCGGATAGCGATTGAAAAGAGAGCTTCCCTCAAACGAATATATAACTTGAATCTTTATTGCAACCGGGCACTCTTCCTCTGCTCTTCTCGCCTAAAGAATCACTCGCACCATGTCAACCTCATCGAGAATTCGGGTTATCTGTGGTAGCGAAATGATTCCGCAAAATGAATATGTTGTCGAGGGTTTCCGACTTCATTCTTGCTCGATGTCCTCCCAAGATGTGTCGGACGACGCTGAAATCTCTCTCACATTGAACGGTACTTGGCGGTATGGCCAACAGCGTGTCGCGACAAAGTTTGAGGAGTTCTCCTTGAGGTCCACCTTTCCTGTAGTAAGCGAGCGCTTGCTCTAAGTTCTCTTTGGAGCGAGCGCCCAAATCGCTGCTTGCCGCTTTCGGTGCCGGAGAATCAAATATAGTGTCCCAAGTGAGATCTGCCTGTGATTCTCTCGCGGGCCGACCACGGCCCGCTGAATTGGCGCGCTTTTGTCGCCGTATTAGCACACCGGTTCTCGGTATTTTAGGATTATAGGGCCGCCAAGTCAAACTGCGAGGCGCCAACACGCCAAAGCGGCGAGTCGAGCAGGCTTTCGATCCACTGACCCGCAGGCATCTGCTTGGGGTATGCGACATAGTGATCACAGACGCAGACCCACTCTTCAGGCTAGGAGACTTCCAGGACTTCGCCAGGGACTGAAGATTTCGGCACGAATGATCGAGCCCGCATTATCATCAATCGAACGGAAAAGCTGAAGCGGCGGTCGTCATAGTCAAACGAGTCATCAGGCAAGCAGGAGCTGCCAAAGAGGAGTGGGTGCGCGGAGTCATGGCATACAACGAGAAGCTGGGCAAAGCAACGCCAACGCAAATGTTCCACTCGAGAAGAGCTCGGAAAGACTGGCCGGTCGGGCCTCAACAGCTACAGCCGTCAATGAGGTGCCACCTGCAAGCATTGGCGGCCCGCAAACAGCACATCAAAAGAATGAAGAAAACGTACGATCGAGAGTCAGTTGCCTTGCCCGAGTTGTCCGTAGGGGAGGTCGTGAGAATCAAACCAAATCAATTGGGCGTCTCACAGGGCTAGACCTCGCACTCCGTATTACGGCTTACGGCACCGTAATGGGAATACGGCCCGTTCCGTAATACGACAGTACGGACCGTAATGACAATACGGCACCGCAAGTGTAGTACGGACCATAATCGCAATACGGTCCGTAATGGCAGTACGGCATCGCAATGGCAATCTGGATACCAAGCTTTCCGCTAGACAACGTCGCTCCAAAGAGGTAGGGAATTCGATTTGCGGAGAGTTTCGGAGCTCTCTGTGCCATCTGTAGCTTCTAATCTCTTGGAGTTCGCAGAACGGTGCCGTACTGCCATGACGCTGCCGTGCTGTCGTTACGGTGCCGCCCTACCATTGCGACGCCGTATTGTCATGACGGACTGTATCATGACACTCGCGGACCGTACTGCCATTACGGATCGGATTATTTGACGGTGCCGTACTGCCACTACGACCGTTATCTCTTACGGCACCGTATTCCCTTACGGTACCGTATTCCCAGTACGGTACCGTAAGCCGTAATACGGAGTGCAAGTTCTACTCAGGGCACAGTGATCAAGTGCCTGCGGCGCCGAAACCGCATATGGAACCCCGCCCATCAGGAGCCATCTACGGGCTGCCAACTTGGAGACGCTGGACAGAGCAACGTTAGCGTTAAACCTTCCTGATGGCCGGGATACCAAGACTCGCGCAGGACCTCCAGGAACGCCACCGCCTCCCCGTCACCGATTTCCGCCGAAAAATAACGGATATTGAGCTGGACTTCTCCCAAACCACAGCGATGACCACCGAGCGATGGAAAGAGAGCCACTGCGACAACGGACATTCCATCACCCGGTTTGCAGCGCACGGTTTCCATCATCTCACATGCCGACAGCAGGGCTTCCCCGACCCGATCTCTTCATGTACATGTAACCTATGTGGAGAGGCCGGTGGGCGCTATCACCTGTTACACTGCAGTTGTTGGGGATTTGACATGAAGAATGCGCGTTTCACTCAAATCGGAACTTGGTTTATTCTGATGGCATGGGAGCCCGATACACACACACACACTTTTGCGACTGACTCTTTATCTCTAGACTGCGGATTCCGGAGAGGGAAGCTATCCAACTCTCCTTCTTCTAACACACAACTTTTCTCTTTTTGTTAGAGTCGACTCTGCAACTCGAGATCCACAACAGTAATCAAGGCCGACCGTTGACCGCCATTGTGAATAGTTCATATCAAACACAGGAGCAGCCGAGGTCTATCCCCTCGTTAATCCCATACCGAACCGCTCGGTGAAATAAAGAGTTTTCATATTCTGTTTTTATCGATATCATTACCTGGAGAAAAGGGAACCTTAGCTATGCTCAATACGTGAAACATTTGCCATCTCTTCATTACGTTATATATTCTATATTTTGTGAAAACACTTCTGGCATAAACTTCCACAAGTTGGGATATTAGTTTCAGGAATACTAGCTCCTGGAAGCCGGACAACCATTTTCGAATGGCAGTGACTCGACGAAAGTGGCAACTCTGTCACGGAATTGCTCGTGTTCAACGTCTCTCTTATTCTCCAGCGCCTGGAATTTCAACATGATATCGTTGATCGTGTAACAACGCGTATCCACGCCTATGACGGTGTCGGTGTGAGACAGCTTGTTTCCGTCGATGATTTTGAAGTCTGTTGCCTTCAGCATGGCGNTCCCCTCGTTAATCCCATACCGAACCGCTCGGTGAAATAAAGAGTTTTCATATTCTGTTTTTATCGATATCATTACCTGGAGAAAAGGGAACCTTAGCTATGCTCAATACGTGAAACATTTGCCATCTCTTCATTACGTTATATATTCTATATTTTGTGAAAACACTTCTGGCATAAACTTCCACAAGTTGGGATATTAGTTTCAGGAATACTAGCTCCTGGAAGCCGGACAACCATTTTCGAATGGCAGTGACTCGACGAAAGTGGCAACTCTGTCACGGAATTGCTCGTGTTCAACGTCTCTCTTATTCTCCAGCGCCTGGAATTTCAACATGATATCGTTGATCGTGTAACAACGCGTATCCACGCCTATGACGGTGTCGGTGTGAGACAGCTTGTTTCCGTCGATGATTTTGAAGTCTGTTGCCTTCAGCATGGCGATTGTTTTTTTCGCCGTTTCGATTCCCATGTACATGTCATTCTAGGTGAAGAGCAACGAGTACGGAACTTTCAGCGATCGGAAATCGTATTCTGGCGGTTCGGTCTGGAAGTCAAAGAGATTGTTCGACGCTTTCGGTTAAGGAACGATGACTTATCCCCAAGGAGGAGCAGGATATCTTCGTAGAGGAGCATACCTGGTTGTATTCCTCCTCATTCGTGATACCCGTCAGAGGTACCTCCCTGAAGTCTATCTTGGTCCATGGCTCTTTTCTCCACTGAGCACCATAGTTGTAGAGGTTCATCAATGTCGTACCCGCCGGGAACTTGTTGAAGAAAATAGCACTGCGAGTCTGGAACAACAATCAGTGGACGATGCCCTTGACAAGGATCTCCATCAGCGATGTCGAATCAGATACCAAATATTCGGATTCAGAATGATTTTCGAGAACTTCAAATCTGGGTTAACCTTATTCAAATGAGGATTCGTGGAAATCCCTGTAATCAAATCACGGCTGGTCAAGAGAGTAAAGACGAAATCACAGAGCCCGGGAAGGAAGGAGCACGAGGTCGTTCGGAAGAGAGACTGGAATTTGCTCAATGCGTCTCCAGCGGATGCGGGAAGCTGTGCCCCGAACAGCAAATTGAAAAGCAGTTTGAACGGTACATCAACGATCGGCGTTGTCTGGAGAAAAAACGTAAATCAGAGGAGCTCGATATTCGGCAAAACGTCCGCTTGAGCATTTCCCGAAGTCAGCGTACCACTTGCAGAGCTCGCATGATGAGTGACGCAGCCTCGAAATCCACTCTCAGTACTGATGAAACATCCTCCCCGAATTTCAGAACCGGCACAACTGCGGCGAAATGAGAAAGCTGGAACGGGGTTATATATTTATGAAAGGATTATGAGGGGGAGGGGGCTGGGGATTCTCTCCAAATATTTGCACCGCAACAAGTTCCGAATCGATCAGATTGAGATTTCTATGAATTCGGCGAGCATCATGACTTGCAGGACGATGGTTCGCTTGAGCGTTCGGTGAAGGACAAATAAACACCCTGAATTTTGGGCAGAGACTTGAAGACTTCCCGGAAAACCTAACCCCTTAAGAAGGAGCGAGAGTACGACCATCGTGGAACTCTGGATATTCTACAAACACATCGGAAACTCAGGAGCTCAGGAGTGTTTTCGAGAACCAATGAGTGAATAGTGCGCGGGAGACGTTGCTTCAGAAACGGAATCTGATCTCACCTTGTCATCATACGAGTGATTCCCGGAGAGGAATGCGAAGGATGTAGTCGTTCCCATCGAATGCCCAAGGAGATAAAATTTCGATTGTCCAGTTTCGTTGAGGACTTTGTCGAACACGGCCGGCAGATCGTAGTCAGCCATGTATTGCCATCTGAAAAAAAATTATGCGATGCCCGTCTTTCAGCGAGAAGGTCTAAGGCTCCCAAGAAAGTGGGAACTGATTGAGTACACGTTGAGGGTATAAGTTCACAATGCTGAAGCCTCAGAAGGGCTCTTTGGAAGTTTTTCAGCTGTGGTTGTCAGAGTTATCCATCCTCGAATCCCATTGCATGAAATGCAACTCCGCAACTCTCTTTCAGAAAAAGTTTACAGATTTTGCATGATCTGTTGAATGTGAAACCACATTATTAAAGTAAAATCGGGTTCGAATTCTGGAGTCCGAAGTTTCAGAGATACGTCGCTCTCTGCTGAGTGCTCGCTACTTGGAGGTCCGTTCCGACGCTCCAGAACTTTGCGCGAAACTAAATAGAAAGGGGCGAAAAAATGAGACTACGGAAATGATCAAACTCTCGACAATGATTCGCAGCAAAGCTTTCAAAAATGACATTTTCTCCGAAATCAAAGTTGTTCTTTGATGGACGCCATGATTGAGCCGGATTCCCTGTGTCGGCAAAAAATCGGAATTGAAAGAGTCCGTGGTAATTTTTCGACTGAAGAATTCTCGCTGAAATCAATAGTGCGAGAGACGATCGGCCTCATCATGTCTCCTAGTCCAAATTTTCCCTTCATCCGAATGACCCACCAACCGAGGCTGACTTTGGAAGGGACACAATAGCGCTCAGAGTGGTATTTCGGTGAGTGCATGATCCCATAGACGTCGAGCCAAAAGTAGGAACTGGAGACAACTTGGGCTTCCACTGTGGCAACCGGAAGAAAGTATTCGGCAAACACTTTTATAGGATCTCATGAAAAAGAATCGCCCCCTGTGTGGCGGGGGCAGAGTCCAACTGCCTCGTTTCTCTCTATCGAAACATCGGTCGAAGAATTAGAAACGCCGCGGCAGTCCAAGGATGTTCACGATGGTATCATTAGCCGTGTCGGAATAGCACCAGAAAGTTGTGGAGATCGTACAGCGAAGGAGCTTGGGTGCTTCGAAAGTAAGCGAGAAACCATATCGATTGGACGGAAAGATATACTCTACTCACGTGGCTTTGAAGTATTCCTCAGGTTTCGGATAACGGGTCGTTCCGTCCAGCCTGATTCTGTTGCTGAATTGGGTTCCGCGAAAGTTGAGAAGAAAAACATCGTACCCATTGTCAGCGAGGACAAAGGCAATACTCTGGTTTCGTAAATTCCACATGTAATCGAACGCCGAAGAGCACAACCCGGGTGCGATAATCACAGGAGCAGAGAGTTTCGCATCGTAGATATCCATGCTCCGCACCCTCCATATTTGTAGAACCCACCCGTCGGCAGTCACGGTTTCAAGGATTGTCAAATTCATGCCGTGTATTTCAGCGAAGGCCACCTGTGCGCAGAACGTCTGATCCAACCACTTGTTTCAATTGAGTCTGAACTACGATGAAATGAGCCAAGTTGCGGTGGTCGTTCGCGCCACGATCGAAATATTTACTCACGTAGTCATCATCGTTCAAAATGTGAACTTCCCTTGCGACGTCGGGCGGTAATGCAAGGCTTGTGATTATCCACACCAAGTCGCTCTGAAATCCGATGATGAGAGCCACCACTAGGAGTCCGAACTTAATTTTGAAGTCGAAACTCCATTTAGGACCAAACATCTCAGCTCGGTTGAACGCGACCGATCCGTCCAGAGTCAGGACACACATTGCGAGCAAGGGGAAAGGAAGTAGGACGGGAACATCTGAGCATCGTCCCATCAGAGGTCATCTGAATTATGTTCCGCGGGTTAATGGAATCCTGGCAAATGCGAGAGGCCGTTCCGTGATATTACAGTAGCGCTCAGAAGTATTTCGACGAACACATTTGTTGAGTTTTTCACGGATAGAATGCAAGCAAAAGCCAGAAGAGATAACTAAGTTTTCGAGACTCATCCCTGCTTCGTATTCGAATTCCTTCCAGTATTTGGGTTGTAGCCTCTTGCCTTCAATACGGCAAGACAACGAGCCGACATCGAGTATTATTGAGAGCTTCAAAAAATTGTTCTTATTCGAGAATATTCTGAGTCTGACTTTCCGATCAAGCTCTTCATAGAGATTCTCGATCGAATTAAGATCCGGGCTTTGACTAGGCCACTCGAGAACTTCGACTTTCTTGGAGTTTAAGAAGCGTTTCATGTGATCAGACTTTTGCATCATTGTCTTGCTGAAAGAGCCATCCGCGTGGCTTTTTTCACGAGGATGCGGTAAGATGTGATCGGAAAGGATTGTTTCGTATACGAAGCGGTCCATTATTTCCGTAATTCGCACCAACGGACCAGCGCAATCTCTCGAAAAGCATCTCCACATCATTACACTACCGCCGCCGTGCTTTACTGTAGGTACTTGATAGCGTACTTCTTTCCGCTGGTTCTCAGGTCGACGAATGTTCTTTATGCCGTCTGATGACAGCAGATTGAACTTGCTTTCATCACTTCAAAGCGTATCTCTTGGCAAAACTTAGCCTGAGTCGACGGTTCTTTGCTGATACGAGTGGTTTCTTCGCTGGTCTTCTCCCGTGCACTCCAGAACTTGTTGAACGACGTTTTACGGTTGAGAGGTGGATGTGGACATTGAAAATTCCGCTCAGCTCATTCCTGATGGATTCCGCGGAGCGTTGCACGTCGCTTACAGAGAGCCTTCTGATGAGTCCATCTATTTTTTCGGTGGTTTCTCTCGGGCGCCCGCACCTGGCGGCTTTCTGGAAGGTTCTTTGTTTAAAAAAATTATTTCTCCAGGCACTGATCAACTGTCGAGAGACATGGAATGCACTAGCGGTTTGGGCTTGAGTCATCTCACCCGCTCTCAAAGCTTTGAGCACAAATTCTTTGAAATCATTGGAATATCCTTTGGTTTTGACCATTGCGATAAGTCGATGACGATCAGAACACTCTATAGGCCACTTTAGAAAAGTTTCATGATCGCAGAATACGGCACGCAGACATGTGGAGTGATGATTCTCTCGATGTATGATTTGTCCGAATACTTTTTTCTTTCGAAAAGTAATGGTAATGATTTGATGTGATTGGCCTCATAGCAGCGCTGCCCTGCCAGCTGAAACAACACTTCATCGTGCTTCGTTCTCTCAATATTTCAGAAAGTGTGTTTGTCAAAATACTTTGAGCGCTACTGTAGTTGTGGTACATTACTCCTATAGTGTTTCAACTCGCACAACACTCACATCTGTTCCTAATCTCAGCCTATTTCCGGGAGAACTGATAACAAGTTGAGGTTTTGTTGCGCAGGTCGCAGCCGCCTCACTGGAAACCAGACTCAAAAATTTCGCACTGACTGACAGAGAGTGAGAGGAGTGCGCCACAGGGGAACTCGAAGGCGGCGGTGACGGGCTGAGAAACGAGCGGATCGAAGTGATCGCAGCTCACCCAGGAATTCACCTCCTCCAAGTCGGCTGGTTAGTTTCGCAGCACTACCGCTGCCAAGAAAATGCGCAAGTCACTAAATGGTACGCTATAAAATATTCAGGAGGACTCAAACTCCTACTCGGCGCGCCGACTCGCCGGCGAATCGATGAAGCCGCGCACAGGCCTGATCTCGACCGTTAGCATGAACGGGTGAATTGCAAGTGAACTTTTAACGTCCCACAGAATGCGACGTGCGACATGCTCGTCTGCCAGATTGACCTGCGAACACTTGTTAGCTGACGAGACGAACGGAATCTTGATGATTCTTTTTCCGTCTCAAAACAACTTCAGTTGAAAAAAGGGCCCCAGAAGAGCTTGAAAAGCTGCTCGCGATACACGTGTCAACCATGATTTGAACTCAGGGGTCAACCTGAAAGAATTGACTGCATGGGCTCAGTTTGACAGCGAATGCTCGAACCTGATGCCTCGAGGATCTCAAACTCACAATCGAATCTGAGACTCTCTATCTCAGAATAGAATTCCTCCAAGCGCGGCTCAAATCTGATCCATCTGAGAATCATGAAAATACATCGAGAAGCATCGAGATCGAACTCGAACATAAGCCGATATCAGCGGCTCACTTTGTGAGCTTCTGGGGAAGAACGATGGACATGCTCATTGTCGGAAGGAAAACTCGAGAAATTCAACTTTTTCTCGCGAGAGGAAGTCGGTGTCCTCAGAGAGAATCATTTATTCGAGGTTTCCCAAAAGTATGGAACACGAGCGTCACGAAAGCAGGCATGAGCAGTCGAGATAGTTCTTCAATGGGATGGACGGCAGAGAGCTCCAGAGGCGGGACCAATCGTTTCTGCTCGGCGTAAGAATTCGACAACACCAGGAATCTGGGAAGAAACTTCTGATTATCTCAATAAGTTGTATTGTGACTCATCAGTACAGCTCCTAGATGTGACTCAGGCAATGAAAAGTCGCTCTTATTATATGGTCGTAAGGAACCAACCTTTCAAAAGCAGGTAAATTCGTTACAATAGATTCGATGCCCCACCTGAATCAAGCTTGGACACCCATATTTCGAAAAAAAAAAACATTAAAAAAAAAAAAACAAAAAAAGAAAAAAAGAAAAAAATACCAAAAAAAATAAAAAAAAACAAAAAAAATAAAAAAAAAAAGAAAAAAAAAAAAACAATAAAAATAGATTAAAAAATAAAAAAAAAGAAAAAAAAAAAAAAAAAAAAAAAAACAAAAAAAATAAAAAAAAAAATAAAGAAAATTAATTAAAAGAAAAAAAGAATAAAAAAAAAAAGAAAAATAAAAAAAAAAAAATAAAAATAAAAAAAAAAAAAAAAAAAAAGGGGAAAACAGGCGGGGTCGCTATTTCCAAGCGATTGTCTACGAATACAGCCTCGATTCGACGAATTCAGCGGACGGAAACGATGCTGGAGACACATTTATAGCGCTTGTTTCTCTAAGAGGAAAGCAAGCAAGAATAGTTGAAGTTTACATAAACCCGAACACAACATTCGAGACAGCGGCCGGGTTTTTAAGTAAGCACTTTGAATTGTTCGCCTCCGGCCCAGAGGACATCTCCCTCCCCACTATTTTGACCGGTGATTTCGATCGAAATATGAAAATTGAAACATAACGAAAGAACCTGGTTCAATTCATGCAAGAGGAGCTAGATTTAAGCCCGACAAATGATCCCCTGCAATCAACCACAAATTACGGAAGCTGTATCGATCTAGTCTTTATCAAATGCATCGTTATATCTGAGTGTGTTAATCATATTAGTTACTCCAGTCATCATCGGCCATTGTTTATGCTGCTTGACTGAGCCGTGAATAATAAACTCGAAACATGAACCATGAATCATTTTTTTCGTACTGCCAAGGTGATGGTGTCGAAAGTACTCGGAGCTGGTTCCTTCTTAAATTTCTTGTTCTGTCGTTCTCTTCTGTTTGCCAAAAAACTTGGCATTTCAGAAATAAAGCCCCGGCGAGTTAAAATGCGAGGCGCCAACACGACGAAGCGGCAAGTCGAGAAGGTTTCCGATTCGCTGGCCCGCAGGCATCTGCTTGCGCCTGCCGCTCGCTACGCTCGCGGGCCTTGATGATTCCCGCTGCCCCAGGTGCAGCTATCGCAGACCGATGAATCACGACAGAATGATTTAAACAGTAGTCGCCATTCGTGTATTTGCGTGGAGAGATAAGTCACCGGGGCTCTATTCCAAAGTAACCAATAACTTTTAACATGGGACTATAGGTCATCAGCACGATGGTTCTTGTAATCCACGAACTCTCCCATTCGAGATCGTTAGGAGAGCTTCAAATATGAAACAAGTTGTTGAGAACCGAACTACGGAACCGTGCGGCAGGCCGACTTACGGACATGGCACAGGGCATGGAACATGAAACATAGAACGTTCACTAGCTTTCAGTCAGCCTGCTCTTTCCCTGAATTCGAGAGAAAGTGGTGCCGGGCTTATGGTAGGGCTCGTGAGAATTCCGGCTCGAGCGAAATCGGGCTCGTGGACCCAAACCGTTCTAGCTTGGGTGTTCAACGCGGTTGATCCACTGCATTGAAACGCTGTGAATGCGGCTCAAGATACGAAATGGCCATCTTGTCAGAACACGAGAATAGTATGCAATCGAAATGCCTAGTCTTGAAAGTCGAAATTAGGTTTCTGAAAAATTTCCTTCCTGTCGAGTTTGGTATCGTGTTCTGTTTTTGCCGAGATCGTTACCTGAAGAAGTGGAAACCTTCGCTATGCTCAATACGTGAAACATTTGTTATCTCCTCAGTACGTCATATTCGGTATTTTATGAACAAAACTCTGGCGTTTCGACAAGTTGAGATATCCATTACTATTCGCTTCTAGAACTCAGACAACCATTTTCGAACGGAAGCGAATTGACGAAATCGGCAACTCTGTCACGGAATTCCCTGTGTTCACCATCTCTCTCATTCTCCAGAGCCTCGAATCTCAACATGATATCGTTGATTGTGAAACAGCGCGTATCCACGCCTATGACGGCGTCAAAATGAGACAGCTTGTTTCCGTCGATGATTTTGAAGTCGGTAGCATTCAGCATAGCGATCGTATCTTCCGCCGTTTTGACTCCCGTGAAGGCGTCGTTCCTCGTGTAGAACAACGAGTACGGGACTTTCAGCGATCGGAAATCGTATTCAGGAGGTTCCGTCTGAAAGTCAAAGAGATTGTTTCGCGCTTTCAGTCAGGTGAAGATGACTTGTCACTCAAGAGGAGCGAGATGTCTTCGTAGAGTAGCAAACCTGGTTGTATTCCTCCTCATTCGTAAAACCCGTCAGAGGTATCTTCCTGAAGTCTATCTTAGTCCATGACTCTTTTTTCCACTGAATACCGTAGTTGTAGACGTTCATTAATGTCGTACCCGCCGGAAACTTGTTGAAGTAAATAGCACTGCGAGTCTGGAACAACAATCAGTGGACGATGCCCTTGACAAGGATCTCCATCAGCGATGTCGAATCAGATACCAAAAATATACGGATTAACTCTCACAAAATTCAAATCTGGGCAAACCTTATTCAAGTGAGGATTCGCCGACATCCCTGGTTGCGATTCACGGTTGGTCAAGGAACTGAAGATGCGATCGCAGATCCCAGGAAGAATACCACACGCAGTCGATTGAAAGAGAGACTGGAATTTGTTCAATGTATTTCCGGAGGTTGCGGGAAGCCCTACCCCGAACAGCGACTTGAAGAGCACTTTGAACGGTATATTCACGATCGGCGTTGTCTGGAGGAAAAACATTTGTCGGAGGAGCTTGATATTCGGCAACAGGTCTGCGTGAGAATTTCCCTAATCAACGTACCACTTGCAGAGCTTGCGTGAGGGGTGGCATAACCGCAAAAGTTACTTTCAGTGATGGTGAAACGTCCTCCCCGAGTTTCAGAACCGGCACAACCGCGGCGAAATGAGAAAGCTGGAAGTGGCATGAGTTGAGGGAGGCTTTCAAATATCCGCACCACCGACAAGTTTCCAACAGATCAAATTGAGAGTTCCCTTAGATCGACGATTATCATGACTTGCGTGATGATGGTTCGCCTGAGCGTCCGTTAAAGGAAAAACTATCACCGTCGATTCAAGTTAGAGACATTGAGACGTTCGAAAAAAAACGTTCCTTCGAGAAGAAGTGAGAGCCGGTCATCGCTGAACCCTGGATATTCTACAAGCACATTGGGAACTGAGGAGCTCAGGAATGTTCTTGAGAACCAATGAGTGAATACAGCGGGAGAAGACGTTGCTTCAAAAATGGAATCTGATCTCACCTTGTCATCATATGAGTGATTCTCGGAAAGGAATGCGAAAGATGCAGTCGTTCCCATCGAGTGTCCAAGGAGATAAAATTTCGATTGTCCAGTTTCGTTGAGGACTTTATCGAACACGGCCGGCAAATCGTAGTCAGCCATGTATTGCCATCTGAAATAAAAGATGCGATACCCATTGAAAGATGTTCTTGTTGTTGTTAATCGAGTTCTTTCATCAGACATATGCTTGATTCTTGCACATTCACTTGTCAGAGTCTTTCAGCGAGGAGATCTCAGGCTTCCGAGAAGGAGGGAATGGATCGAGACCTAGTGGAATACGTTTAGCATGTTGTAGCCGTGGAAGAGTTCTTTGGAAGTTTTTCAGCTGTGGTTGTCAGAGTTGAAGATATAAGAATTGCATCGCACGGGATCTTCAACTCCAACGCCGGCCCTAGCACCGCGGCAGAAAGGAGGATGTTGTATATGATGCGAACATTAATGAGCTCCTCATCACCTCAAAAAAAAATTCGCAACTCTTTCCCAGAAAAAGTGTATTCGGATCAAGCATGATCATTGGTTCGTGAAACCACATTGGATACCCTCGAGCTATCGTCGCAAAGACTCTATTATATTTATGAGAATATTGGGCACGAATGTGGAATTTGCGTCATCAGAACTTTTGGAGATTCATCGCTTTTAGTGTTCGCCAGTTGGTAGCCCGTTCCGAGGCTCAAAAGCTTAACGTGAAACAATGGACAGAAAGGGCGAAAATCGGGAATGATGGAAATAATCGACTTCCCGACAATGATTCGCGGCAAATCCGCGCTCGGAAATTACGTTTCCTCCGAAATCAAAGTTCTTCTTTGTTGGACGCTCTGGCCAAGCCGGAAACCCTGTGTCCACGGAAAAGGATCTAGCAAGAGCAATAGCTCCGGCTCGTTTGAGTGACAACTCCGAGACTGAATTTCGTCGACTCGGAGGAATACTCGGACCGAGCTGAAATTTCTTGTGCATGCAAGCGGGTAAGTGATGCAGTTAAGAGAAATTTACAAGTTTTCATCATCCGGTGGAAGCGTTTGTGGAGGATTCCGTGCATTGAGCTACTCGACCGAATACACCCCTTCCGAGACCATCATAAAACTATTATTGAAAATTGAAGATTCGAAAAATCACCCCAAATTATTGCATGACTCATCCTGTACAAACTCGCACACCACGAATTCACAGAGCTAAAAACTCGCAGCGGAAACTATGCTGCAAATGGCCGGCAGGATGCGAATACCTCCGCAGCGCCTCATCGACGAAACGACATTTTGAGTTCCGCTCGACAGGGAGCGATAATCACCGCAGCTGACGCACAGTGCACTGAGAAGTTGGAACGAGCGCATAGAGGTCACGACACCAACGCCTTTAAGAAAACCCACGGGATAAGTTCAATGAATCGAACTGGGAGTCGGGCGTGGGCCTGCGTGGGGAAGAGATATTTGGAATAAAAAGCAGCACGGCTGATGTTCAATGTCAGCGGTGAGCAACTTCTAATTCCAAGCGAAGCAGAAGATACTCAACCTTCGAGAAATCAATGCAATTCAATGTTATGTGCGCCGTGCTTCCAATCAGGAGCGTATTCCGGATTCTGTGTCGGGGGGGAAGGGGGAGGGGGGGCTGCAAGAGCGTTCCGGGCGGGGGGACAGTCAACGGTCGCTACAATTCGACGCTACTGCTTGCGATGAAGCAGTGCTGAACCATTAAGAAGTGATCGCCTGAACGTAGTCCTACGTCAAAAAATGCCGGCCGCTCTCACTCGGGGAATAAGCCATAACGGAGAACCCTGTTTCTACAAAAGGACGAAGCAAACTTGTGACTCATACTCGCATGGGCGCCACAATCTGAAAACTAATGACCTCTGCCTGCATTATGCTGTCCGAAAATTGGACAATACTTCCCAATATAATGAACACGAAATGAACCGATCTGATAATCAGCGAGCATTCACGATTCGCTCAAAAACACCTGCGAAATAGATGTGACCAAACTAGTCGAACATCGCTTCCGAAACAAGTACGGTGCTGTTAGCGTTTGGCAGCATCAGGCCGCATAGTGATGAAATGCTTTGTTGAATAAGGTTAATGAGATCCGTGAACAAGTTCTGCGTCGAGATTCCGAGTCGAGGTGATACTTGTGGCAATGAGTCGTCGCAGAAGAGTACAGGCGAGTCAGTGGAGCCAGGGACTTCAGAAACCTGACAAGAGATAGACTCTGGTTCCTTATCAGACCCGAATTTGGGAATTCGGCGGCCCAGGCTGAACAAAAACCGCCGCTTATAATCAATCTTGCGAATAAGTGCACCAAGGAGGTTATTAAAATGACGTGTTCGATCGAGGTCGTCCTTGGAGCATCATACGTTAAGTGTTGACTATGGAAAGAAATGCGTAATCAGCAAACTTCGCGTTCATTTACTCAGTCACTTCGTCGGAAGAGATTGACTCATTTTTTCGAGCTTGATGAAAATAATTGCAAAGTCCCTCTGTCATTCTCTCTCTGAGAAATGTTCCAATCCTCTGCAAACGAGAGAACGAGGGATCGGATGTACGATTCGAACCGATCATTGATTTGTACAACCTTATTGCAATGTCGAATTTCGGGAAAAACTCCTACCTGTCCCCCAATCCCCAATCTATTTGCACGTATCCTTTGTTTCCGAAACCCATCTCTCACTGACTGTGGTCCGAAAAGTATGGCTCCCTAATTGTTTCGCTCTAGGTCTATCTAGGAGCTCCTCGGAACAGCCTCAGTCACCTTATTGACCTTAGTTCATTCAGTAGGGTTCGGATATTTTGTCACATTCGTCCGTTCTTCCGTCATACCCACCGAGTCGTGGAACAGAATCCGCCTTCAAAATTCAGAATTGTCGCTTGGAAGGGCCGGAACCATTGTTTACTCGGCTAGGCCCTTCCCGAAATTGAAAAAGTCAAGGTTTATGGTCGTCCCCCTTTGGTGGGGGAGGTATTGCTCAGACGGGTATTTCGGTGAGTTCCGATCGAGCTCAGCAACTATGTCGCCCAAAGTATCCTGGAGCGGGGTGTACGCTACATCGTTTAGGCCCGGCGAACCTTCGGCAGAGCGCGGAGCGCTGCGTCTGGTTCATAATATAGACTACGGTCTCTCGGAGCCCGAGCCAAGAGTTGGGTTTGGAGAGAACACTTGACGTGTCGAAATGCTACAGTCGTCCGCTTAAGACGAATGCCAGAAATGGCGGATGAATGAGGAACAAGATGTTCCAGGTTCAATTTGGGAACGAAATAGTTTTTCTTGAGGCCATTCCGATCTAGTGGGATGTGAACGAATCGATTCTCAAGAACAAAAAAAATCGTCATCACGTGAAGGTGAAACCGCACTATTGCGAATCAGCACTAGAGGATGCCGCACTAGTCGAGGTATTCCTGCACGCTGGACTTCAGAGTAGGAGACTTGAGGGTCGAGTGGGGCGAATGAACGTGAGGGCTTCGAGATGTGGGGAAAAAGCCTCATCGATTCGACGAAAATATGTATATGCGTAACTTACGTAGCTTTGAAGTAATTTTCAGGTTTCGGATCCCTCGTAGTTCCGTCGATCTTGATTTTATTGCTGAATTGGGTTCCGCGAAAGTTGATGCCAAAAACATCGTAACCATTGTCAGCGAGGACAAAGGCAGTGCTCTGGTTTCGTAAATTCCACATGTAATCGAACGCCGAAGAGCCCAACCCGGGTGCGATGATCACGGGCGCAGAAAGTTTCGCATCGTAGATTTCCATGCTCCGCACCCTCCATATTTGTAAAACCCACCCGTCGGAGGTCACGGTTTCAAGAAATGTCAAATTCATGCCGTGTGTTTCAGCGTAAGCAACCTGCATGCAGAACGTCTGGTCAGAACACTTGTTCCAATTGATGCCGACCTTCGACGAAACGAGCTGAGTTGCGGTGGTCCTTCGCGCAACAATCGAAATCTTTACTCACGTAGTCATTATCGTTTAAGAAATCAACTTCTCTCCCAACGTCGGGCGGTAACGTGAGGCTTGTTATAATTGACACCAAGCCGCTCTGAACTTCGGCGATGAGAGCCATCACTAGGAATCCGAATCTCATTTTCAGTTTCGGAGGCAACGCTTTCAGCTATGTTGCACGCGACCGATCTGCTCATAGAACTCGAACTAATATTGCGGGATCAAGGGGAAAGGAAGTCGGACGGGAACACCTGAGCATTAACGCATCTGAGGTCGGCTGAATCATGTTCCGCGGGTTGCTGAAACCCTGTAGAATGCGAGAACTCGTTCCGTAATGTTACTCCTGAAACACGCGCGTGAAACGCATTCTGAATTAATATGCTGCAAGTTCCACATAGAGGCCCAGGAGAGCTTTTCAAGCGGCTCGTGGTGTACATGACAACCTCAATCCGATCTCGGGAGTTATCAGAAGATGCGTTACCAGAGCGTTCTTCGCGACCATAGCTCCATCCATAATGAAGATCTCCTGTGCAATGACCTCATGTTCCAAAGGTTCCGAAGAGGTGTATGGACAGCTAAATTGTGTTTGGAATTTCAATTCTGCCCCGTCTTGCTCTCGGTATGTTCTCTCCAAGACAGTTTTATTCGAAGGTCGCGTCACTCGGCTGCCCATCGGGTTCTTCAACGAGTCGCCCGCAAGCACGGATTTCCATGACCGAGTTTGAGAGAGGCGGAGTGATCGCTCCCTGTAACTTCTAGAAAGCACCGATGTAAAACAACGAAGACTTGAGTTTTATGGTAATTTGATGAACTGTGAACCAGGTTCTCGAGATTTGAGCCTGACCCTGAGGACTGTCCTGTTCGAAGGTATTGTCATCCTGACAGATAAACTACACGGAACATCAGTGCCGAAGAGGTCACCGAATGCCGATTTGCTGCCTCTTGCCTGACAGTGATTAGAATGACGGTTGCAGAGCTCCAGAGTAGAGCTGAGATTATAATCCCCAATTCTGTCCGCAACACGAGGTGGCCGGCTAATGGGAGCTCATTTTTTTCTCTGTCATAATCCATGATCTGAGCCACCGATTAGTCTACTCGCTCTCCTCTGATCCTTTCACGATTACACGATTATTTTTTCCGGATGGCCCGTCGAGCAACTCGTCTGGTGGGACTCGGAATTTTGTTCTCAACTCAAATATGCCTAAAACAGAGTTTCCCACAATGCTTGAGTCAGTCCTCGAAAAGATCGGAACGAGACTGATGATGAGGTACAAAGCAGTGGCAACTATCCAACATCATCCTTCGAGCCGGGTGAGGACGTTCCGCAGAAAATATCGACAACTCAAGCTGCATAAGCTTTGACGAGCCGTGGAAGTCATCTTCAGTCAATGCATCAATTCGCTGAAGACGCGTCAGAGGCAGATGTGATTGATGAGATCGAAATAGGCGACTACTTCCTGGGCAAGCACGAGACCAAAATTGACGGACGGGAGCGTGAATTCTTCAACAAAATTAAGTAGATCGCGGCGAATGCTGTCAGAATCAAATGACTACGGTTCGAGAGAGGGTTGGCACAGCTTTACTTCTATAACCACCGCGAAGGCAGAAACCATTACCGTGGACACGAAAGATATTCATACCAAATCTTAGGCGGCACGGTCGAATCACATCCAGAAAAAGTCCACGAAAACACAATTCGTAACCACGTTCTTCCGTTGTCTCCTCCTATGTGTCTTGGAATGAACTGAGAATCCAGTCGGTCGAGGATTTTCCGCAAAAAATATCACCAACCAAAGCTGCACAGAATGATGACGAGCCGGAGAAGTCATCTCCAGTCAATGCATCAATGCCAGGTCCGAACACCGCTGTAAACGCGTCAGGGGCAGAGGTGATTGATGGGATCGGAATAGGCTACTGCTTCCTATGCAAGTACGAGACCGAACTAAACTGCCGGGAGCGTGAATTTGTGAACAAAATGAAGTACACCCCGTCAGAATCGAGACAAGCAAGACGTCTCGACTAAATTGAATAAGCTCACATTGAAAATCAACGTTTTTTCAATGTTCTGAATCCGCCTGGTTCAATGGAAAATTCAACCGTAAAACACATTTCTTATGATTCCAGGATCGATACAGTTCTCCGTGGGCACCATTCATTGTTTTAGAGCGGGAAATCTCCAGGAAGAAAGGCAGCGGGCTCTATGACAGGAGCGATGTTATTAATTCACAATTCGTTGATCTTATTCAATACAATCTATATGAAGCTCAGCACCAAATGCATGCTCGATGTAGATGTTTCTTTCACAATGGGCGCACCTGATGAAGGCCATTCCACCGCACCGGAAGCACGTGTCGTCAACGATCTCATCAAAACAGAAAGCATGAGGAGATGTCCATTCTCCGGGCTGGACATCCGTGTAGCCCGCCTTGTAAAAGGCATACCTGATCATGTTCCTGAAGCGCGGTGCAATGAACTGGAACAGCACGAAGGATTGCATGGTCAAGATCTTGTCTCGATGCCAGAGGTTAAGTTCTGTCTCGTCGATGACGGTGTCTGTGATGAACCTAACAAAGGATGTACGTGTTGATTTCGGAACCGAAGGGCGAATTCCCGAGATCAAAACCCCTCGGTCCGGTCAACATCGAATCGTACGCAGGTAAAACGGCAAATATGGACAAGGAGGATCTACGGCGGTTCTACTGCGAAGTGATGTGGCCGAGTATGCCCGCAGACCGGAAAAGAGTACTGCTCCTTGTCGACTCGTGGGCGTCTTACCGGGACAACGCACTTTCGAATGCATATACACCTCCAAGAATTCACTTCATAAGAGGACTCATTCCTGGAGGATGCACGGGCCTCATCCAACCATTGGACGTTTTCCTCTTCCGGTCCTATAAGTCCTTTGTCAGGTTCATCACAGACACCGTTATCGACGCGACAGAACTTAACCTCTGGCATCGAGACAAGATCTTGACCATGCAATCCTTCATGCTGTTCCAGTTCATTGCACCGCGCTTCAGGAACATGATCAGGTATGCCTTTTACAAGGCGGGCTACACGGATGTCCAGCCCGGAGAATGGACATCTTCTCATGCTTTCTGTTTTTATGAGATCGTTGACGACACGTGCTTCCGGTGCGGTGGAAAGGCCTTCATCAGGTGTGCCCATTGTGAAAGAAACATCTACATCGAGCATGCATTTGGTGCTGAGCTTCATATAGATTGTATTGAATAAGATCAACGAATTGTGATTAATAAAATCGCTCCTGTCATAGAGCCCGCTGCCTTTCTTCCTGGAGATTTCCCGCTCTAAAACAATGAATGGTGCCGACGGAGAACTGTATCAATCCTGGAATCATAAGAAATGTGTTTGACGGTTGAATTTTCCATCGAATCAGGCGGATTCAGACCATTGAAAAAACGTTGATTTTCAATGTGAGCTTATTCAATTTAGTCGAGACGTATTTGGAAAAACCAAATTGCAAAATGAGCGTCTTTTTGTTGGCTTTCAGGCAAAAAATAAAGGATCGAGAATCGGTGCCCATCAGACCGAGGTATGACCTCAGGAAGTTCGGGGAAATTCGACGTTTTTTTTTGAAAAACCATCTTTTTCTCGAATAACAAGGAGTTCGCGGATAAACCACCTATGCCCCTTTTGGTCCCTAGACTACACCTGCACAACGCACCCATTCTCGTTGAAATACAAAATTCAAAAAAGTGAATGTTTACTTGTCAGTGATAGAAGTGTGCCGTCGTGTCCCTCTCATCAATGGGGATGGTTTCAGTAACTCATCTGCGTGCGGTTTTTTTTGTGGTTAACTGCAACAAAAATGCGGTTAACCGCGATCGAAATTTACAAGAAATATGCGGTTAAAAACCGCTACGAGGCCTGGTGATAACGAGTTAATATGGCCCGAGATTCATCTTTCAAGGAGTCACTACGCCCTGACTCTCACGGATTTCAATGAAGCTTGGTGTATAGCTAGTTCTCATCGCAAAACCAACTGTTGCCCGCGGATTTCTCACGTGGTTACTGAAACGTGATTACTGAAAATGAGCCCTCGAAGTTCAACCCTTTCAAAGCAGCATGTAGGTTGAAGGTACCAATTATGGAACAGTGACCATTTATGGAACACTTTTTGTTCCATAACTGGTCAATCAATCATCCTACGTTTGTCTGAACAGGGCAGTGTTACTCCACAACACTGCTCGGTCACCTATCCGTTTCGTAGAGAGAGGTTCGGACAGTCGTTTCTGAATCCGGAATTCGAGTCGCCATGCCGGAACCACGGCAAAAAAAACGCAATTCGCAACCGCAACCAGCCTATAAAAATATTCTGAAAACAGCTCCACTTCTGTTGAAATGTTGACGCTTTTTCAAGGAAAAACGAAGAGTCGTAAGAACAATGGGTTATTAAGTTTACGAACACAATGTTGAGGCGACGGAATATTAGTAATTTTCCAAAGAACACCGACTTTGAATGCTTGGAGAATCATCGTGGAGATGTCTCGAATCTCGAGGAATCCACCGTTTTTGCATCCGAATCATCCAGTCACAGTATTGTATCTGACGGGGGTACGCGAGAGACATCTGCATACATGTAGGCGCCAGTCAATGCTCAGTTGAGTCCCGAAAAAGATACAGGATTCCGAAAGCCAGGCAGATTCTCCAGAAGATCGTTCGCAGCTACCCGAGCTGCAGGAGATTTCACGCAAAGGTCGCCAAGACCAGCATAGGGAAACCGCCACACACGAGAGTGTCGAGGTCGTCGCCGTTTGCACATGTTGAAACGGATGTCTGCTTGTAGACGGGGATGGACATAGAAAGAAGAAATGGGTTTGCATATTCACATGTAGTTTGGTTCGAGCTGTTCATCTAGAGCTGCTAACGTCGCTTAGTGCGAAAGAATTCCTCATGTCGCTGAGAAGGTTCAAAGCCAGACGCGGTTGCCTGGAGAGATTTCATTCGGATAACGCTGGGGCCTATAGAAAAGCCGCAGCGTATATATAGCGAGCAGCAGAGAGATCTCGAAAGTATTTCAAGACAGGTCGCTGACGGAAGAGTTGAGCGAGGAAGGAGTTGAGTGGAACTTCAACTGCGAGAAGGCGGCTTGGATGAACGGGTTCGTCAGCGACCACTCTGTCAGGTCGCAGACAGCGAAAACGTAGATGTCCTAACATTTCCTCATTCTTGAGCTTGAGCCACATGATCGGATCCAAGGCAATTCAATGCCGTCGATGGTTCGAGAAAAAGTGTTGTTAGCCAGGCAGCGTCACAGACAGAGAGTGGTTGAAGATTTGTGGAAACAATGGAGCGAAGAGTATCTGACAAGGAGAAGTCCCTAATGTGAACACTCGGATTTTGCTGAAACTTCGTCAGCGTGAAGTGTATGATGTACTGAAGATAACCCTGTCAAGAATTTGAACGGGAATTCGCGGATCAGAATATCTGATCATTTAAATATTTCATGCTCCGTAGAGGGTGGCGCGGTTCCATCTACAGAGCCAGAGCCCGCCAGAGCACCTTCCCAGAATCTAATGGGTGAATCGAGTTTTGTAGCATATGATGTTCGTAAAACACAATTTCAAAGTAAACACAGCCCTGAAACTCTTCTATCTGAAAGCCCAGTCGAAGTTTTCGTACAGCATGAAGCGACTTTTGCCCCACCTGACGAGGGGAATCTAGAGTCCCTCGAGAAGTGTTTTTGAAAGATCCGTTTGTCGAAAGGATGAGGGAATCACTACACGATGACATCACCCCGCCATTTCAAGAATTCTAAGAACAGTGGAAGGTCAAGTTCAACGAAGCCTTAAGTCTCTTGGAGAACGACCCTATCCTGCTCAAGTCAAACCAGTGGAGCGCGGCTCAGTCCCCGAAGAGACACCTCTTCTCGCGCTACATCGTACACCACGTGCTATGAAGAACAGGGGTTGGCACACCCCAAGCGACCACTGTATGTGTAAATTATTTGAGCGGAACTGCCCACGAAACCATGCCCTCGAGTGCAAATCAAAACCCAAATTCGAGCATCTGGGGCGAGCGAAAAGCTCTAATGTTAATTACACGCATTAGAAACTCGTTATCGACTCCCAGAACGGTTCGATTTGAAGTCTGATAAGCTCGGCTGAGTAAAATGGGGATGCAACTGCGTCACCCCAAAGGGTTTTCTTCAGTAGATCATGAACTTCAAGGTGACGAATTTTCAGGGAAATCTTAGTTTTCACATTAAGGAACTCTCCTTGTGAGTCTGTTACGTAACTTCCACACAAGCGAAAAAAGTTTTATGACTCGGTCATGAGATACATACATCTGAGAAAATGTTCGGGGTTCAAGGTGCACCACTGCTACGAAATATATCGAGGAGTTCATTGAGCGATTCAGGAAATAAAAATGAAACAGAAACCTTATCATGAACCGTGGAGTGCTACTGAGTTGCTTAGAGACGGTTTCCCGCGGCACGTTTCAGCATGGAACTTACTCCCGTCCTATCAATTTTCAAGCAAGGAGCTTGAGTCCCGATTGATTAGACGCACCAGTTTCGGGAATGGGTTTGAGAGAACTGCGTTTCTCGAATGTGAGTGTCACTTCGTACGCTGTCCCAGAGATGAAATATACCTCAGATGATTGAGAGCTGACCTCTCACTCTTTTCCCCGTTGAACTTCGTCAATGGAAGAACAACTTTTGGAGCTGAAGAACAACTGTTGGAGTCGTTCCGCTGTTTATTTGACCATTCCGTTATCATTTTCACCCAAGCATACTTCACTTTCTCTTTAACTTGATTTTCGCATGTACAAGTTTCTATCATCTTTGCGTTCATAGTCAAACGTGAAAAAACGTAAACCTCGATTATACATTGTTGGATATTGGATTGAGAAAAATCACTTTGAAACAAAGACCGGTCCGAAGTTTCCGATCCCGTTCTCGGAGCCCGACGAATGCTCGCGACGAATCCTTGTTCTCAATCTCCCCTGTCTGTCATCGATTCAGCGTTGTCGTGATGCCGGGTCATGTGATCGCTCATATAGTCTCGTCTCGGTGATGAATACTCACACTTCGTACACCGGTAAGGTTTACTGTTGTGAGAGCGCATGTGGCGCGCGAGATGCGTTTTGTCCAGGAACGTCTTTCCGCACAGTTGGCAGATGTGGGTACGGTCTTGAGGGTGGGCTCGGATGTGGGCTTCCAAGGCGCTGCACGATCCGGTTTTGAATTCGCATCCCAACGGGCAAGACATCGCTTTTCGCAGATGAATCCTGCGATGCATCGCCAGATGGTGCTCATACCGAGTACGGAAGGCGCAGCGGTCGCACCGAAGGTACCGTTCCCCCTGATGGACGCGCATGTGAGCGTCCAGAGCCATCTTCACCGCGAAAGCTCTCCGGCATCGACCACATGTGTATGGTTTCTCAATATTATGCGACTTGCAGTGTTCAACAAGCTGGGTATTGAATCGGCATCGATACGAACACAGATCACAGGTGAACGGCCGGTCTGTAAGATGTTTCCTTCGATGGCGCACCAGACTGGAGATTTTGTCGGTTTTTACATCGCAGACGTCGCAGCGGTAAGGGGGGCTTCTCGGGAAATGGACCTTCTTCAGGTGGTCCGTGAACTGGCGCTTCCAAAAGCAAACGTAGCCGCATAGAGAGCATTTATAACTGATCTGTTTCAGGTGAACTTTCACTGAAACATCAAAGCACCAACTTTAATTTCCTGTACACACCCTGCACGAAGATGTTCGGGCCTCGACTTTTCTCGCGAATCTTGGAATTCGTTTTATGAGAGATAATAGACATATGTACGTTCCACGAATCGGTCTATTTTCAGTTCAACAACTCACCCGTGTGGTGGTAAATAAGTGCAGTTCTCAGTTTGCCATGGGCAACGAAAGAGCATTTTCCGCATTGCAGAGCGTCTGAAGTATCGTTCGAGTGAACCACAGCTGCCTCGTCGTCGGAGTCGTTCGAGTCTCCTCCAAGGTCCTCAACGAGAGCGGAAGCGTTTGAACGTTTGGTATCTGCAAGTTACGGCTTTGAAATCATTATTCAAGAAATCTACCTCTACCGGGTAATGATTTCGATGGGATCTCGTTCATCGGAGAGGCTTACCATCATCACTATTGTCTTCGTCGTCGACAGAGTCCGTTTCGTCTTTGGAATCGTCTTGCCTCGCGATTGAATCTATCGCTGCGTTCACAGCCATCGTTTCCAACTTCATGCGAGCAGCGATTGGATCAAACTCCGGAGTAGCTATGGTTCGGCTATGTTTGAGCTCCTCGAACACGCTCAGGATGATTGGCAGGAGTTCGTTGGCTTGGATTCTTTTGGCAGCTTGGGAAAGTATCTGCTCGGCGATCGCGTCGTTCCACTCGACGAACGTCATGAGAATCCGGAGGAACTTGACGCGCTTCTCGAAACGAAGACAAACCCAAGACACGATCAAACTGGCTAAACTGGCGTCGTGGGGGATGCTGAGTCGGTGGTCTTGCAGCAGCTCTTCCAGTTTGTGGAATTCCAGGTAGAGCAGGTTTGGGCGAATCCGTTCGAAGTTGTTCTCAATGTAACTGCAGGCGGCCTGGTGCAGATCCGGAACATACAGTTTGATCGCAGTGTCTCGGAAGCACAGAGCGTTATCGCTCGACAATGAACCGATCAAGATTTCGGCGATAAACGATTTCATCCTAAACAACAACAGAAAGTTGGCAATCTGGAGAACCTCTAAAGCGTTCGTAGGTTCGACCAATATAGAGCCCGTGTAGAAGTAAGACAGAACGCTTTGGAAAGCCTTAGATCCTATCGGGCTCAGGGGAATAACCAAGTGCTCGGTTGATACTCGATGGGACTTGAGAACCGATTCGAAGTACGGACTCGATGCGGCCAGAACGAGCTTGTGTGCGTGATACTCTTCATTGTTGATTACCAGCGTTACATCACAGAACTTTCCAGTCTCACGGAATTTTTTGAATTTATCCAAAATTTCGCGCGGTAAGGCGTCATCTTTGAACAGAACTGGCTTGAATCCCATCATTGCAGTCGCTTTCGTGAGCCACTGCAGCTCTCGCTGCAGTTGCACCACAAGCAACGACAACAGCGATGACGACGAACTACGTAGCGAGATTTAGAACTCGTAAGGGAGTCCGAAGGAGCGCAAGAGCGGCAATGTTGTTCATCTTACCCTCGCCAGGTTTCGCCCCTCGCAACGCCTTCCCGCTCGATATTTCTCGCGCGCGGATTCGTGCTGGCTCTGTAGAGTCTCGAAGAAAGCTTCCGTCATGGGAATTCGCGAAATCCGCCGGCCCCGTCGGGACCCGTTTCTATCTGGATAACGGACAGATGTCTTTTCCTGGACGATGCTACCAATTGCCGTCAATGTTGATCAATAGTAGGGAGCCAATGGGGACGGCTCTGGGACTGATCGGATGTCGCAAGGCGGAATTCCAGCTGTTCGCGAAAAATTACATGGCATCATTCACACGCTTCCAATGTCAGCCGTGAGCTGGAAGCATTTATTGCAGAGACAATTCTCCCACCGAACATCAGTTTCGCCAGTGGAAAACTCAGAAAATCAGACTCAGCAAAAGTCTCACAAAAAATTTCACCCAGCAGTTTGGCCGTCTCCTCGATTAAGACGAAAATAACAGCAGCTCAAGAGCTTGGCTTCCCGTGGATGCAGTGATCACGTCCCTTGTTCTCTTCCAATTGTCATTTCGGTTTTCTACGGATCGAAATTCAACTGGAGCAATTTGCGGATACAAGTATGGCGAATAGAATTCTGCATGCTGTCATGTCGTCGCAAGAGTTTCAAATCAATTGTCTCGTGACCGGCGAACAATGACACCGCCGCACAGTAGTCGAAAAAGCGAAAGAGGAAAAAGTAATTTAGCCAAAGATTTCCGCAAACCGAACATCGACCGAGTAGCCCAAGCCATTGGGCACCTGAGAAGATTTCAGTGAGATCGAATATTCTAGCGAGCATTATTGAACGTTTTGAATGAGGAGTGCTCACCAGTAGGGGGTCAGATAACGGACGAGTTATTCATATTATCTGTTGACTTCTTTTTTTGAACTCCTCAAGCTGGCGAACTCCACCTGTACAAATAACGAACGTCGCAATTTCGGACCTGGTTCATAAAGTAGCGAGCTCCGGGAGGTTCGGGGAGGAAACGCCGGCAACTCCAGGTGCTCTCGCATGGCTTTTGTAGTGAGAAACTTTCACAGTTCGTGCTCACTAAGCCATCTTTGTTCAATGCGTCCACTTGACCTGAAACTTGTCCACTTGTCCGTTGAGAGAGCGAATTTAGTAAATATCAGCTACAAGTTCCCCCGAACTCCGGCGACGAATGCGAAGAGTAAAAGCTCGACTCGTATTTCGGAATGGACTGTTATTATTGAAATGATCTACCCTCTTGGCTTGACCGGTGTGACCAAATTCTTTATAGGATTTCGAAGCTATTTCGAGTGAGAGGCTTCCGTGAGAGGGTTCCGCCAGACAGACTGTTCTCTTCCAGCACATTGTCGACAAAATATCATGCTGACACTTCGGAGTATCATTCCTTCAAAAGCGAGCACAGTCACACCCTTGCATGCAGTTCGGGTACGCTTCGACTCACATTAGCTCTCCTCGGATCGAATCAGATAGTGACTAAAAGTGTTCAACATTTTGCACTCGTTGGGCTGCAGCTGCGAACGGAAATTGCGTGATAAGGTCGCTAACCTGAGAACCCATGATCGAAATAATCACCCTTCAACCCGTAAAAGCATAGTCATTTGATGGGTCTCGATTGTTCCGACCACGTGATTTGGATTTGCTCCAGTCGTTTGATGGTCGAATCGACGCTACTTCTAAACCTTCCGTCCAGTATCTAGTAGGAGAGGATATGGGATATGTTGGGCAGCGGCTCGCGAGCGCGTGCTGCCTTTTGAGACGATTGTGAGATATTCGGAACGGAATTTAAGTCATGTTCATCTGCCTGAATGCGAACAGCTAAATATGGAATTAACCAACGAAGATTTTATTCTCCCGAAGACCTCAATATCACACCTCCGTTTTCGGACAGCCGTCCTCAAATGGAAGTGAGTCGACATAAGTCGCCACTCTCCTACGGTATTCTTTGTGATCTTCATCTCTGTCATTCTCCAAACTCTGAAACTTCAACATAATACTATCGGTGGTGTAGCAACGTGTGTCAAATGCCACGACTGCATCCACGTGATTCAGTTTGTTGCCGTCGATGAATCTGTAGTCGGTTGCGTTCAACTCTTTGATGACTTCCTTCGCTGTGTCGACCCCAGTGAAGATGTCATTTTTCACGTAGTACAGCGAGTAAGGGACACTCAGAGCTGAGAAATTGTATTTCGGCGGTTCATCCTGGAAATCGAGCAGGAAGTCTTGAATTTCTTGAGAATGAAAATGATCTCTTGTCGTGCAAGTTGCCGACGTAGACAACCACTTACCGAATTGTATTCTCCCTGATTGGTGAAACCCGTCAGAGGCAGTTCACTGAAGTCGATCTTTGCCCACGTTTCCTTGTTCAACTGTTGGCCGTAGTCGTAAGCGTTCATGAGTGTCACACCCCCTGGTGTTTTGTTGAAATAGATGGCGGCTCGAGTCTGCAAGAGCAACCACAGTCTGATAAATTCTTGAAGCAGCCTCGAATCAGATAGAAATTTTTGAAGCAGAGAGGCGGGGTTTTGATCGAAGCGAACCTGATTCAAATGAGGATCAGTCAGGATTCCCGTGAATAACTCCCGATTCACTAGAAGGCCCACAGCGAGCAGACAAACTATAGGAACAGCGCCACACACAGTTGATTGAATGAAGGACTCCGGACTTCCACTCGATGCGAGAAGTTGCGTTCCGAACAGTAAGTCGAACAACAAAACGAATGGAAGCTTGACCACTGGAACATCCTGATAGATAGAATAAAACCAAGATTAGAGAACCGTTTTGCTGCAGTCCTGGACCAGTCAGTGTTCGTATAGTTCTCGCCAGCAACGTACCACTTGCAGTGCGCGGACGACGGGTGGCGCAAGCGCAAGAAGAAGCTTCAGATCCAATGAAGTGTCTACGCCGAACTTCAGGACTGGTACAACCGCGGCGAAATGGGATAGCTGGAAAAGGAATCAATTCAGAAACTCTATCCGAGGCTTTGTCTTGCCCTGGCGTGTCGGAACTCTCTTCAACTTTCAAATCATATCATATAGAACTTTTATATCATAGGGAGGTCATTGTTGTTTTCTTCCAAATAACAAGTTCATGTGGGTTCGAGAACAAGAATGAAGAACATGTTCGGGTCTTACCTTATCATCATAGGTGTGATTCTCTGAGAGGAAGGCGAACGGTATCGTGGTTCCCATGGAATGACCGATAAGATAGAACTTCGACTGCCCGGTGACATTGAGAACTTTATCAAATATCGTTGGCAAATCTCGTTCAGCCATGTATTGCCATCTACGAAATGAACGGGATCGACATCTCATTTCTCTCTCGAGGGACAAAAAGAATACCCGCAGCCCAAAGACGATCAGGAATCCATCTGACGCAAAGAGAAAACGTCACTCACGCGACTCTGAAGTATTCCTCAGGTTTCGGCTTCCTGATTTCCCCATTCATCAAGATATTATTGCTGAACTGATTCCCGCGGAAGTTGGTGAAGAAAACATCATATCCGTTGTCAGCGAGTACGAAGGCAGTACTCTGGTTTCGAAGATTCCACATGTAGTCGAACGACGAAGAGCCGAAACCATGCGCGACGATTACGGGAGCAGAGAGTTTCTCATCGTAGATATCCATGCTTCGAACTCTCCAAAGTTGTAAAACCCAACCGTCTGGTGTCACAGCGTCATAGAATGTCAGATTCATTCCGAACATTTGAGCGTAAGCAACCTGTTCGAGGAGTTTCGAGTGTTAGAATCGCTACTATTGCACATTGTTCGCGTCACCCATAAGGTGGGCCGATGAAACGAGTTCGTCTCTGTTGCTTTTTGGTTGAAAATCAAAATGGGTACTCACGAAGTCATTCTTGTTCAAGGCATCAACTTGGCGCACGACGTCTGGTGCTGTTGTGAGATAATCTATAACCGACCGCCAACCTCCTTGAACTCCGGCAAACACGGCGAACATCAAAATCACGAATCGCATTTTGGAATGGTCTGACCGCCGTCACTGAACCTCGACTTTGCGAGACCGATATATTTATCTAGGTGCAACATTGTGGCGAGGACGACGCTGGACAGCGAGAGTTCTGCCGTAACGACTGTTCTGTTTCTATGCACCAAAATTATGATTATGATTCTGACAGATGGACAACTCGAAACATTGGTCCACTGGAGGTCACTGGAGATCTATTCGCTGCCTAAGAGCGATGAGAAGCGATATTATAGAACATCAAAGTGGAGCTGCAGGAGATTCTCATTCTCGACTCCGGCGGCAATGCAAGGTGACCGGCTAATTGGACCACATTTGTCCATGTTCATCCGACTCCAATACTTCGCTCTTGTTTGAGTGGAACCCGATTACCGTATTCTCTCTAATCGACGGGCACCTCTTGGCGATTTGAGAAATAGACGGGCACTCTCCAATAGATGGGAATTCACGAGTTGGCCGTACAGGACCGGATGATCAAAGGTCCGCCTCCTGGTCAAAGGTCCTCCCGCGCCTTCTCTAATAGACGGGCACCTTTCGGGGGCACGGAAGATAGACGGGCATGCCCTACAATTAAAGAGAATACGGTACTCTAAATCAAAGATATGCATTTATCTGAGGCTCCAATCGGACTAGTTATGATGTCGTTCAATTCGTCACGGAATCCGACCTTCGTCTTCTCTCTTTCACGCCTCTGATTTTTCTCGATTTTCGAGTTTAATCCCGTTGTTCGAATGTGATTCTCCAAAAGCAACGCACCTGGCTATGGTTCATGAATGTTCCTTTTTCATCAATCATCAAGTCGTTCAGAGAACATGTGGTGAAAGAACTTAGAGGAACGCGGGCGCGGCGCCAATTCAAGGGTTGACAGCGAACAAAACTTGCTGAAAATATGACTCGGGCCGCGGACAAGGGTCTCCGTCAACTCGAACAACCCAACACCAAGCTTCATGCCGAATTCCCCTCTCCGATATTAACGCCGGCATGGCGAAGTAGGTCCAAATGACCGATACTGTGGAGTCTAAGATGACAGACCGCGTTGTCCGATGGTCCGTCTGGCGGTGGACAATCATATTTTTGAGTTTCCAAGTCTCGAGCGAACGACAGATCGGTGACCTCAACTGGATCAATGATCTGGTTTGGCTGTGAATAAGCACATGTCACCAGGAATCGAATCCGTAATTATCGATATCACGGAATTCGGAAGGTTATGCATACGAATCTTTGCAAGGGTGCTAGGAAGAAGAGGAATGTGGGGAGATTTTCTTACTGGCACAACCAACTTCACAACTTCGGTCGGATCCTTTTTCTCTTTCTCTGGACGCTCTGACGTGATTACGGATTTGCTGTCTACATGCGAGCCCTTTCAACTGCCGAAACGCCAGGAAAGATTTACAGCGATTATTTTTCATGTGTTGGAGACAAATATTTTAGTATGAGGCCTGCGTGAATGTTGCCGCATTCGCTGAAGAGGGCAACGACGGGCTGCCAGCTACTTCATATGATTGGATACATTGAATAATGCATTTCCGAGAGCGCCTAGGAGCAACACTTTGAGAATTCGACTCGCCATATTCGGCAAATCGTCTGTTTGAGACTCTGGAGTGGAAATCTTGTCACGGAAGCGAGATCGATGTCTTCCGCCGCGACGATGGTAAGGCGACTTCTGGAAGAAAAAATAATACCTGTTCCTCCGCATCCAATTACCGCGAGGGATGAAGACTATGGAAAGGATAATCTGGATACATACTTCATCATCACTTCTAGTGTGGCCTGTCTTCTCTGATCGTGATTATGTGAGCCTTCATCCGAGGCTAAATCCTCGGTGTGACGACGGACTTTTTTCGGATAAATTCCGTTTCCATACTCTGGATAGAGTCAATCAAATCAAATTTTGTCTATTTTCGTCAGAACATCGAGTATCATATGGCCAATTATCATCATCCCCTGAGCCTTAGTAGTGTGGATCGGTATAGGCATCGGTTGAGTCATCTACTTTGCCACTTGGCACTATTCACCAAGGCTTCCACCAATGGACTGTTGCTATGCATTGGCAAGCAGATGTTCTTTCGGGGTCATTCGTTATCTGCAACCTTGGAAAAGACTGCGCAGTGATCCCTTACAAATGACCCCAGGCCTTGTGGCTTCGCAGAGACTTGCAGGGGCAAAATGCTGCGAAATGTGCAGGAAATCCAGATGCCATCATTAATGTGCTCTAAATAAGCTTCGATTCCGTGGCTTAGACATTTTGGGTAGGAGGCATTAAGTGCATAATGTATCGAGAACGTTCCTGTCCTCGTTACGTTAGGTCTGTTTTCTTTCAATGTGGAACTGTTTCTCGTCAGAGGTCTGACAGAAAGTCATCAGTCAAACCCTTCTCGAGAATTCTTCTTTCACTGCTGCAGAAGGTCTTTGAGTTTCCAGGAGCCGTCCCGGAGTGCCTCGTCTCTCTTCTGGGAGTCCAACAGAATCTTTACGTGACTTCATGCAAAAGATCTAACCAAGGTTCCAAAGATCGCTTCGCATGCCAACAAACCTATCGTGAACTCGCCGGCAGACTCTATGTAGTCCACGCCCTGCAACCTACCCTGCGACAAGAAACTAATGCAAGTACGGCGGTTCGACCGATCGTCTGAAGACAACAAACACACCCTCGATTTTGATATGTATACATAGATGTCCCGCATTTCAGCTCCTCATAACCAGACTGACATGAGTCGGCTACTGTGAACGAAAGAGATGACTTGAAAATTCGACAACAATGAATGCAGTCTCTGGAGGACGTCTCGATGTATTCCATTTAAGCTTCAATTATTGGTCAGAGAAAGCACTATCTCTAAGGTTCCACGAGAGGGGGGGGGAGGCGCATGGAATAAGGAACTCTGTGGCACGACTCCCGCGTACCTAACAAGGACAGAAACAATTCTTCTGGAGCAGAGTGGAACGCATCATCGAACTCCAGAATCACGATTTTATGTTTCTTATTAGAGGAGAGGTAAATGTCACACTTTGGAACTCTAGCAACGTTCTTCGAATGGAAGCGTTTTCAGCGTTTTGATTTTTGACATGATGTCGTTGATGGTGTAGCAACGTGTGTCGACTGCTACAACACCGTCCGCGTGGTTGAAATCATTACCATGGATGAAGGTGTAGTCGGCCGCATTCATCTACGGAATGACTGTTCTCGCTGTCCCGGCTCCAGTGAAGAGGTCATTCTTCACGAAGTACAACGAGTAGGGAACTTTGAGACCTCCGAAATTGCAACTCGGTGGTTCTTTATGGAGTTCGAGTACACACAACGACTAAAAAAAAAACGGTCAAGTGATTCATTTTGAGCTCGCCTTTTGCAGAGCTGTGGAGCGAGAACAAATTGTGTTTTGCGAGAACAAAAACCCTCAAACGCCCAAAACGACAGACTCACGAGTTTGAGAACTGACTCAATCCCTCGTGGTGGAACGGTTCTGCACTCAGGAGGCCGCAAGTTCCTGAACACTGCGCCGTATATTACCTCTAGGATAGACTGTCCAGCTCTCATCGTAAAAAATATATTTGCGTCGAGAACAACACCGGACTCATATCACAAAATTATGATCACTTTCTCGAATCACGAATCGATGCCTAGCGGACCGGAGCACCAAACGGACATTGTCGATACATTGACAAGCGCACTTCCCGCACTCCCACATACAGATTCTGAACTCAATATCCCTTCCATAATCACCGATACCACTTAGAATTGGTCATCTGCACCTAATTCTTCTGTCCAATCATGTCTCGATGTCTTTTTTATTAACAGGTCGGTGTGATGAGCTTCACGCCGCGCCGGACGCACTGGCGTTGTCGCTTCAAACAATCAGTCTCAAAATTAGAGTTTCATTCGCTGTGGCTAATAGAGCATGGCCGCCAAGTGTTTCGAACCTGCTGGAGGAGCCCGTCGATGAGAGCGTGCGCGGCAAACAGAGGACGCCCGCCTGACAGAGAACCCAGAAGAAACATGGGTTTCATTGTCGACCCGCAGGGAGTACTGAAACTCGAATTTAAACAAAGTCAGTTTATTGTCAAATTGACGCATGCAATTGAAGAGATCTTATGGGAATGGAACGATATGATGCTGCGAATGTTGTCAGGTTTGTTTTCGATTGTATACATCGTTGGCGGAAGTTTCCTGACGGTGTCGATGTCTCTTAAGGACAACAACTCTGTGACCGAGCTCACTCCTAAGTTTGAAAAATTCGCAAGGAATCGGAACGGAGCTGTGATGATCACTCACAAGCAACACAAGCAACGGGACGGAAGTGCGAATGAGGCCTTGTTTATACTATCTGACAATGAGATATAAATATCATAGCAGAGGATGAAATGAGGTGCGGCATCGTGCCATGACGAAAAGGGCTTTGGCATCTCCCTTATTTCCGCTGTCTTGACTTTGAGTGCGAAGCCAAAAGCTTGATATGCTGAGAAGGCAGACTCGATTCAGAGCGATATTGATTACGCTCCTGAAAACGTGAATCGTACTCGGATAGGTTTCGGATTGAATAGAAGTGAACGATAACTCAAACTCATTGAGATTTCAGTCGGGTCGACGGCGAGCTCGACTTGGGAGCTCCACTCACCTTTAGATCCGAGGGTTCCGATCAAAGAGGGGCGCCTAGCACTATTGCTTTCATTTGCACGAATACCATGGTGTAATTGAAGACGAACACGACGAGCTGGCGGAACAAGTGTAATTCGAATGAAAGATCTAACAGAGAAGCGACATGGGAACCAGATTCGAATAACTCGAAGGAACATGGGTTCTCTATTCCGATCAGTTCATTCTGAGGGACGGTTGCTCACCGGAAGCATGAGACCCAGATCCAGCCTGAAGAGACCCAGAACCGTAACTGGGTGCGAAATCGATTCGAGAGTTCTTTCCAGGTTCTGAATCACGTTATGTGGCACATGATGGGAATGTTGGCTGTCCACGAGATAGCGTAGTTGCGTCAGCTGAAATTTCGCCAGCTCAAGAAGACGTCAAACGACGATTTGTAAGTCAGTGCAAAAACTTCGACACGAACCTGGTTGCTCACTGCATCGGAAACGCCTAGCGCTGTCAGCATTGTCACATAGAAAATGGCATGCGATATGTGGACGGCAGGTGGAACTTTCCTCACTTCAGGTATGATGCCATCAAAAATAGAAAACATCGTGGCTAGGATCGTGGAAGCCGTGGCCAGGAACGCGAGCGCGGAGATCGCCGGAGATAAGAGGGTGAAGATCCGGTCCAAGAGTCCAACCACATCCTGTAAAGAGCGACGTATCAAGAGTGGGCGTCGCGATGCTCTGCACCCAGCATCCCAAAAACCCATTATCCCGACTGCTATTTCCCTCAATTCGAACCTCGCTCGAAGCCAGATGCGAGGTTCAAATGGAGTATTTCAGAGTTTTCAGATAGAAGAAGAACAGAGGAAAACGAGATGCTTCATACTGCCGGCCTCCGTCAGTTCAGACGATGTGTACCGTGACGTTGTCTGTGTCTCTCACCCGTGCTTTTCGTAGGTATTCAGGATAGGAAAGGCTATTCAGGATAATTAGTTTTCGGGATAATGGGTGCACACCACCCGGCCGGGTATCGGAACCGGTTCTTGATTTCACTACCCGGGTATTGGAATTAGGAACCGGTTCTGAAAAAAACGACTCGGGAAGTGATTTAAGGAACCGTTTCCTAATATCATGGGGAACCGCATACCGGAATGGTCGTCTACTCTCTGAGAGTTCCAGTAGTGGGGAACTCAACTTCATGATATATGCATCAGCTTCGGTAGCAAAAAGAACTTTGTGCGTCAGCCAAGCATCTGTGCGAATCCTCCGACTACATCGACCGTCTCTGCAATCAACTAGAAGATATAGCCAAGGAAGTTGAATGTGATTTGCCAACTCACTTGAATTCCGAATTCCGAGTTCTTTGCATTTCCTACACACTCGGATTTTCTCGGCATCAGCTGAAGTATCTCAACGATGGTTCCGTAAACAAAGATCATCAAACAATACACCAGAGTGGAGAGAACCTTTATCGAGGTCCAAGCGTGGAAGAGCCAAATTCTGGTCATCACAATATTGGGCGATGGTCTTTCATTGACAATCATATTGTACGTCGCGATCACCATCGTTGATGTCCACGATAGAACACTCAAGATCGCGCCGATCAAGGAAACTGCTGGGAGTTTCAGAGGTGGACGATCGAAGCTGCGAGAAACATCATCACTGAAGAGAGCCAAAATCTATGATCGAATCGATTTCAAAAATTTCGTATTCAAAGCACGCTCACCACACCCAAAGTTTGTTGAGGAGATTGAATACCTTCGCGATATCCCCTCTCTGCAGATGTAGTACGAAGATGAAAAACACAGAGAAACTCCTGAAAACGGTGTAGATTACGAGGACAAACGCTTCGAGTTCGGCTCTGATGGGGTTTCCCGACCTTACGGGGATCGTGGACAAGAAAATCAGGTCAGGCCAAATGAAGCAGCCTATCACCGATACGGCGAACCCGAGACCGACGGAAAGGGTGCACAGCCAGAAACCGAATCCCGAAACAACGAACCGATCCTTTTTCCACGTGATCGGATGGAAGCCGAGAACTGCGAAAACGAACAAGAGAGCTCGGGACCAGGGCAGTTGGGCCTTCGTTTCTCGAGTCGGGAACATGACTTCACCGGGAGACTTCACCGTTGGCTCCAGAAGTAAGTGCGCCGTGAGGAGATTCTGTTCACGAGGAAAGCGACTCATCGATTCGCGTCAGCTATTCCGGCGACGTCCACTTCTTTACTGCTGAGTCGAGGCTACCTATCAATTTGCATGCGAGCCCGCTTCGAGCGAAAGTGACTGCAACTACGTAAATGAAATCCCTTTCGGAAGAATTCCACGAACTCCAGATCCAGCAGCCACTTGTTGCCTCCTGAGCCGATAACCGGGCAAAATGTATGGTAGTGGACCTACGAATTTGGCTCCTGTTATTTTCCTTCTCGCATCCATTACTCTGGGTTTGGTCAAATGTCAGCTCCCTGAAATCTCGAGGTGACTGCTGGCTATCGTGGCCTTCCGGGTCGCACTCAGACGCTTGTCTATATAACTCCTTCGAGGTACTCCCGGTGGCTGCAGAGGTAGTTCTACACATGGAGGGGGGATGGGGGGTATTGAACCTCGTGTACACGATGTTCGTCATTCCTGTTCGTAGACTTCACTCAGGCACTATTCCGTTGAAGTGACATTTTAGTAAGCGCGAGTAGAATATATGTTACAAAGACATGGACACTGCCCGGGATAAGTCAAGCTTCATTGCATCAACGATTTCTCCCGAATCGCAACGATGTTCCGTGATTGACGATCCCACAGATGTGCCGTCAAGTACGAAACGGAAGTATCAAATGAGTATACAATTTCTTCTCGCAAAGAAGATCAAACTTCAGAAACCTAATGGAAGTCATTCATTCAAACTACAGCTCCTGTTTATTGCAAGTTTATCATGTGTCTATTGCTGCATGAACGCGAGTCAGCTCCGCCAGATGAGAACTAGTCCTCCGGACCTGTGAAGCGACCTTATCGATCGCTTCCGTGAGACTGATTCAGTCATGGGCTTTGTATAGGGTCGCGCAATCCAGGTACAACAACTCCATCATTGGACGCATGTAGTATTTCGATGGCAAGAGGAGCTACGAACGATTGCCTTCAGTTGGATGAAAACCATGAAACAATTCAGAGCGAACGCTGCAAACTAACAGGCAAATAATTATTTCGTTGTCCAGGCAATATCTTCGTTCCGACGAGAGAGCTTCAGATCTATCTCTTTCAGTCGGATCGATGGATCGATACATTCTCCGAGGAACAAAGAGCAAGAGATCCGCGAGACCTTCGATGCTCCAAAGCTCTCATCTGGAGAACTTTTAAACAATTCATATGCAGAGCTCATCTGCTCCGATTAAATGAATTTCGTCGCACTCACTCACCGGGAGTAGAAGGCTGAGATCGAGAACGAAGATTCCTAAAGCTTTCGCTGGATGTTGGATTCGATCGAGCGTCTTCTCCAGATCTTGAATGAGACTCTCCGGATTGCGAATAGAGTGTTGGCATCGCAAGCTACGACGCAGGAGCTTTAACTGTGATTACGCCATTGTTAGCTAGTGCAGAAGTTTTCTCAACTCTAGCACGAGTGAGACGGGGAACTAATCAGGGGGGGGGAAGGAAAGCATATTCCTTCTGGACACCATGCTCGGAGTGAAGCTTTCCCGAGTACCGATACAAACCTTTTTGTTGACGGCAGTAGAAGTTCCCAGCGCTGCTACTACTGTGAGATACAGAACGATGTGATTCAGATGAGCTGCAAGCGGGACTATGCTCCGTTTGGGAAGGATGATGTCGAACATTGAAAACATGGCTGCCAACACTATCGGAGTCAAGGAGAAGAAAGCGAGCGGTGAAATAACGGAGGAGAACATTGTAAGAATTTCATGAAGAAGTCCGATAACTTCCTGAAATGGAATCCCATAGCTGATTCTCATTCGTTCGCGCTCGACTCGGGCGCAAAAGTGTCTCATTGTGTGCCTTCTCTATAATGTATCTTTCGTCTACTGAAAATGAGTGAGAAGACGGATTCATTAACCTCCAAATTAATTTTCGCCCAAGTGAAGAGGCTTCCGCCCGGTGAATCTTCAAGTATGGAGTGAATCACTCCGAGAATCGCACCGTAAACGGAAACCATGATGCAGTAGACCGTAATAAACAAGACTTCGATCTTCGACCAAGCGTATATCATGAGAATCAAGAATATCAATGCCGTCGGTTGATGATTCTGTCGCACGAGGCCGTCAACGGAGGTTGCGATGATTGCAACGCAGGATATTATACTCAATATCGCACTCATGACCGAAACTATTGGTAGTTTCAGCCGAGGGCACCCGGCGCTGAAAGAAGATCGCAATCATAAGCGGAAGGAACTCAAGTTAGCGAACGGAACCTGTATTTTCTACAGCGAAATTGTTTAGATGAAACATACCACGACCAGAGTTTGTTGAGAAGATTGAAAACTGTCGCAATATTTATGCGCTTGAAGCTCAGAGCAATGATAAAACACAGAACTGTCATTCGAAAAGACACGTACAGAACGAGAACAAATGCTTGAAGTTCGGGTTTTATGGGATTCTCTGAGCGAACGGGCACCTCTGACAAAAAAAACAGCTATGGCCAAATGAAACGGCCGAACATGGTAACCAAGAATCCGAGACCGACCATGAAAACGCAAACGGAGAATCCGATCCCAGAGGCGACGAACCGATCTTTATGCCACTTTATCGGGTTCGATCCACAGATAGCCAGAATGAGGAAGAGTTCTCGGCTCCACGGCAGCCTCGCGTGTAACTTCCTCATGACACCGCAGAGGGAACCGCTTAAACTTTCAGTAGCCATTGGAAACTCGGAGGAGCACGGCGCCATCGACGACATGCGAACAGAGCAAACGACAACTCGAGGAGTTATACTCCTGCAAATTGACATTGTCAATGTGGGAGAACTCATTGATTACTGAAGGTACTCATTCATGATCTCTTTTATCATGAAATCGGCGCTAATGAAATGTCACGGGAAGCAGAGCCTGTCGGCAATCAAGAGGAACTATGCCGGCCTCTGTAAGCGCTCAGACTAACAATAAAACACGAATATCTGACGGAGAAGCTGATCATATCGATTTTCCAAGTCGTGATTCACGGTCACAGATAGCGACCGAAATTCCGCAATCCAATTACGGGCGAAGACTTAATGTAAAAATAGGAGTCTGAAATCATAATCACCGAAATTGGATGAAACATTGGGGATCTTGATCCTCTCAGAGAATCGAAGCTAAGAAGCACTTGAAACACCAATTCAATTGGGAACCCTTCCCAAAAGCACGCTTCATCGATTATGAGGAGTGTCTGCATGAAGAGCGAGGAATTCTTCGTCGATCTTGATCTTTTGAGTTATCTGCTCTGATTCCTCATTATTGAAAATATATTCCATTTACCATGGTTTGCGTAACCCGATGCGATTTCGGTGCAAGCCGTCAGGACTGTTAATTTCGTCCAATCACCCGGAATCCGTGGGCGATTGTGGGGGAGATCCAAGAACGATCGCTCTCAGTTGAACGAGCACCATGAAATAGTTCAGGAAGAAAGTAGCGAGCTGAGGAAGGAAATTCGATGCCGATAAACTGAAGGAGCGATTACTGCCTCGAAAGGAGAAAACTTCTTGACTTGACTTTCATTTGCACTCAGAAGTCACGAGGAGAATAAGCTATGAATCATAATAGTTTCACTATCGGAAATATTAGAGACTTTCGGGAAATCGAGGCGTGCTTCTCTCTTCTTCTGGCTGATTGTTACATCTTTCTGCTCATCTGAAACTGTTATCAGCCGGAAACAGGGCTGAACTCAGCTCTGCGAATCTCAGCGGAACTCAGACCGTAAAACAACCAGATAAAAGCTGGGAGCGCTTCATATCCACATTCAGCTTACCGGAAGCAGTATGCTCAAGTCGAGGTTGAATAATCCCATTACTTTCATTGGATGTGGCATCCTATCGAGAGCTCTCTCCACATATCGAATCGTGCTCCCCCATTCCGGCGGCACACCTCCACTGGCGACGAGACAACGTAGCTGGACAAGCTGCAACCAGATCGACGATAGTCAAAACATCATAATACACAAGTTCTCAATCTATGTAAGCGAAGTACTACAGGTGACCCCGAGTCTGATGTGGATCCAGTCCTAGTCGTTCAGGGAGTCAGCGAGCTCCCCAAACGACCGCCCGTGTTTCCCCCATCAATCGACAGCTGGCCCTGCCCTCGCGTGACGCGTACTAGGTATATGTGAGGAGGTTGTTCCGGAGTAGGTTTGGCCAGAGTAGGGTATTGCGGAGCAGGTTTTGTTATAAGAACTCCATGAATTGAAGATCCGAAACTCGGATTACCCGAAACCATTTCTCGACTACATCATAAATGAAATGTGCAACGTAGTTTGACTCTCGCTCTCCATATAGGCGAGGTTCAATGGGCGCACTCATGTACAATATGCGAACTTCAGAGCTTGAATGTGAAGGTTCGTTTCTTGTTGGATTTTTCGGTTTTCATCTGATTGTGAGGCGCAAGCTACATATGATACGAACCTGATCACTCAAAGCATTCGACATTCCCAATGCTGTCCCAAGTGTGGAGTAGAAGATTATGCGAGAGAGGTGAACGGCGAGGGGCATGCCGCTCTCGTCCGGAACGGTCAGGTCAAAGAAAGCCACCATCGTGGCTAGGAAACTTGAAGCCAGGGAGAGGAATACGAGCGGCGAAATTGTTGAGGAGAACAACACAAGGACTTCGCGCAGGAGAAAGGTCAAGTCCTGGAAATTTCGGTGATTCGTTTTGCGGATTCTTTTCGTTTTGCAAAAGTTCCGCTCTCATAATCTTCATTGAGACAGAGGATTCATGTCCACGAACCTGAATATCGATTTCCGCGCTGACCGAACGATTACCGCGAACAGAACTTTCCGTCAACGACCGCAGCACCTCTGTGATTACGCCGTAGACGCAAATTGTAAAAGAAAAAAACAGAGCTAAGAGAACTTCCACCATACTCCAAGAGTAGAACATCCAGACCAGGAAGAGGATCGTCGATGGCGGAAGAGTGGTCTTGATGATTCCGTTAGTCACTTCCGACGCCAGCAGTGCGATGCTCGAACCCACACATGTTATTGCGCCGATGAGCGAGAGGCCCGGGAGTTTTTGCCGAGGACGATTGGAGCTGTAAAAGCAGATCGAGTCAAATATCTCACAAAGGAAGGGCTCTATGGAGCTCAATTTGAGAACCAATGCTCTGAGGTTTTTGATGTGCCTTGTACGCACATTGCTAAAAACAAAGATGAAAAGAAAAAACACGACAAGAATTTCTTGAAAGAAATGGAGAAAACCACGAAAAGGAGGACGTCAGGGAAACAAGCTGCGCCAATGAGGGTTCGCAGTTACAGCTTTTCGCGGTCTTTGACTCTCGCGGTTTTTGGCTGTTTTCCTGAGAACTAGCGAGGATCGATCTGCTCCGATCCTTTGTGAGCGTAGCGAGCTGTACTCACCGAATCCAGAGCTCGTTGAGGAGATTGAAAACCGAAGCGATTTTCTTCCTTCGTGAAGTAATTACGACAACGAAAACCGGGATCGATATTTCAAAAATGAAATGCAACGCAGCCATGAACACTTTAAGCTCTCTATCGATGGGATTCCCCTGCCTTTCAGGCGTCAGGGAGGGTAACACCAAGTCTGACCGGACGAGCGGGCCAATTGAAGAAACGAGCAAACCCACGCAGACCAAGGTCGCGCACAAAAGGTAGACGGCTCCGCTCTCAATGAACTCATCTCGATGCCATTTTACTGGATTGCAGCCCAAAACCGCAAAAATCAGGAAAAGTTCTCGACACCATGGCACCCGTGCTGAAGATCTGTGCATGTCGTAAACACTGAGAAGGGCTATTAAGTGTCAGCTACACAATGTTACTGGGACGCAAATCGACAAGAATTAATAAGTATAAAACTGAATAATTAATAAACTCGTCCACGCTCGTCGATCTCGATCACGCACTTCCGATCGTGGATGTCAGTTCGAGCGCACTACGTTCGAGTTCCGAGCTGTTGAACGTTTTGGATGAAACCGGTCGAGCGACGACATGCGCTCAAGTTACTGACATTGTATCGCTCATGAAGGTTTCGATGGAGACTTAGAGCAGCCCTTCCCGTTCGATCGAAACGGATACAAATCGCCCTTCAATTCATTATTTTCAGACGGATCTTGCATAGAAGCAACATTCTCAGGGCTGGCGTTTCGGAAGTCGCTTGGTAGGGTCATGGAATCTCGTCCGACATGAATCATGATACTCTGAAGTCGATCTATGGGGCTTGAAAGAATAGACAGCATATTCCAGATGTTCACATCTAAGTTTTCGCGCAGGGGTTCTCAAAATTTTCGGACCCTGGCACCCTTGGGCATCGAGCATCGTACGGCATGGGGAGAGAACCATAGGGGGGCGGCTCCCCCATCCGTTATTATTGGCGTGTTCCGCTTACGTTACCGTAAACCCCATAAAATATTCGATTTTTAAGCTCCGTGACTTTTGGACGAAACGAAGATCTAGGGATCGCACCTCTCAAGAATGAGTCATTCCACCTCGCAGTCCTTCCGAGAATTCCATTCCGCGGTTCTTCCGTTGACACTATCTTTTCCGGGGGCACCAAACCGCCATAAACGGAGAACTTCCGGACTTTGTCGTGGTACCATGAACCGGCCTTGGAAATCTACAGAAGTTCGCGCAGAAACAACCGCAAGTTCTTGCGGTCATCAACCACGGCTTCAACGTCCGTTCAAATCGGCCAGGCAGTGACGGAAGTGGTAGGTCACCTTATTGTAGGATGTTACTCTCTCTCTCTCTCTCTGTGTCGTTTTTGACGGAGGAGGCCGTCTATGTGCGAGAGGTTACGTATAAACTCTTCGCCGATGATCTTAAGATTTACATCGAAATCACTGACGAATGCTCCAAAAATCACCTCCAGAATGCTGTAAACGAGGTTCTCTCATGGGCCACAAGAAACCGCATGGAGCTTTCTATTTCGAGATGTATGGTTATGAAGACCAAACCCTGCGAAACGGTCTACAACATCGACGGGACCCCAATGCCTCTTGTCCCAATCACAAGAGATCTTGGGGTACTATTCCCTNCCGAGCTGTTGAACGTTTTGGATGAAACCGGTCGAGCGACGACATGCGCTCAAGTTACTGACATTGTATCGCTCATGAAGGTTTCGATGGAGACTCAGAGCAGCCCTTCCCATTCGATCGAAACGGATACAAATCGCCCTTCAATTCATTATTTTCAGACGGATCTTGCATAGAAGCAACATTCTCAGAGCTGGCGTCTCGGAAGTCGCTTGGTAGAGTCATGTAATCTCGTCCGACATCAATAATAATGATACTCTGAAGTCGATCTGTGGGGCTTGAAAGCATAGACAGCATATTCCAGATGTTCACATCTAAGTTTTCGCGCGCAGGGGTTCTCAAAATTTTCGGACCCTGGCACCCTTGGGCATCGACCATCGTACGGCATGGGGAGAGGACCATGGGGGGCGGCTCCCCCATCCGTAATTATTGGCGTGTTCCGCTTACGTTACTGGGAACCCGATAAAATATTCGATTTTTATGCTCCGTGACTTTCGGACGAAACGAAGATCTAGGGATCGCACCTCTCAAGAATGAGTCATTCCACCTCGCAGTCCTTCCGAGAATCCCGTTCCGCGGTTCTTCCGTTGACACTATCTTTTCCGGGGGCACCAAAGCGCCATAAACGGAGAACTTCCGGACTTTGTCGTGGTACCATGAACTGGCCTTGGAAATCTACAGAATTTCGCGCAGAAACAACCGCAAGTTCTTGCGGTCATCAATCACGGCTTCAACGTCCGTTCAAATCGGCCGGGCAGTGACGGAAGTGGTAGGTCACCTTATTGTAGGATGTTTCTCTCTCTCTCTCTCTGTCGTTTTTTTACGGAAGTGTTTGGATCAGGATATATGACCGTTTGGAAACTGCGAAGTTCGTGAGCTCAGTGCCTGCAGCTCGGGGAGGCGGGTGCAAATCCATTCCGCTCCATTCGAAAAAGTGGATTTTGGAATTCGAAATGAGACGATCTTCACCGAGAATTTGTGGAGCTCCAAATCGGCCCAGCTTACACTAGATCAGTGATTCCCAAACTTTCTCTTGCCGTGGGCCCCCGCGAGACCCCGCGGCANCTCAACATGGCATGTTACACTGGCTTCCGATATCCCCCTATTCCCGAAAACTTGCCACCTTTGAATGCGATAACGACACGCCTCATATGTCCCCGCATACCGTTTATGCAGATTCGGCGGCTACGCCACGAATCCAGAACATATAGAATCCACGGGCAGTTCATAAACGTCCTGTGGATACCCAGGAAACTATACTATCGCTGCCAAGAAACCTGACAGACGATTATGCCTTCAATCTGTCCCTGAAGAAACACATCATACACAAGAGCTCCGCCTATTCGGGAGGGAGAAGGATCTAAAACAGTACCTGGATTATTTCCAAGGTACACCCTTGGATGAGCTTTACAAAATAACCATAGATTGGACAAATTCGATCTGAAAATGGAGACGAGAAACGACAGTTAGAGCCTGTGGCAGCCCCGACTAACAGCTTGCCGCCATTTTTACGGCCTCCTCCGTGATCAAAATTTCAACTTTCAGTTGAAATGGTCCCTGTGTTTTTTACGGAGGTGTTTGGATCAGGATATATGACCGTTTTGAAACCGCGGAGTTCGTGATCTCAGTGCCTGCAGCTCGGGGCGGCGGGTGCAAATCCATTCCGCTCTATTCGAAAAAGTCGATTTTGGAATTCGAAATGAGATGATCTTCGCCGAGAATTTGTGGAGCTCCAAATCGGCCCAGCTTACACTAGATCAGTGATTCCCAAACTTTCTCTTGCCGTGGGCCCCCGCGAGACCCCGCGGCACCTCCGAATAATATTCCTTTCGATCACAGGCACCCTTTGATAGTGAATGACGGCACAATTTGAAATAGCTTCAAGGTTGGTCCAGTTGGGATCCATTGACTATCACGAGCTCAGTCGTCTCCATTCAATAACATTACGGAACATGTTCGTTTGAGCTTCAATGATTGCTAGGATGCGGCTGACCAGGGATCGATGATCTGCCTCATCTTCCTCGCTATTCTGCGATGCTAACAGGCCGACCGTGAGCTTTACGTGGAGTCTCTCAATCTCTTGCGAAGCAATTCGAGGAGGCAAGAGGCAAGACTCTTTTGCCCACTGGACTCGAGACCTGAACACTCCGTATGCCGAACCTCTACTGCATGATCAGGGCAACACTTCTTCAATACATCGATTCACGGTCTCGAGCTTCAGGTGGCCTCAGGCTTCCCTGAGATTTCGTATAGCTTGTGGGAGACTGGTTTGAGTTTCCCGTTTCTTTCGTTGCCGGAATCCGCTCTTGTGTGGTGTCACATTGAAGTTAAATGGCTTGTGTCTCTAGAATGCCTAGAAGTTAGCGATGATGCACGGCTCACCGATGCTTGCAGTGTTTGAGGTCAGGAACGACATCTTAATGTTTGGGGCAGCCGCTTGGAAAACTCACCGATAGATCAATCCGCAGGCTGCATCGGACAATTGCATGAGTTATGCGAGAACTCCGAGAATACAGACTCGAGAAGCGACGAGTAGTATAGTCGGACCTGCTCGGATACATAAGGGATAACGAAGCTAAAAAGGCGGATTTGAATTTACCAGTTCCTGTCCCATGGACGTTCGTGTTGGAAAACTCCGTTAAAAGAAATAAACGCTCATAACAGAGCTTTTTAATCCGAGGTTCGGCGTTTTCCCGGCGTTATATGGGACAATGTTACGAGAATTTTCATTTTTCGCCGGCTCAGCAGCAGCTGAAGGTATTTGATTGTTGTAGTATATCAGACTTGTATAAATTACTGTATTATTATAAACTGTTGGAACGTATCGACGATACTAGAATGAATCCTCACAATTAGTGATAGCTCCCTTTTGTGGTCCGGAAGGCCCATTAATTTTTCAGTTTATAGCCTTAGTTACTACCGTGGGTAAGACATCTCAACCAGTATTTCCAACAATGTATGGGTTTTCGAAGAACTGCTTTCCCGTTTCCTCCCGATGTTATGTAGCTTCTTAAACTTAAGAATCTCGACTTCTACGGATACTGCTAGTAGTAGAGTACTGCTAGTATCACGAGGAAGTCCATATCGTTGTGCCGGTAGCTCATCCATGAGTCGTTTCGGGAGTCTGTGCACGATTATCGAACTCTATTTATGGTACTCGCGATTGGCGTGATACCAATCGCAGAGAGATGCTCACCGATTTTACTGATCGTATGAATGTCTCACGGACAACCGCGTCTCCTCTCTAGGGAACCTCGGATTAAAACGATATCACCCAAATATCGGGCTTGAGATATTCTCTTTTATTGAAGTATCAAAAATTCGGAATCCGTTGATTGAAATCCGGGGATTCTTCACCGACGTCAAGTGAATAATATGATCAAGCCATCCCTGAGACCGAAAATGGTGGATCCCAGGGCGCCCGCGATTCTCTTGAAGATTTCCACAAAAAGGTTATCCCGACTAGGGGTTGAACCAGAACTAGGGTTGCTTTCATTGCCCCCATTATCTTCTTGAGCTGAAGCCACGATCGCCGCGATCAGGAGGAAAACAAGTACTGGAGGAAAAATAAAGATTAGCACCGCAAACGGAATCTCTTGCTACGGTGGGATCAACACAGCTGCGTCATTCCTGTGTCTATGATGGAAAAGCGCGATCGCGGCGTGGAAAACGATCTCTTGCCAAGTACGCCATCGACTGCAGAAACCTCACGTTGCGAGGCAATCACGGAGCCACGATATCAAATGAAATCTTCGTGAAATAACGAGATCAGAAGACTTTACCTGCCATGACTGCTGCTCTCCGAGAACTGCGGATGCTATGAGAGTGGTCAGCACTCGTTCCGTTGACAGATGCTTACAGAATCCAAAAGTAATGAGATATCATGTTCCCATTTCCGCCGAGAACCACAATATTTGGAGTCCTATGACATTGAAGTGTTTAAGAAACGGAGATGCCGTATACCAAGACTCATCGTCAGGTGAACCAGTATTTCAGAGTTGGTTGAAGAGGATAGGGAAACGATTTTCTCAGAAATCATATCCCTTTTAAACAGCTCTGTAATATTGTACCCAGCGCCCGAATACAGCGCCCCCTGGCAATACGCCGGAGAGGCGCGCTATCAATAAAGATCATCAGTTCGTTCCCAGAACTCGTATCATAACTACAAGCTCGAAAACTGTTAGGTTGAAGTAAACCTAGAATGCGATTCGTAGAAGGAGCACAATGCGGTAACGTCGCTCGCTTAAGTTTTTCACCTCGTTGGGAAAGTCGCAGAGAACTGTGATGAGGTAGAAGGTAGAATCGACTGGAATCAAGGAGTCACCTCGAGGGAACGAAAACCAACAACTGCGCAAAACCTCACGAAAGTGGGCTACGACCAAGAGCTGAGGCATTAGACCGAAATCAGAGCTGAATTTCAGTGAGGGCATTGCTGGAATTGGAGGTCTGCACATGACCTTCACCTCTGCATTCCAAGTCATTTCCAAGGTTATTTCCAAAATTTCCAAGCGTGAGCCTGACATGGGCTCGCGCATCCAGAAGGAAAACGAATTGGTCCGAGAGCGAGCCGGCGAGTGAGTCCTTGGCTTTGCGCGAGCTTCCAACCCAGCGTCTTGAATGAATGATTTTTGATCGAAATCGTTGCCCTGACTATGGGTACTTCTTCCGACCGGGAGACATTATGATATTCTCATTTCTTTTCCACTGTCATTCGAGCCTCCTCAAACTGCCCGGTCTTACAATTCATCAAATCCGAAAGAAACCGATCTCATCAAAATGATTCGAGTATTGTGCACACTTGTTTTTCATCCATGAAAAAACTTTGATTCTCGCAGACAGAAATCAACTCTTTTCCCATCGACGATTGATCATCGTTCCGGCGATACGCGCCTATTCGGACCGCACCAGGAACAGCTGTATCAGAATGTACTAACCCGAGTTCAACTGCTTGACCAATGCCCGAGTAGCACCACAAGAAAGCTCCCGCAATCCAAAAATCATCATCGCACTTTTCCTGGATGATTTCTGAGTCTAGAATCAGCAAAGCGGCTATCCTCAAGAATGTTTTTCAGCATTAGGCTCGGAGGTCAGATAATGGAAGTTCGTCAGCCCGAGGTACCAGACGGTTTGAGAGACCGAGTCACCTGTTCCTGTTTACCACAAATAAGTGAAGCATTCATTCAAAGAGAAATGGAAAAAGGAAGTGCCTGTGAAGCTGGTGTCAGGTTTCAATCTGATGCGTCGACTTGAGTCACGACATCGGAAGCATCGCCCTGTTACCCGAAAAAACAATGATGGAATTGAAAACGGCTTCTTCCGAACTATTACAATGATTCATCGATTATCCATCAATCTCGACCGAAACCTGATTCGTCGGATACAGCCTTCACTGATGAGAGGGGAGAACTTTGCCATCGAGACACTCTAATGAGCATATTGAGGACGGCCGAGAATGCGAAACGGTTATCCTTTAGATCGGAAACGTGGAAAGGGAAATTCGGTGGATCTGGAGCTCAGAATCCTCATTGATTCCCGCGATTGAGAAAGCATTCCAGAACAGAGAATGATGTAGTACTGATGGGAGAAGATCATCCGCAGCGCGAGTGAAGCAGTTCTCTAGCAATCTGAGTATCTTTCTGACATAGGTTGGTTGCCTTCAGTCTGTCAAGCTATCTCGGATTTGCGACGTACAAGAATTTGCTGAAGGTTTCGAGACAGTATGTGACTAATTGTAAGGGTTCGATCTTGATTCGAACGAGTTATGATTTAGTGACATCCTTCGGCAATCTCCTTCTCAATATTTTTCTCCAGCTTCCTTTGGCTTTGGCGTAAAGCATCAATTACGGAGCGAACTTTTGATGAGTGACAGCTCCTGTGCCGGGAGCCGCCGCATCAGGAGAGGCTGATCTTTTGTCGACTCAACTTGAATTATCTTCCGACGGTCGCTCCATGCTCGTTTGAAACCTGCCGATTGAGCGTTTATGTGAAAGTTGTTTCGAATGAAGCCTTTCATTACGTCATCAGTTTAAATACTAGGTGTCATCGACTATGTTGGATCCGCGCACGATGTACCCTCATACTCTGCCTCTGTTTCTCTCGTGGCCATCATGGATTGCTGCTGCCTGGTTGACTGGTGGACGCCCGCCTGCTTTGCTGGACCAGCGAATCTGAATACCCAGCAGTCGGAGAGGCCCATGAACTTTTCGTGTCTTGAGCAAACCTCATTTGAAAAGAATCCGATTACCTGACGCGCCATCTTTTGCCTCCTGACCGAACCGAATGAGTTTGGCAGCGAGGCAGTTCACGGAAACTTCAGGATTCTTCTTGTTATCGAATACTTCCACAGCTGGTCAAAAGTATTCTCCGCTGAAAAAAGCTCAGCTTCGTTCTCGAACGATCAGCCAGATATTAAACAGAAGCTATCTCTCCATCAATATTCTTTCGTCGTGACTTTTATATCTCTCTTATCTTTTCCGTCTCTGGTGTTTTCTTTCCTCTTGTCTCCAGTCTCGGTATTTTCCTGCCTCGTGTCGCGTACGCTGCGGTCGTGTGGCTTCTGGTGAGAGTCGGACCTGATTCAGATTCCAGCTGCCTTGTAGGTGTCAGACGAAAAGTTCTTTCATCGAGCCAGGTGCGAGTTCTCGAAAGAATACTTTTTTTTTTTTGTCAAAACACTGCTGTTGTTTCAGGGGCACACGGAAGGCAGCGCTCGATCTCGAGTATCGATTGAAGCGAGCGAAAAAATTAATGGTTCGCACATCGCGTTTGTCGAAACTCTGAAATACAAACCGAGAAACACTTTTGAAACTCGAAACATGTCATGATTCATGATTTTCAAATTAGGGCGCATCGGATTCGGTTTTTATGAGGTTTCGAAGCGGTGGGAAATCCGTCTCGTTATTTCGAACGGAAAGTTTGTAGAATTTGTCAAATAGAATCTCGACGTATGTGTTGGAACTAGAAAGGACTCCATCATAGCATTCAAGAGGACCATCACGGGACCGGCGACATCAAAGAAACTCCGAGTTGATTCAAGAATTACACATGACAGATCTCAAAGAGGCTTCTAATGAAAGACGCCCGTTTTGGCAACACAAAAACTGATTTTCGTTCAGTTGAAGAATATCAAAGCTGCCCGCATCGGGAAGGGAGAGAGGAGATCGAAACAAAGCCAAGCGCTTCGAGAGAGCGAATAGTGAACTTGAAAGGCTGCAGAGGGGAAAATGCATGTACAGTGGCGCCGAATAAAATGGAGTCATCATTTCCACCGTCCTTCCTTTATCTGCCCAATCTGGCTGAGATTTCATCCAGATTTGGACGGTGGAAAACGATGCTCGATTTCGAGGGGCGGCTCAATCTTATTGGACGCCACTGTATTTAGAATATGACCTTCTTCCTGTTAGTCGACTTTTGAATAACTTCGAAATGAAGCACCCATTGTGATGATATTAGTGGAGTTTATTCGGTTGATAACGTTGATTCGGAGGCTACAAAAGAAGACATCCATTCCATTCCTGCATCGGTCGCCACGAATTTATGTACAGTGACACTTGACTGGATCTCCTGGATTCAACATCTACACTTCAACATCTCTGCACGAAACTTCGAGGAACTCAACATGAGTCACCGGGAAGAAGCCCACTCGACCTCTCAGGAAACCCTCCCACTGACCGTTGTCATGCCTCGCAACAACTGAAATCACGTCTCCCACGTTCAGGCGCAGAGCTGATTTATCGTACGCATTCGGAATCCTTGCTTGTTTAACACGAACTTTCACGATCATTCCTTCGTTTTTCTCACTTATCTCGCTCCTGTTCCCATGAGTCACCGAGTTCTTTGAGGTCGAAAGCTTATTTTCCAGCTGCGTGGCGAAGTTAGAATCGAAAACTATCTTCGCCGGTGGCTGAGGTTCGCCTCGGGGTTTCGAGACGATGGAATAGATCTCGGGATCGAATTTCTCGATGTAGTTCACTGGTATCAAGCCGGTGTCTCCGGCAAAGTTCCGGGCAGTCCACCAGAGTTCTTCATCCTTCGAAACAATGACCAGGATGTCACCTTTCTTGAACGGCAGGTCTTCGGCATCGCCGCTACCGTTGAAATTGTAGCGAGCTCTCACTTTCTCAACTTGTTTCGCCACAGGACGGACGAGTGGCGTCGTGTCCACGTAGTGGTCTTTGTAGAACTGGAGAAGGGCCGGCATATCAAAGAACACGTGTTCTCCGATTTTAAACAAAGTTCGATCGTTTTCAAGAACTTTGTGGATGATGTAGTGCGAAACGCAAGGAGTTTCTTTGACACTGAGAACGAGATCACCGTGGAGCGAACTTGAATTGCGCACCAGGAATATTCCAGGCTCGGTTTCACCTTGCAACAAGTCCGTCGCTTCTTGACGGGTCATCGCACCGAAAAACCACAGATGTTCCAGTTCCAACCACAAGGACTTCCTTTCCGGAGTTTTTGGAGGAAGGTATTGCGCGAAATTCGCCACTCCGGTTTCGGACCGCACGCCCATCTTGTGTCTCTGAAGATGGACGATCTGAACGGATGTTAGCGATGAACTAAGAGCCGCGACTCAAACGTCTTGGTGAACGGCTCACGGTCATTGGAGAAAGGACAAGATAACATCCGGATCGAGTGAAAGTTCAAACTAAATCGGCCGCATCGCTTGGTGGAGCACAACGCAGCAGAAGTTCAACATCGCGGCCAGTGAGTTCTGAGTCATACATGATCTGACTCGGTTTCTGTTCCGCGATGCGCACCTCATCTGACCGCAATCTAGTAAACTGATTACTGATGAGGGATTCATGCATGGCACGATGTAGGTACAGGATTTCGATTGTGTTGAAAAATGGGCGAAAACGGGAAGAAAAGGCCAGCTAGTTGTGATGGAGATCCGTCGCCGAGTTATTCAAATTGTTTTCTAGATTCGGCGTGGCAGGTCGATTACTGCGACCGAGGTAGGAAGCTCGTCACGTTCTATGTTTCAGGCCCTCAAACCGCTGTCGTGACATTGGTCGGGGGCGAACACGATCCGACGACTATCGCTTTCAGCTGAACGAACACCATGAAGTAGCTAACGACGAACGCTGCCAACTTGAGGGGAAAAACGGGATTTATTATGGGCGCTTATGAGAAGTTACGATACTGAAATAGTTCGATTAGAAAACTCACGTGAATATGGATCTATCGCAGGAGGATTCCCACACTCACCGTCACCAGAATGCTGAGGTCAAAGCGGAACATTCCCATTGCTTTCGGTGGATGCGGAATCTTCAATAGACAAGCTTCCAGCATCTGAATAGAGGTTTCAGACAAGTGGCTGAAGTGTCCGCTCTCCAGGAGATTGCGAAACTGTTGCAGCTGTAGGACAACGAACTGACCTGAATCATAATGCTACTCCTCAGATCCGTCGACATGGAAATAATTATGAACAATCGCCGGCTTCACAATCGACAATATACCTGGCTTTCAATAACATCGCTCAAATGCAGCGCTAGAATCAAGACTACGAGCAACATCAGAATCGAAATGATGGTGAGCCAGGTTTCTTCGTCTATTTTCTTAGAAGGGATCATCACTTGGAACATCACGAGCATCACCGATGAAATGATAGAGGTCAACGAGAGCGTGAGCAGCGGCGAAACGATCGACGAGAACCTGGAGAACACGTCGAGCACGATAGTGATGAATCCCTGGAAGCAACATTTTCAGGAAAGTTGGACAAAGCAAAGTACCCAGGGAAGTTGTTAGTCCGTAATTCTTGAAAGAAGGGGCTTCTTTCCTATAGTGGAGCTCAAGCACACTGCCGTACCTGGTAGTTGTCATTGATTGAAAAAGTGAATCGTTTCGTCCGCCGCTCCTGCATGTGCTTGAAGCAATCCGCCAGGCAACCGTACACGAAGATCATCAAAACGAAAACGGTGAACGGAAACCACATCATGAGGTAATCACAGCAGAAAATGCAAAAGAATTGGATGATTCTCAAGACATCCGATTCTTTGAGTGCGATGATCTTGTACGTCCTCACGCCCAACAAACAGACACCAAGTCCGAGGCCATAAAGGGCGCCGATCAGGGAAAGCGCGGAGGTCCTCGTACCAGGACAGTCCAACCTTTGCAGACAAACATTTGGTTAAGGCGAGTTCGTCACGGCCAGCTAAACAAGAATCGATTCATCAAAAAAACGATAGGATTCCCGGTGCAGAGGACTCACCTGATCCAGAATTTGTGAAGTTGGTTGAAAACTGTGGCTAGCTGCTGTCTCCGCATCGTCAAAATTATAATAGAGAGGATGGCTAGAACCTCGCGACACACGCACAAGCCCACAACAAAGGTTTCAAGCTCAGCAGTGATTGAGTTGTTTCCGAATTTCACCGGAATGAGAGCCACACCGAGCAGATCCGGAGCAGCGATCTCTATAGCGAGAGCTATCGATATGATGACGCACTCGATGAAGAGCAGGGCCACGAAGCCGATTCCAGATTTCACGAATGTCCCATCTTTCCAGATGATGGGATGATTTCCACTCAGGCGCATGATTTGGAAAAGTTCGCGAGACCAAGGTAAACTCTTAAGCGTTATCCTCATCATGGCTGCCAACTCTAGAAGCACTGCACAGCTTTGAGCTCGAGTTCGAGTGCAAGCTCACCACCCGATCGCCGTACCTATCGATTAACGGCAAGCGACCCTGCTAACTTGTTGCTGATTCAAAGTTTTTCATTGATTTCTGTTCAGAATGATCGAAAGTCGGTGCGTTTCTCGAGATCAGGGCGAAGGGGGAGGGATAATCAATGACGATCTCAAAACGATTTTAGCGGCAAGCAATGTGAACGGGACACCGATTGGAGCGGAAGTCCGATCCGAGCGAACGGCGGTTGAAGTAAAACTGGCTTGGGGAGAATCAACGTCGACGTTGGCGTTGGTTTGGATCCTTGCACCAAGGGCAGCTACGATCAGGTCGCCCGCGAGCGTAGCGAACGGCATCGGTCACCTGATGCCTGGGAAGCAGCGCACCGAAACCTTCTCGGACGCAACGCTGCCCGAAGTGCACTCCGTACGCCGGAAACCACTTTTTCATTTGAAGGAATCACAGCCGCTCAATAAAACACTCAAATCGGTCATTCGCGCTCAAATTGGTATAAATCAAGTATTCGAGGCAGACGTGAAGATCGATTGATGACAAGGAAGTTCAAAATACAAAGCCGAGGTCTCTTACCGACAATTCGGGGAAGCTGAATCCGATCTTGAGAATCTGTCTAGCGGCTCTCTATGTGTCTTCTGGACGAATCTTAGCATAGAACACGACACGCCAGTGTTACCCACATGTTGGGCGAACAGCATCCTTTCACCTCATGGGTCTCGCACAACGAGACTGTCCAGGTCCTCGAAATGTCTGAATCCTCCGCGGTGCCAGCGTTTCCTCTCAGATCATTGTGATCAATAGAATTGTCTGGGGACTCCCGATTCGAATTTTGGTGACTGATTCGGGCAAAGGCCGGAAATATGTACCGAAAAGCCAATCTTCGTGACCTAAGATAATAATTGCGGAGACTGAGCTGAGTTTCAGGAACGAGCATTGCGGCCCCGATTATTGCGTCTCGACATGCGATAAAGTGATCCAAGTGTTTGGAGGTTTGTGCTCTTCAGCCTCTCACCTTGATCGAAATGCGTCCTTCGCCCTGGACGTGAGAGAGGAACGACTGACTCAAACTCGGGGATTTGGCGTGCGCGTGCATCGCGAATCTTGAACCGTGAGCCCCTGAAGCACTTCGACTGTCGCGCAAGTAATCGTTCCGGACGTTATGCAGCACTCCTTGGGATTTGGGAAGGAGTGCATGAACCTAACGGAAATGACTAAAAGAGTTGGGGAGTTGGTTATTAGTTGAGCTGTGACTGTCAAATATTTGCGACGGAAAAAGCCAGTGTCCTGAAGGATCTCGTCGACTCGATTGAGATCTATCGCGAAACATAGCGGCGGCATAAACGCCAGAAGTCTAAGGTATCACGGAAGTCTTGGCAATTCCGGAACGGGAGAATATGTTCCCTTCAATTCATGCTCTTGAGAATCTGTTTGCCGCACGATGATCCTCTAATTCGTTCATTCATGAGTCGTTGCCTCGATCTAGTGATACCGTTTTGTCGTCGTGGCAATTCCGCAGCTACAAACTTCCGCGAACTCCAATAAGAGCACCTAATCTGGTAGCGCGTGTGAAGAGCTTCCCGGGCACTCGGGCACCGAGAAGAATAAGCTTGATTGTACTGAATCTCTCAACGCGGACTGGTCGAAATCATTTCATTCCTACGTGCAGGCGGCTATCTCATTTGGACGAGCCATTTCCCCCGTCTTTGAGTTCCAACGGAAGCTGGAGAAGAAACTTTCGTCAAGAATTCAACATCGAATCTCTTCAAGCTCCCATCATTTGCTATCGCATCGTTCACCTTGCGGTTTGAGAAACCAATTCACTGAAATCCCTAAAATCGTTTCTTCTCCATAGATATTATGTTTCTTCCTTGAGCGCAAAGAACCAAAGCATTGCCTGACCGCGGGTTCCTGAATTAACATGAAACTGAAGCTTCATGACGATTGAAAGCTGTATTTGAACTGAAATTCACGACTCGAGTTCTATGAAAAGCTGAGGAGGTGTGAAACCGCGGGTCGAGCTGTGGTTCGGCACTCCCTCTTCGAAGCAATCGGTGTTGTCTCGAACAAGCGGCAAAGAACGCGAACCGGCTAACCGAGATAAAGTAAATAGGGGCCACCCAGCCTCATTTGGAATTCGTAACGATTTGGCTTTGTTTGAACTGGTTCTGGCTTCGAGAGCTCATGACGGAACCTGAAATTGAACGAAATCGAATTATCGGACGCCGGAGCCCCCTTCTGACTGACTGACGGCGTCTGGTCAGACAATCCGAACGGTCTGTAGGACGTCAACGATGATGACGACGGCGACTACTGCCTGCCCGACTGGTTTAAGCTAACAAAGAGACAAACCAAAAGCTTGGTTTGGATTTCACGACTCCCCGCGGGGCGTCCGAATGAACCGAAGTTGGCGTTCACTGAAAAATAATGGCCCCCGTATTCGTGCGGCCATAAGGCCTACAGCTTCGACTTGCGTTCATCCAAAATCAACATATGAACATATCCGAATCCACGTATGCACGTGGTTGGTTTGTTTATGTTTCTCCCGTTTGGAGCGAGCAAAGGAATGAGTGACGGAAGTTAAGGCTGCGCTCGATGAGGAGTTCGATACAGATCTTCTGGCGACAGCGCCACTCAAACGAGAAACAAGGGGACGAGTTCAACGAAGTCACTGATGGCGAAATCAAGACAGGTCGCTCGACGACCGTTTAGATTCGGTTGAGATGAAGCTACTAACGGTTGTTTTGAACGGCTTGCTGCTCACATGCTCTCAGTCCGGCTGTTTTTCCGCTGTTGTCGTTCACATTCGATGCCAGATAGGACGATAACTGTTGTAATTGATGAACACGATGACGACGACGACAAGCCGAAAGCGATCAATGAAGATCGTTCCTATCTGATCCAACGGATAATTTCAGCAGAGTCATCCCTTACATACATATATCGGTTTGGTCGAGCATCACATTTTGGAGAATGGTCTCGACTCGATTCCAGTATCACCCTTGTTCAACTCACACACGAGTTGCCGCCAAAGTTACAAAGAACATTGGATGGAAAGGACCTATGAAAGCAGAAATTATCGGTTTTGTGAGAAAAGAACTCCGGGAGTTTTCGAGTCATGAATTCGCAGTCCAGCTTCATGAGAAGTCTGTTCGATCAACACAAAATTTACTCCCAAGTTCCACTTTCGCCAATCCGAGAAATCAACGTTTCAAAAAGGGACCTCGGATACTTGGAATGCCATTGACCACATGGTATTCCAGGGTTTAAGGCTTATTTTCCATCCGGACTCTTAGATAGACGTCAAGAGGTTGCCGTTATGGCGAGCTTCCCTAGCGTCAAAGCATTCGATTCAAACCGATGAACCTAACGAACTGAAGCGCCTCTTCGAGCGAATTCAGGGAGCATCGATCGCTGGCCATCGAGGAGACTTGTGGGAAATTAAAGAGTTCCGAGATGTGGCTCGCCGTGAAAAAAAGAGAAGTTTCTTTATAAGAAAATTATCGTGCGTTGACACAATAAATCAGATCAGCGAATCCATGGAAGGAAATCCGACACGCTGGGAGCAAGTGACAAAAAGGGCGTTGACTTGTTGAGAGTCTGACTGACTACGTTATGGACTTTCTACTTGAGAACGAGAGATCTTCAAAGAGTTCTTCGTCAGGAAGACACCGTGGCCACCTTTTTCTTCTCCTTTTCATAGTCGAATCTGCTTCAGACTCAGCTCCCGGATCGAACGCGAACTTCCAAGAGATTCGCGGCCGCGCAACACTCAGGCACAGTTCTCGGAGCCGAACTGAGAAAATAATTTAACCAAAAAAACAAAAAGCTCCCAACTGATTTCGAATCGAAATACCACAAAGTTCGGGCGATTGTTCCACGGAAACCAAACCACCTGAGACGTGGACCTGTGCGGCATTCAGAGCGCTCGATTTTCGGAGTTTCATTAGGGATCGATCGAATCATCCTGAGATTAATCGTCCTGCTGTAGCGTCCATACATTCACGAGCTGTCAGGAGCGGGGTTGTTGTTGATACGTTATGTATATTTCGAGATATGCGCGCGTGCCTGTGGGTGCGCATATGCGAGTTCGAGTGTTTGTCGAGTCGTGCAGAGGAATCGATTCGTTTCATTGTAAAATGCCGCGCGGAGACAGCTCAATCGAGCGCCAGAGTTCCATAGGTTTGGAGCGCGGTTCATTCCGACCGAGGTTGTTTCGAAAAAGTCGCTGACTGCGAACGCCACATTTGGCTCATCATCGATTGCGGCTCCGAACATTCTTGAAGCGCTGTTTCAAAGTATCGAAAAGGAACGGCAACTGGAAGAACTAAATAATGTCTACTCGAAGAAATGGAGGAGAGGGAGCCCGAGCACCGGTGTCAAAGCTCAAGAGCAAAGAAATCGATCATCTATCTGCTCCAACGTCGGATGAATGTGAACCTGTATCTGTGATTGTCTATAATTTCGCTTTCACCCAAACGTCCCAGAGGCCCCGTGGCCCTACTTTAGTTATCGGATCAGAGGCATCTTGGCAATTAATTGTCCAATGGCTGAAATGGGTAGCCCCACTGTAACATCAATGCTCGCACTCGCTCAAAGCATCGGCGAGGATGATTTGGTGCGCTGTCTTATCGCCTGAGGCGCTGACCAGGTGTTTCCCTGTGTGACCCTGCACATGCACTGTCATGAGTGTCTCCCATGCGCAGTCGGCAACAAACCCCAAATCGACCGCCCGTGACCGTAACTTGACACTATGAGTTCCGCTTTCGTCTCGAAACGCCTGATCTGCATTCTCACTTTCGAAAAGGGCTCAATTCTCAAGAAAGTAGCGATTCTGGACAGTGACCCCATTCTTGATTTTCTGTTCGAACGAAAATCAATCGTTCGTCCGCTGAAAACAAATATGAACGAAGCAGGAGATATTACTTCTGAAACGAAGGGAAGAAAATGAAGAAGACGGAGATATCAAGTCCAGCGATGATGATCGATATCTGGAGAAAACGGGCCCCGATTATAAAAGCACAGATGACCCGAGGTCCAGGAGAACGAAGTATGTAATTTCTTTTCAAACTTTCCAAAATTGAAAACACCGAATTTGAGGGAGCGAAGTGGAGGAGATAAATTAAGACTCATAACTCACAAGAAGCGAGGGGAAATATCAGGCCGAAAATCCACAGAAAAGATTCACTCTAGGGTTTGTTGTGTATTGACAGAGGAAAATTAACTGCGACAGAGCGGGAAGGTTCATCGGATCGACTCCCGGGCAGACAGACTGCTGGACCGGTGACCGTGTCCATCATTCTTTCCACTAATTCATCCATCAGGCACAAAGAAACATTTCCAGCTGAGTCTGTGTGTTTAGAAAACAATCCACCCAACTTTGTACGCAAAATCGAGTGTTACTGATTTCCGCCGGCCGAACTCCGGTCACGGTTAAGGCTGTTGTAGCCTCTTCTCAGAATTGTTGTCCTCGTGTTATTGATCTCTATATAAACTGTTGAAAGAAGAACATCTACCTGACGAATGCACTGCGTTCTGGAGCCTCCTAATTACTAGTCAGACAGCATCCCACACAAACAACGCTCATCGCGGATGATCATCGGCCATCTAGAAAATTGCCAGAAGATGGAGAAGAGGAAAGAACGATAAATCAATCAGCTTCGATCAGCTTCATGATGACATACTGTGTCCCGCATCGCGCGTCTGACGTGAGGTAGCATCGGTTTCACCAACGGAATATTCTGAGAAAGAAAGCTCAGATATCCTCGTCTGCGGAGAATAGTTTACAAGACTTCCCGTTATCAGAGAGTACCATCGACGTCATGGAATGATGGAATCAATAGAAACCACGAAGCTCCGAGTCAATCGCTTCAAAATGACGAATAAACCCACAAGTGAAAGACGGTCCGAAGCGCGCACAGATACAGAGAACGGATCACAGAAACGCTACGGTGGTGATCCGTCGACGTTATGTGAGACGTACGTGCTCATCGCGAGTTGGTTTGACGGTTCCTTGTTCCGCGTTGTCCGGGATGACACCTCTGAGCTGACAAAAGCTCTTCCATATCCTCCGCTTCGCGATGAATCTGGGCCATTGACTGTACGTGGTCTCGCATCGAAACACTGCATAAGCAGATCCTATTCTCGAGTAGCTTCGTCGGGCGGTATCGTTGGCCAGGCCTTTCAGAGCATTCGTTCTCGCCGGGCCAGAGCCATCGCGAGCTCAGACCCAGGAAGGGAAGAATCCACGGGCGAGCTTCTATTTTTTCCGAGCGTTTGATGGACAGCGACATGCCGTTTGAACAAGGAACTGCTCTCCACCTGCCGAACCACCTGTCAAGGTAGGAATTAGTGACAAATTGGACAGTTGATTCCCGGATACACGGTCGGATGAGAACAGAGCGAGAGAGTTCGGGAAGCCAGGGAGAGGAGATTGCGGAAAACAGGTAGCGGGGCGGATTAGAAAGTCGAGGAGACCACGGTTTCGTAAAGGAAGCGAAGCGCATATCGGTAGGCGGCAATTCAGTCATCGAAAACTACTTCCACCAAGCTAGGCGGCGCGAAAGTGTGAGTGAGCTCGAGTAACGAGAGGTTGGAGCGGCAACCACGCGCACAAGTGAGCCTAGTCAGGCGAGCCAACCGCCTTGATGGACCTTTACGACGTCGATCCGAGCATCTTGAGTTTTGATTCATAAATTATATGCTTCATCTTGAATCGTCTGCCGATGAAGCGATAAGCCTGCATCGGAGATGATTCTCCATCGAGACGCTTCTCCTGAGCGAACGGTCTCGATCCTGAGTTTCAAAGTCGAAGACTGTATTCGAGTCATTACAGACAGTTGAGAAACACCCGGGAGCTTGATGGAGAGAAACGATAATTTAGGTCACAGTCTCCAGCATGGAGACAGATTTGAATTCCAGTCGGAAATCATCGACGACATTTCGTTCTTCAGGAAGGAGATTCACGACGGTAGGTGTTCGCAATCCGAGGCATTGTCTGAGTGAGTTTGATGATCCGAGGAAACGCTTGGTTGCCTGGCTCTTGCTTGTCTCGGCCTGCAATGCATCACGGTGGAGGAAAGGCTTCGAAACGGTGGCCGGTCCGAACAGAAGTTTCCCAGACGCTATTTCACTGAGTGAGATAAGACTAAGATAATAGAGACAGCGCGCGGCGAGGAACGCGGGAGTAAAAGAGCACCGAGCGAGAGAGGAGACAGCTAAGGGTGTTGAAGGCAGCCAATTAAGGTTCGAGCCCGTCTTCTCTGCCTACAGCACGAAGGAGACGGCTCAGGAAACAGCTGATCTGATATTGGGAGCAGCAAATAGCCGATAGATAGTAGACGCGACTCATCGTTCGTATCCTTCCCAGCCGTCCAACTATAAGAAGCCCAAACACCACTGGCTCCGCATCACAAATGGTGTCCCGCGCTCCGAGCAGGAATCGGAGATTCGAGTATCAACCCCAATTTATCAAGAAAAGTGTCGCATTGGAAGAATGATCGAGAAATTCTGCAAAATATTCATGATCTCCATTCCGACCGAAGTGAAGATAGAACACCAGAAGCCGAATCCGCGCTGAATTCAGCGAGGATCGATTCGCTGACATTTTCTTCGGTTAGAACGAGGGACAGACGACCATCACAGTTTTGTTCGTCGCGTGAACCACTCGTCGAACAACGGGACAACTATCGGACTAGCGCACTTATCGAGTGTGGCCCGATCCGATTGTGTTGAACTTATGAATAGGCCATTCATTACGGATGATCAAGAGAGGGAGAAGAGTCACACAATTCATTATCGACAGGCTGAGAAACGAGAGATCTAGACCGTCACACTACTGATAGGCCTACATAACAATAACAAGAAACTCCAGGCGCGAATATGTGACTATGGGAATGGTAATTCCTTGTTACCGACCCTTCATGTGGAACGTGCTGTGTCACCGTACTGAACACTCGGCCGGACCGATCGCCCGATAAGCGCGAGATCATCAGAAAACACGAGCTGGAACGGGAAATGGCTCCATATCTTCGACAAAGTTAAGGGAAAATTTCCGACAAGCACATTTCTCGCAATGTTTTCGCTCAATGACTCCGTCCGTCCGTCGGAAGCGTCGAGTTAGTTACCTTGTCGCCCGAACGTCGCGTCGGGTGTCAGGGTGAGCGTGCAAAAACGGTGTAAGTGTCACTCTGTCAGTCATGCCGAGTCATCTCACTCTCCACTGGAACGAGGAGAAGGTGAAGAGACTTGAAACTTGTGCACTGGTGGTTTCGTGTTTTGCTAAACTGACAACTACTCCAAAACGCTAATAGAGTCAAACCCGACACCGCTCACTCGAAACGGAATACTTCTTGCTTGTCCGATGTCCTGAGCGAGTCACCATCCTGGATGCATGGAACTAAAACAATCAAATCATCGTTCGCGGACTCGGGAAAGAACTCCATGGATCCGTACCAGTATACAAAGGAGTTAGAACCTCGACAAGTTGACACGTTCACTGGTGATTATGCAGCTTCAAGAGAAATGTCGAGTTGAAAGCTGAAAGCTCGATCCTTAAGATCGGTGTTTTTGAGACCGGTTTTCATGGTTCCCCTTCTTTTGTGGCTTGAGCCCTTTCGAGCCAATGCCGGAAGACATTTTTCTGACTGTTGGAATCCATCGATCTCAGGAGATTCGACAAGGAGGTGGATCACTTGGGAAACAGTGATGTGTTGTGTACTTTCGCGATGTGTGGCCGTCTGTTATTGGATTATGACCCAGATAGGCAACGGCCAGAAAGGAGCCTGCTGTGAACTCTCCTCAGTAACTGACTCGCTCACTCCACTCAGTCGGCGGACGGGTGCTCGGTCACTTGAGATGAAGAAATGATCATGTAACGCCTGAATATGAGAATGAGTTCGATGATGAGCCCAGAAAGGACAAATAACTCGAAACGGGAGGACACGCGAGTGGAGGAGGTGACAACATTGGATCTTCCCAAGATCGCGCGTCTGATTCTCGGAGATCCCGAATTCACCCTCGGAACGATGCGACTGGGTTCGGGTGCGCTTTCCACCAGGTGTAGTTGTCTAGCAACGTCGTTAGCGCTGTGGGAGAGAATACGCGCGACTGTCACGACGCACCGTGGACACACATTCGATCTTCAATTAAAAACAGAATGACGCAGCAATTTCGTAATAGACCAAACGAAAGTCTGTTTCTCTATTATATCTTTCCATCTGTCCATGAGCGAACGAGTGTGTGTGTGTGTGCTCGTCATCCGAGCATCCGAGCAGACAGACGATCCCAGCTAAGCCACTCCCCGAACCCTATGGCACTGACAGACAATATGAATAAAAAGCCAAAAGCCGTCGTGGCCCGATACACTCACTGATCAGCGACAATGAATGAAAACCAGTAATTATCAATGATCGAACCGAGTTTAGGGTGGGGTGTCACGTACAACAACGCCCGTCAGTCCATGGGTCGGCGATTTTTTGCCTCCGCTGTCAACCCATCGCCGCCCTGTTCCCCCGATTTTTCCAACACCGTCCCTCCGATATCCTCCTCGATCCATAACCTCCTGAAAAAGGTCTCATGTAGCCGTCCGCGGGAGTCTGATGGTGTCTTGCACGCTGATGGAAGGCGACTCCTCCTAGATGCTCACTACTAGAACTTGACGCCTCGATGTTCGTACCCGGTCTCGTGTTTATAACGATAATATATACAAGTACATACAATAAGGGGGAACCATCGTTTTATGAGCGCATTCGCCTTCTTGAGCAACAGGGAAAACGTCTCTGTAATTATGAGAGGAGCAACTAACGAAGCGCGCGAGATCCAGCGACAAAAAAGAGTTCTTTCTTCCCTGCGATCCCGTTTCGAAATCGTGGCGTTGCACGGCATGGCTCTCGATGATGTTTCGTCATCGGAGCGGAGATCACTCCGCGCGAATTTATCGCCACTTTTCGGTTAACATCGGATTCCCACAATCAGACTAGAGGCGTCTTTCTCCAAACACAAACTTTAAACAAACCACATCACAAGCGTCGGTGCGCGACAGAAAGTCGCGATGTGAAAGCCATCGATTGACGATATATCTTCCGCTCAAGTGTCGGTTTGTTTTGCTAGATCCGGTTCGGAGGTCCTGATGTTTTGAGAAATGACGACCAGCCAGGTACAAACGAGAAGTTCTCGCACTCTTGCGAACACGCACGCCGCACGGCTCGGTCACACAGTCAAGAAACAAAACTTGACTGTCTCGACACAACAAACTCGGTTTTGTTCGACCAACCGCTACAGCGAGTCATCATCCGTCATGGAGTGACTCTTGTTTGAGAACGAATCTCTTAATTTTTTCAAAAGGTCTCCGTGTCTTGAGCAGTCAACCTCTCTTTCGGGAGGAGGAGCGGCGTCACAACTAGACAGACGGGACGGATGAGTGGATGGACGATGTTCGGGCTCGTCAATTAAGTCATCACGGCTACAAGCAGGCGTCGCTTCCATTAATCTTCATCACCTCAATCAGAGATGCCCGGCCATTGTGCGGTGGATTAGTACTCTTATTATCACTCCGTTATGTGTTCTCGCTCGCTCGACAATGTCTACAAGTTGAGTAGCTGTAGTTTCCCTCATGACAAGCCTCGAATCGCCGAGAGGAATTGGGTCTTATTGGCGCCGGTTCACCGAGTGCAGGGGCGTAACTGAGCTATGTGCCGCCCGGGGCGGGAACCCTGAAATTTCGGAAAATGCCGCCCCTGCGCCTGCTCCCAGGAGAAAACGTTAACAAAAAAAACAGGAAAAGGAGTCAAAACGCCGCCCCCGAGGCCTCCGGGGCGGACCGCCCCTCCCTCCCCTTGGTTATGCCACTGCCCCAATGACTCCCGATAAGTTTGGGTAAACTGTAGCAGACGACGAATTTTGTTGGTTTCACGATTATTTTAGGGGCATTACGGGGGGGGGCACTTTCAGGGGAGGCGGTTGTCTTTTCTGGTTGATATCTCTGATCGCATTCCACAAATCGAGAACACGGCACTGATAGACTCCCTGCGGATCCCGAATTCGACAGTCGGATACTTACCGTTCGGCAGGCAGGCAGGCATGATTGGTTCTAGATGATGCATCACGCTTGACGGCTTCCCAGCCCGCTGAAACACGCGGTCGGATTTCCTACTCTTCTCGGTGGTGCCACTTCCACGTTGCCGAATTCGAGCTGCGTTCACTTGTGCTAGGACGAAGTTCCGCCGCAGGAAATGAAAGTTTCCAATTCAAAGCACAGTCAGACATAAATTCAGATCCTGTTTCTCTGCTAACTCTGTGAAATATTTCAGTTCGAAACGGCACGGACTGGCCCGATCAGAAACAACTGCTGTTTCTGAATCTATCTCCTGCTAGTAGTGGTGGTGGCGGTGGAATCACCGGTCTGAAACAAAATTCGCTACGCTATCGATTCTCGCTAAGTTGGAATAGCGCACATCAGGTAGAGCGGTGTTGTACCTTATCGTAGATGTCATTTGCCCCACGTAATGGAATCGCTTCTTTCAGAATTAATGAAAAACAGCCAGAAGACTGAAAAGCTGCCGAGCACCTGTTTCCGAAAGAAAAGAAACCGGAAAGTCTCAGAGTTCCGAAACGTTGAGAGTTTGGGCCGTGTACGCGATCGGTAGGTGAGTGGTGAATAGCTTCTCTAGGAACGGCCGCGGCAGCTCATATGTCAGCGGTATGCAAGCTGGTTTCCATTGGCTATGCTTTGAGAACAGAGTCGTTCTGTTGACAGCCCGGTGCGAGACACAATGCTCACTTTCGTGTGTAGTGAATGGAAGATGTATCGCAACATCCAGAGCCGTCATTAACCCCGCTTTGAACTCGAGCTGGAATTTTTCGAAGAGTCTCGTCGACATCGTTCTAGTCGTCGTTAATCGCTCAACTGGCAACGGGCACAATGTAAAGCCCGGGTATATCTCGTTGCCGAACATTCCATCCGATGCTCCCCTGGCACCGTTTAAGCTGAGGTTTCTTTTTCGACGCTCTGTCAAACTCGACTCACTGTCGACGACAACGAGACAACTCGGTTTCAGAAAAATCATCGACGGACGGGACAGACGTTGACTCTGAGAGCCCGAGGCAACTCGGGTTGAGGTCCTCAGCATCGAGACCTTGAAGAACATCAGAGATACGACAAGTTTCGTTCTTCGGATCTTTCGGAGAGAATTACCGCACGCCGTACAACTCCGCCAGAGCTTATTCTACGTTGTATGAACGGCAGGAGATGTTGACCGGCTCGGGGTGAGTGAGTTGACTTCATGAAGATGAAGTGAGGCGACACGTGAAGGATTCTGACAAATCCTGGGACTTATCTTTCTCTCAGAACAAGTGAAATCCACTGCTGTCAAATAGAGTCATCATGTCGTGATGTCATTTCGTGACATCCTTCACGAATTCGGTGGCTACGACCGGTCGGTGGCGGCCACAAACTGTGGTATTGTGAATTTTGACGCTGCCGCCAAAAAACCATCAAGATGCTGTTTTCGTTTCTTACGTCTGCCGGGAACCTCTCTCTCTCTCTCTCAATCTATCTTTTCAACTTCCTCGTGATTGTATCACAAAAACCGCGGAACCCCACCTGGGGCAAAATGAGGAAGCTCTGACGACCCAAGCGCATTGTGGCCGAACTCGAAATTGAATTTTTCTTCGACGTAAAAACCAATATGAAACCGGGAAGGTCCCCCAGAAATCGCCCTTCTTTGCCCGAAGGAAATTTTGAGGTCTACACTTGAAAGTATCTCACAATCAGCTGATTCGACCGGTGGATCATTGATGGGACAAAACAGAGAAACACACCTATTTGGTAAGACGAAGTGAAATCATGCGGCGAAGTGAAAGAAAAAGCGAAATCGCGATTAGCGACTTAACGACCGTGTGGTCCTTGACTTTGGCTTAAAGCATCAATTACGGAGCGAACTTTTGATGAGTGACAGCTCCTGTGCCGGGAGCCGCCGCATGAGGAGAGGCTAATCTTTTGTCGACTCAACTTGAATTATCTTCCGACCGTCGCTCCGTGCTGTCGATTGAGCGTTTATGTGAAAGTTGTTTCGGATGAAGCCTTTCATTACGTCATCAGTTTAAATACTAGGTGTCATCGACTATGCTGGATCCGCGCACGATGTACCCTCATACTCCGTAGTTCGGGCCTCCAACTGTTTGATTTGAACTGTCTCTGTTTCTCTCGTGGCCATCATGGATTGCTGCTGCCTGGTTGACTGGTGGACGCCCGCTTGCTTTGCTGGACCGGCGAATCTGAATACCCAGCAGTCGGAGAGGCCCATGAACTTTTCGTGTCTTGAGCAAACCTCATTTGAAAAGAATCCGATTACCTGACGCGCCATCTTTTGCCTCCTGACCGAACCGAATGAGTTTGGCAGCGAGGCAGCTCACGGAAACTTCAGGATTCTTCTTGTTATCGAATACTTCCACAGCTGGTCAAAAGTATTCTCCGCTGAAAAAAGCTCAGCTTCGATCTCGAACGATCAGCCAGATATTAAACAGAAGCTATCTCTCCATCAATATTCTTTCGTCGTGACTTTTATATCTCTCTTATCTTTTCCGTCTCTGGTGTTTTCTTTCCTCTTGTCTCCAGTCTCGGTATTTTCCTGCCTCGTGTCGCGTACGCTGCGGTCGTGTGGCTTCTGGTGAGAGTCGGACCTGATTCAGATTCCAGCTGCCTTGTAGGTGTCAGACGAAAAGTTCTTTCATCGAGCCAGGTGCGAGTTCTCGAAAGAATACTTTTTTTTTTGTCAAAACACTGCTGTTGTTTCAGGGGCACACGGAAGGCAGCGCTCGATCTCGAGTATCGATTGCAGCGAGCGAAAAAATTAATGGTTCGCACATCGCGTCTGTCGAAACTCTGAAATACAAACCGAGAAACACTTTTGAAAGTCGAAACATGTCATGATTCATGATTTTTAAAGTAGGGCGAATTGGATTCGATTTTTGATGAGTCTTCGGAGCGGTGGGAAATCCGTCTCGTTATATCGAACGGAAAGTTTGTAGAATTTGTCAGATAGAATCTCGACGTTTGTGTTGGAACTAGGAAGGACTCCATCATAGCATTCAAGAGGACCGTCACAGGACCGGCGACATCAAAGGAACTCCGAGTTGATTCAAGAATTACACATGACAGATCTCAAAGAGGCTTCTAATGAAAGACGCCCGTTTTGGCAACACAAAAACTGATTTTCGTTCAGTTGAAGAATATCAAAGCTGCCCGCATCGGGAAGCGAGAGAGGAGATCGAAACAAAGCCAAGCGCTTCGAGAGAGCAAAGGCCCAACTGAACGGCAGTAGGGGCGAAAAACACAACCGTAACGAATGTGCTCCCGGAAGTCTGTTCGGGTGCCGGAACACGGTCTGAACCTCGAGACAGGGTCCTCAGGTATCGTAATTGTAATCCCGATCTCCACTGCTCTGTCGGAGCAATGGAGTCTTCGTCAAACGAGTAAAAAGGAGCACCTCCTTAGAGTCTCCTGAAAGGACAAGGATATCCCCCCCAGGGCTTCAGAAGCTCCAAGGTTGGTCATAGGTTTGCACTCCCACTGTGAGGAGCCACGCGTCTCACATTGAACGGAATAGAAAGTGGTACTCGGAGTCGGCTCTGTTCGGCCGCAGCGAATGAAGAAATGAATGTTGAACAATGGGGAGAACTTAAGAGCTCAGACATTAATAATAATTGAAGCTCAATCTATCAATCCTTCAACTCCAACGCATATCGGGCATGTTCCTCCGATTCTTCTCCCAATTCACTCAATCACCGATGATATGATGGATAATTTCTGAACTCCCAAGCTCTTGTGTTAACCGACAAACTTGATGATTCTGAACTATTCTTGTGATTTGGAGTAGCGCGATAGTAGAAGCCACGCGCCGAAACATTCAGCGGCACAGAGAGGATTACAGAACTCAAATCGAGTCCTTTTCTGCATCGTGTTGGACTTCCATGAAGATCAAAGTTAGCGGAATTCCTTCCAAATCCGATTGTGTTAGATGGAACAGTCGACTTTGTCACGCACGTGGACAGACAATACAAAGCTTTTCTACCGGATCATGGAGAAAATATCGAGATGATCTTTGTTCAGAGGAAGAACCTCGTCCGTCCTCAGCATTGTTTTGAAGCAGCTTCGCGATTCCGTTCAGCTTGCCAACATGAGAATACGATCGTTGAATTTCTGTAGTTATTGTGGACTGTTAGGTATAGTGCCCGAAACGGGCTTTATATTTATCTTTGTTTGGAACTCGTGGGTTTTTGCGAGAAATCGTATCGGTATCGGTTTTATTATCCTCATGTTACATGACTCTTTCGCTTCAGAGGTGAGCTCCGCTCATCAGATATAACATGTTTCTTTCTCCCAGTTCTCCAGGATACTCTTGGTTCGGTCGATTTGTTCGGAAGATCGGTGTTCGGCGAATCCGAGCCGGCTTAGCAGTTCTTTCTCTCCAAAGTAGTTTTCATTGCACTCGAAGATTATGTGACTCATTGTCTCTGGAACCATTCCGCACCTCAGACATGTGTCGTCTCGACCTGGGTTGGAGTCGTCTCTTCTGCCCCTGGTATTGAGCATGCCCGCTCTGCATAGGGCGAGTAGAGAGGAACCACGGCTGTTCTCGTAGATATGTCCCTTCATTCCACGTTCTGTCATGTGTTCCCGATAGAGGGACAGGCTGGACTTCGACTTCATCGCTTCTATCCATTTGTTGGTTTCTAACTCCTGTATCTTCGTCTGTGTGCTCTTCATTCTGGGCTATTCAATCGCACTTCGACATCCAGTCCCATATTTGGTATTAGTGTGTTGCAACACTACATGTAGTATAGTTTTCCGTTATTTTTGAATCCCACAACCGACCTTCCACGATGAGACTTTCATTCCATCAACAAAGATTCAGAAACGAAATTCATCCTACTCGAACAAGAAACGATGGTCCGACCCCGCGCGTCTTCATACGCCTTTCATGAACGCACTCACGTAAATAAAATGTTTGCTGCTTCGAATCTAGCGCTGGCGGTGGATACGTTTTGTGTTGTTTTCGTTTTATGAGTCGGTCATTTGGGCTAATAGGCTTATCAGAATATTCTTCGCTCAAACTGTTCAACGATTCCGGGGTCCATTAATCGTCCGCGGAAGGTTCTCAGACGCTCGAAAAAAAATGAATATTCAAAGTTCTGATCGTATACATTCGGTACTTTTTCTTCTCTCCGGCTCCAACGCTCGTGAACGGAACCGTTATGCAGTTGTGCCGTGCAATTTACTTTCGGTGGGAGTCTCTTCTTTATTCGCTGTTCTAAATTGAATTCCGGCGATAAGCATTTCATTTATTTGAAAACAGAAGGCGTCTTGGAGCGGCGGCATCAGAAGCTTCTGATTACCCATGGGAAATGAATCGACCTGAAGTTCTCTTAGTACTCGTCGTAGAAATAGTGTAGACCTCCTCTCCGTTGTTTCCCAACCGTCGAGAGTGAATGACGCCGTGGGTTCGATTCTGGACGCCGGCGAAACCTTGGACTGGTCGAGTGCGATCATCTCGCAATGATCAGCAGTCCATGGGTTACGCCAAAAACACATCTCTGCTGCGGCGGACTTCTCGAGAGGATGGATTCCCCACCAACCGATCGGGGAACGCTCGAGGAGATTGACAGAATGCATCGAGAGTTGACCACGAAGAGCGAGTGAAACAGATCGGATCAGCGTACAAGAGTTGGAAGAAGCTGATTTTTGTTGACATGGACTGCTACTGATGTATTTCCACTTTTTCAAGAATGAAGACGGCAGCATGGAAGCGTCTCCGTTCCTTGGCGTGAAAACGTTCATCCCGTGCTGATGAGTATGTAAGCAAGCAGAGGCGGAAGATGTATGGAGATGGGAGACACTTGATAACAGGATGGGGAAAAGCTTCTAGTACAAATACCGAGAATTATCTTCCCATCACTATAGCTCAGCAGTGACAGATAAATGGACGGATGGCTGAAAATATGGATGGATTGCCTTCGAGCAGCGGAGCATGTACTATGTCTGATCGAGTCTGACTGGGAAGGAAATTGCTACCATCGAAGGGAGCTACTACATTGCAGGGAGAAGAAGACATCTTGCTCGAGGTGGTGTTTGAAGATTCTTGGCGGGGAGCTCACTCATGCACCAACTCGCTCTTTGAATCGTTATTGCCGATCGTCAAATCGACATCCCCTCGGGTCGAATGGTTCTCACTCGATCCAAATTCACTCACGCCGCCGTTCCAAGATGACTCCAACTGATTCGAAGCCAACCACCTCTGAAAGAATGGGATTGGAAATTTCGGATGATGTCGTGGAGCCGATTTGTCTGGAAGTGAAGAGGTTTCGTGCGAATCGAAGTCCACCGAAAGAATGGACAGATTGATGACTCACGAGCCACTCACCCACGCAGTGCGTTTATAGCGTCTGCGTTTTGTTAATTCAGTGAGCGATTCTTTTGGTTGCTCCCGCCGCCTCCCGCGCCCGCTGAATCCGTTGAAGCAATCAGAGAATTGTCGCGTCGAAGAGTGTCGGTGTTGTTGTGAGCGATTTCCAGAACGGCTTCAGTCGGATTCGTCGCCGGCAAAAGGCGACTGGATCGGGCAATAATCATTTGTCATTCGGAGCTTCGCGCACTTGGCCGTTCTTCTACTTCATGCATTCTGTCGCTGTCTCATGTTCAGACTTCTCTTCTTTCCGTTTTCTATGTTCTGATCCGAGGTTTGGCCGAAACTGCGACGGACCTCGGAATGCAATCCGTCATTTTGGGTGTCTAGAAGTAGTTTTCATGTCAGAAAAAGTTGATACGAGTTCTGTGTAATTGGGAACTACGAGCACATAATGAATTTTGAGAGAATTAAGCAGAAAACAACAAAAGTTTAATTGAATACGCTTAAATGAGCGCGAAAACCGACCAGAATTCGGGTCACACGAGGATAGAATTAATGAGGCATTCAGTTCAGCGCTTCTAGCTCCCGAAAGTTCCTTCATCCGGATGATCTTGTCGGATCCATTCCCCGGGAAATATAAGACCTTTGCTTGAATCGTCACAAAACCGAAAATATAGAATTCGTGAATTCGTGTTTTCATGTCACCCGGCCCTCCGAAAATGAGGAATTCGAAAAATGAAAAAAGAATCTGACCAAAATATACCTCGTGTGATGAGTTCAGCACTTCAGAAGTAGGCGAAGGGGGAAAAAACGAAAACGTAGTCAAGTAGACGCAGAAGCGGAGAGTCATTAGGCTCAAAAGATGTCCCTTGAAGACCAAATGAAGTCTTGATGATGGAGATGAGAAACGACCGCTGCCTTGACGGAATTGATGACTTCATTTCTACGAGTGGACAATCAGTGTGTGTCCGGCTGTTTGAGTCTTGTCACGACTTCGGCAATGACTGTGGATCACAATCAGCGCGAAGACCGAATCGTTTGCCTAACAATTCTGACAGTTTCTTTTCGGAATTCCATTTCTTCTTTCGAAATCTCCCTCAGTGGCCGAAAACTTCGCGTTCTTCCTTCGCCGTAGTAGTTCGAGATCGAAATAAATTTTCAGAAAGTTTGACTGATCGTCGGAACTTTTCTGTTCAATCGGATCGTTTCGCGAATGTGGATCTCGTTGCTCTTGGGAAGCAGCTTTCTTCAAAAGGCCATCGAGCCATAAGCGCCGCCGAACGGAGTTCAGATCCATCTGTGGAGGGAGAAGTAGAAGAAATACAAACATCACGAACGATTGCCGTACAATGACGGCGCGGGCGCCTACGCGAGCCATTACAGCCCGAGCTGTCATCGCCGCGCCGGCTTTGATAAATTTCTTTCCCATCAACAGGAGGATCCATAAAAACAAATCGACGAGAGAAAATGCAAACATGCCTTTATTAACGAGCTCACGATAATGAATTCGAAAAACTCATAAATAATCTCCCGCAAGGCAGCGCGTAAACGCCGCGGAGTCTCCGGGGTAGGGACCTGAAAACGGGGAAACAAACACACCGTCATTGTTGAACCTACAAGCACACACCGCAAGCGAGTGAGGGAGATGCGCATCATTTCGATCACGAGATCCCGGCAAAGAACCATTGCGGAATCATGAATTTGGGAGAAGGTTACCTGAACCTTTCGGCGTTTGAGGAGGCAGGTATCAGTTCAGTGATTTTGATCAACCAGATGCTCTTTTGTGGCAGATTTTGTGACCGGACTGGCAGGAAAAAAGACGATCTAACTTCGGTTGGAACCATCTCCCTGAGATTTCGTCACAAAATTCGATTCCTTGCCACATGCTTCTCGGGAAGGTCTGCAGCAAGCCGACTGTGAAAACCCTCATTCTGTCAGAGATGGATTCGCCTTCAGTCTTCTTGTGTTGAATTTCAGGCCTTAACGGCTTCTGGTCGTCAGCTCCATTGGGTCGTTGGAAGTGATCCACAAGGGCAGAACACGAAACTGATGAAGGAATGCTCAAAACCATTCCTCAAAACCATCTAGTCATCATAGCCATTGCTTCATGAATGGAGTTGAGTCGTTCCGTTTTTTTTTCTCGAGTTTTCTTCACAAGCACAGGTCTCCTTGATGATCGGTCGTCGTCGGGCCTTCTGTCCACATTCCGTGCTTCGAATCCGTCTCCTCAATTTAATTCAGACCGTGGAGTTTCGATTTCTAGTCTACTACATATCATCACGCTTCGTGAAACGAATTCGTTCCATTCTCCCCGTGCTCGTTCACGATCCTCGTTTCTTTGGAGACTCGTTTTTCTGTTCTTCTCGTCCGGTGTAAGAAAGTCATTAAGAAAACAGATGATCTTCATGTTTGGATCCACAATAATTCGATTCGGATCCCCGGTGTGGCGGCACACGTAACTCGCTGACACGTTTCCAGAAAATCCGGCGGCGACGACGACGACGACAACGACAAATAATTAAGCCGATCATCTAGAGGAGAACATTCCTGAGCGGAATTGATGACTTCGAGAAATCTCACGATTCAGCCGCGACCAAACAAAAAAAAAATTAAAATCCCTCGTCCGCTGAGCCTCCGTTTTATTTATACATTTTCTAACGTCCGTGAGAAAACCACTGACACTGCACTTCGTAGTTTTCGTGGAAGGTCGTAGTCGTCAAGAACGAGAAGTTCAAAGAACATTTCGTGGCCCAGACACGAAGGAGTGTATCGTCGCATTTTCCCTTTGTCTCTCCATAAACATTCAGACGAGCGAAAGCAAAAAGCTATGTTGTGAAAGAGGGATAAGCTTTCAGAGAAGCGTTTTTTGTGCCGGGATTCCGGCACGCTCCTCCGTTTTCTGAAAAAAAAAAAGAAATAGAAGCCAAAGAATTGTTGGGCCTCTAAGGCCATGGCAGACGAGCGGAGAGCGATCGTGGAACATGCCGAAAAAAGCAAAATACAACACAGGAATATAAACAAATGTGTTTATACCAACGCACGCGGAACAGACCGACTAACGAGCAGCCTCAAGATGTGTCATAGGATCTTTATTGTTATGGTTGTTGAGTTTGTCGCTGTTCTCGGTGGTTTTCTCCGTTTTGCTAATCCGGAAATTTCAAGGATTCCACGAAACTATGCGAGTTGGAACCACTTGTCGCATTGTTTACATCGGTCAAACACAAGATTCAGGCTAATCAAAGGTCGTTCCCCAACAGCTTCATTGATTCGACTCCGAAACAAGCGGGAGGAGCATCTGCCATAACTAGAGAGAACGTTTCGAGTCGAGTTTTCAATGAGGGTCGGCTGCTTGGCGACAGAGCGAGAGGATTGAATTTGTTAAGGATCAGACGCGGGGCTTCGAACATCGGATTTCCAACGATTTCGAGAAGAATTGTTTGGAATTCACTCTGACAAAACACAATAAAGCGGTCTATCTGGAAGATTCTGGGTCACGACGCACACGGGGGTCGCACAACACGGTTCAGAAGTTGTTTGATTTACAAAACACCGAAGCTAAACGTCTGCAATACACCGGATCCGGTTCGCGCGTCCAGCTGTCGCAAGAATCGAAGACTACCGTGTGCTTTCGACGAAGAACTTTGATTCCCAAATCCAGGTTTTCATATTTATTCCGCCATAGGTTCCAAATCCCATCTCGTTCTTGTCTGTGTGATCTTTTCTTCTCGTCAGGGAATCCCAGTTTACTGTTTTTACGCCGCTTTCTCGCGACAGAATGGTTTCTCTTAGGAAATTCAGACGGTGAGATCTCTGACATCAGGTGTGTTCAGCGAATCTGTTTGTGATCGTAGACGAGCGCGGCCCACCACCCGGAAGTTCAACACACGGAGAGCGAAAGAGAAAAAAATGATCATGTCGAGATAAGTTAACCTAGTTAGTGTGTTGGTCGGGATCCAATACACATGTCACAGAACACGAATTCTGATTGATACACATTTGTGTCAACTCACTAAAACACGTTGTCCGATCCATTGCTGCGGCGGGAGTTTCATTTGTGCCGACCAAGTCAAACAACAGTAAAATGAGCGTTCGCAGAAGCTGCTCGCTTCTGTGAATCGTAAAGACTGTCGTCGACGCAGTGATGGAGAAAGTAAATAAACAGAGCACGAAGCCTAAACTGCTGGAATTAGGACCGACCGATGATACTGACGGAACACGCGACCGAGAATTCCTGACAGAAAGCGCATCATCCGCTTTCCCCACTTCATCATGGACGATGATGAAACGATCACTTGTTCGCTCAGCATTCAAGCTTTTCTCGAGAGAATCGAAATCCCATCGTTTCCCTCACTCAAGGAAGAGATTCTGTCAGTCACGGGAGAGATTGTGGGCTACCGTTGAGCGATGGAATCACAGCAACAGTAGTTGTACACTATCACTTTCATCCAATATCGTATTTCAAGATGCTTTCTTCATGATTCTACTTACCTACTAATTATTTCTCCGAGCGGGAGACGGCGGCCCGGGTGCACGCGAGGCACCGAACCTAACTGAATGCAACATCTAAGAAAATACCTACGTCTGTGAGATATCACGCAGCATGTCGTCCTCCGGCTTTCGTGATCGTGTGTTTGTTCAAAATTCCTCTGGCATTCAAAAGCGCTCCTATCCACCCATCCGCCCACTCACTTGGGGGTAGATTCTACTCAAAGACCTAAACGACGTCTCAGAACGTAAACCACATCAACAGAGATCATCGTCTCCGTTGACTGAAATCATCATCGCTGGCGCATTCTATCATCATTGAAGGTTCAATGGTTGAAAGATCCGTCGTTACTTTGGGAATTCTTCTCTACATTTCGGTCGAAGCTCCACGAAACCCCTGCGCTTCCAATCAGAGAAGACAACTTTTCCAAAAGATGCTTCCAGAGTTTGAGGTTTCGGATCTTCATCGAATTCGAGCAAGAACCCTGAAAGTGGTGACAACCTCTGCGACGACTTTCCTCTAACTGACTCGTTGATCATCACATATCAACCCGATCGGCCAGCCAGCGCTTAAAGCTTAAAGAGATTATCATGGATGAGGAAATTTTTCATTTGTTCGTTCTGAGATCTCATTAGATTGAGCATTCCACCATAACTAGTGATGACAGAATGACTTCTTATCTGCTGCGAATCTCTTCCACCGAATTCCTTCTCCGTTCGTTCAGTTTCTTTTTTGGCTATCTGATTGTGTCGATCGCAAGCGATCCGACCGGAGGCTCGGCCGTTTTCAGTGAAGCTCTTCTCGCGATTCACAATCCCACGACGAAGAGATTCTAGAAAACTCCTCGAAAAGATCCCGCACCGTTGGGCACTTATCGATGTTGACTTCTTGCTTGGCGATAACAGGCTGTACCTCCAGAGGCAATGATCGAATCGAAGTGACATCGCCAAACAACGGCCAGTGTTTGTCCGGCCGCCGGAATCAATGTGGCGGAACAAAGCAAAGTTGACGCTGCGGCTGTCAATACTACTGACCAGCGTTCCACGCAGAGAGAAACGGGGAAAGAAAGATCTGTTAGGTTTGCTTGAAATGACAGCATCACTGGCCTCACCAGCAGCAGGTCTGTTTCGTGCGCCAAGCTCGTTTATCATAATCAGCGGCAGCCGGCTAGGCAGGGAGTCAAGTCGGTCGGTCGGGCGGGCGGGCAGGCGTCCAGTCCGCGCAGAGTAGCGAGCGAACAGGATTGAAATGTTGTACTCGGAACGAACAGTCGGACGTTTGTCCCGACTACCACTGAGATGTCCGCGACGTATTTGGGTCACATTGAAATCGGGGCTCAAATTGAAGCTTTCATCCCTTTTCCCGTCCTGACTCGTGTCCGAACGATCCGACGAGCGGATGCGAAATTCAGGGGTACGGAGCTCAAAAACACACCGATCTCTGTCCGTAAACAAACACTCGGTGGGATAAACACGACAGCCGCTGTATCGAATCCATGAGTACAAATCTACAGTAGAATCGATCCGAACGCAAAGTTGGAACAGGTTTGAGGCAGAGCGCCCCACGCTGCCTTTAAGGTGTGACAGAAACCTAGAGGTCGAAACTTCAGAGACCGCTCTCTTGATTTGTCACAGACAGTGTTTCTGCGAGGCTGTTTGAGCATTTTTCACGAAAGATGTCAAATCGGTGAGGCAGAGTGCCACTCGAAGTCGTCCCGGTATTTCTCGCGTTGTAAATCTCGTGGGTTAGGAAATGAGTTCAAAAAGAGAACTTCTGTGGGTTTGGACCGATGATCTTCACCGCACGGCTGTGAAAGGCTGTTGATATTTTGGAATAAAAGTAGAATTTTACGCCACCGAAGCAAAGCGTCCACCCAGGCTAACCACGTCCGTGATCGCTCAGGACGATCAGGATTCAGGATCTACCGCCTGAAGATGCGGCGAGAATTCGAAGCTGACTTCAGCAGCGAACGGTTGGGAGTGACTCTTCGTGTTGCGTTTTGCAATGGCGTATACTACGTGACGTCATATCGCATATAACTAGGTAGTTTGGGACTAACAAGCCAAATGCATTAGCGAACTTTATCATTCTCCGTCATAGGAGGCTGCGTTAACGAGGTATTGCGCGGGGTATATGTCGCCAGCTCCGTGCTTTGCTTATTAATATAAATATATCGACGGATGCAAGCCGTCCCCAACTTTAGGCCAGCTGCAGGACCGAGATACAAGGCTTCCGCGCAGAATAGCGGGCCGACAAACTGTGAGCGAGCCACGACTGCCGCTCACATGAATATTCAACTTCTTACGAGCCCCCGGAAATCTTTGTCGTGTATATTCTCGAGAGCGTCTGCTCCGCTTCTCCCCGAACCTCTGTGGGACTTTCGACATCCAAGGAACGAACGATATGAGCGATGAAGGGATCGGACGTCCTGCCTCAGTCTTTGCTTCGTGACAACGGGACCTCGGAAAGATTTGATACGATTTCAAAGCTCACAACTTTCAGGAGAATCGGATCAAGGTGAGCGCCACGTTTGTTGAGCTCCTTCAAAAAGAACTTTTCCGCTTTTGGAACCGAACCGTGGAGTTATTGCGGAACAACTTGTCGAAATGAAGTGTTGATTAGAGTTCAATTCACGAGGACGATGCCTTTGTGCTGGATTCGTTTACGGCTGTTAAGGCTGCTCCCGCTTCCCACTCGTTGGAGCGCTAGCACATTTAATTAGACATACGAAGTGACGAGGAGCACGAACAGCTAACTTGGAACGAGAGACCGGGCGAGTCAGACACAATTCATTCAAATTATATTCACCGCCGATTTCGCCATCCGCTCCTCCTTTTCGTCGTTCGTCCACAGCGTTTCCCAGTCGACGACGACGACGACAACAACAACGAGAGGAGCATCCCGCAGAGCGACATGGGGCATACATCACACCATGTGACTCATCTAATCGTCGTACCCGTCGCTCAGGGAGAGAATTTCAAAATGCCCCCTCGCTCCCCATGAGAGTCCCTTCGGCTTGTCGGTGGTCGCCATGCGGGCACGGATCGCAACCCTTGGTCGACGCCCCCGCCCCACCTTTAAACTCAGTAACGAGGCACTTATTCAATTAAGATATTGGTCCGAAAGTTGTGCACTCTGACGAGCCGAAGCGACGCGGAGTGAAATCAGATTTCATACCGAATAGTTGGGTTTTGTTTGTCGTTTGACATCGTGGTCTCTCTTTCCTCTTCGATGCCATCCGGGACGATATTGACATCCAGTTGTACATCTGGTCGAGTGAACGCTCGTCCAAGTCGATCCTGACTCATGGCATGGCTGATGTCTAAACACTGCCCCATCGCTCCTACAAATGTTCTGCCTGTGCGGGCGCTTTGACTCAGATTGAGGAGTGGAGAAGAGCTTCGATTTTCCACGGATGCTTGACTTTGGCAGGGGAACTAACTCACTCGCGGCCGGAGCTACTACTGCCGCACAGCTTTCTCTATTTCCTACTCGCTAGCTTGCTTGCTTGGTGTACAATGATCCGACAACAAGATGCACTGTCGTGCCGTTTGCCGATTGAAGCTCGCAACAAAATGACATTGCTCATCTGGATGTGTGTAATTCATGGTGGATTCAGCCTGTCGAGACCGAAAGCGCTGGCTCAGAAAGCGAAATACTCATGAAAAGCTGCGTGCACTGTACTAACGTACGCTATCGAAACTATCAAACGTTTTCAAGTCGAGGGATATCCTCCACCAATTTGAATTCTCTTCGTTCTGGAATGGAAGAGCTTCATTCATCGAATTGCGGTATCTCTCTGAGTCTTAAGTCTTGGCACAAAGCCGTTCTCTCTGCACAGCAGACGCAAATCCGCGTCGCATCGGCTCTGGTTCCATTTTTCGGACAAAGGCCGGTCACGCGACACGTGACACTTGTCCCAGAACATTTATGTACCTAAAAGCAAATTCAAAGCGTCGGATGATATCAGATTCATGAACGTTCCCGGGTTCCGTAGATCAAGCTAATTGCTTCGATTTCGGAACGAACTTCGTCTCATTCGGTGACTCAGAGTGAGTAAGGCGTGCTCACGGTTTGTCATGCCTTACTAGGTAAGCGATGCGAGGTCTGAAAGGGTGAGCTGGGCTTGATCGAGGACGAGTGGGATGAGGTGGGGTGGATGTACTTTCTGTCGCTATTCACGTACGCTGGGATGCGTGCGTTTTGCCTCGGGGCAGAAAGGTGCGCTCTAACCCTTTGTTACTCATATTTGCCCCCCCCCCCGAAGTGAGTGACTCAGGGGCCCTGTCTGACCCGACCCTCTCTTGCCCCCAGGACCCTTCCGAGCGTTCGGGGTCCTATCCTCTGTGAGGGCGCGTGGACGACATGATAGATGTGTGCTTTAATCAGAGAAAAGGTTCCATGATGCTCTTTCGGAGCATGAATCATCAAATTCCAATTGGTCGCAGAGGATAGGTGCTCGTCCGAATAGTGATTGGAATCGTCATCGTCAACGGTCTGAACCTTGGCTCCCATTCGTCGAAGGCCCGTTCTTCTCTTTCATTCACTCCTATTCCTGTTGTTCGGGTCTGTGTGGTGGGAGGTGGCTGTGTGACACCAGGAATCCGCGGTTTCCGCGGAAAGAGGCACGGCCGATGTCGTTTTTCTCTCTGTCGTCCACATATAGATAAATACTCGTTTTTTTTTGTTGTTTTCCCTGTATCTGACTTTCTATTCGTGAGTGGCGGCGTATGTGTGTGCGCGGGGAAGATGTATTGTTTGTTTTCGCTGCCCTTTATGAAACCAGAGGAGGGACCGTCCCTCAGCATGCCCCCTGCTCCCACGGACGTCTTTGTGACAGTCGCAAGCAGCTCCGGGCGAGTGAAGAACTCGAGAAACTTAGAGAATGAATCCAAGTGAAAGGAGCAATCTGAAGGAAAGAGAAGAAATATATGTGGAAGGAGAACGGTTTTTATTCTTCCACTGAGCTCAACAGCTTCTGATGGATGTGCGAAGCCGAAGCTCAACCCACTCGGTCTCGAGTCGTCTGCTCGTAGCGCGGTCTGAGTTGATCGCCAGCTTCGTGTCTGGGTCCACATAGTTGAAATGGTCAGACAGCCGTCCTGAGTGCTCGAGACTTCCAAACTCGTTCGTCTCGAAGAAGCCTCCAATGCCAACTGCCAAGACTCTTTGGAGTTGACGGAACGCCGGGCCGTGTGTCTTTCTGAGCTTCATCAAATCGATCATGAATTCCATCCTCCCGATTAGAGTAACTTTGTTTTGACGACTCTGGCTGGGGATTGAGACATCACCGCTTCGCCAGACATTCTTGTGTGCAGCTAGAAAACTGCCAACAAAGATCACATCCAGTAGAGGGCCGGCCGGGGCTCAATCACTGACAAGAAAAGCGAAAGCTCCGCAAGAAGAAGAGAATTGAAGCCTCTCTGAATTTCGAATCGCGACGCCCCTCCGCAAGAGAGACTACTAGAATGTGATCGGAGACTCGGCTTCCGATGAGTTCTATGACCCAGCTATCAAATGAATGAAGCAACAAACAAAAGAGTAACGTTTATTGACGCCCATTGAGCTCGTAGATCCGTCATCGTTGATGCGCGATTACGGACCATTAGGGAGTGGTGAAGCTGGGCGGTGGAAATGTCAACAGGCTTCCGGTTCTGCCTTCCCCTGTCCGTAAGTTCGTTCGCTCGAGCCGCTGGGCGCCACGATTAGACAAAGCCGCCACGGACTGTATCGCCATCGACGGTTGCTGCTGATCGTAGATAGTAGATCACCGAAAAAAATGTCATCGAAGCCGTCAGCGAAGCTCTCACTCGTCGGCAGCAAAGTCTGCGCTGCAAATGTACTCATGAAGACCTCAACTACGGGTTCCCAAGCCCCAAGAGCTCAGCGTTGAATTATTCTACTCCTTTTCTTGAACCCGGTGTTATCTTCCTTCTTCGAGGGATCCAAAACTTTCGGCATCGCTTTCGGTGCGAAACAAACGGCACCGAAGTCGATAACAACTACGAAGGACGAGTGACAGCCGAACTCAAACTTCTAATCGAGTTTCTAGGGTGCGGCCTGAGAGAACGTGCCAAGTCAGAATCGGAGGCATTTTGAGGTTGATTGGCTTTGAGTTTCTGTCTTTCATCCGGCGCCGAAGGCAGTGGCAGCCACCACAGCGGCGACTGATTTCGACGATGAGACGTGGGAGGCGGTTTTAGTGTCGGAGCCAGGGAAGAAGAAGGAGTCCGAGGGAGAACATCTCTCTATGGTAAGACGAACATCGGGCGGTCGGCACGAAAATGTTCGCACCATTTAGTCATCGAGCCGCCACCAGAGAGAAAGAAGGAATGCCGCTCTAGGTGCCGCGTCTTCGCCTTCTTAGCTTTTGAAATCGCCAGCAAGCGCGTGGGTGTTGCTTTTAGAAACCCTGTCCAACCGGCTAACAGGCTGCCTGACTTTTGGGCAACCATGACGTGTGCATGCAACGTATTCACTTCGTACCGGGCTGATTCTGTCGAAAATTGAATCCAACAACCCATGCTGTGAACTTGAAACTACAAAACGTGCCTCAAAGAATCCGACAAACCACATCTGCTTTTTGACAAGTTTAAATTATTGTTTTTCTGTGCCTTCACAATCCCGGACAATCTTGGATCGAACACAACAATACCGAACGATTACACGCCTTCGCCGACCGACGTGAGGACCGGCGAAGCCACGACAAAATGGAGAATCGAAACAAAAAAAGTTCATCGGGATGAAGTAAATGTTCTTGATGTTGACCCGGAAAATACGAGGCGCAGCTCGAAGGTGTTTCTCTTTCAAAAAGAAGAGAATTCCGTCTTCCTTCTTTCTCTCGGGACGAAAACCATTTCAGAAGTGAAGTTCCCGATATTAGACTTCAGTGCGGCTACATTCTACCTCAGTTCAGGGAGAAGAGCAGCTCCAACCAAGTTGAAGTTAACTGAGTAACAACCGCGAAAACACTCGTTGACAGATACATAGACGAAAACTCGCTTCAGGAGACCACTTATCTTCGATAACTAGCGCTGAACATTGTTCTGTTTATCTAGAGCGGCTTGCCTACGCGCCGCAACCCACACGGGCTTCAACCGAATGTCTTTTCTGATTCTTCGTTCCTCCATCGAATACCCGAGATGTCGACGTCTCACGGGAGAATCTCGCCTCAGAGGGCTCCACAGTCCGCACTACAAAGCTCTCTGCGAGATAAGGAGGCTTTTCTAAGATGAACCACGCTCAGACAGCGTGAAACTCGATTCCATTCAGGTGCGTCTGAACTCGAGCGACGGCGATCGCTCCAACGTAGGGCAAACAAGTCGTAGCCTGCAGGCCATTGACCCAGTTCGGAAAGTTCTCTCGATTCCACACAAACTTTTCTATGCTTCGATTCTCGAGCGTCTACAATTTGAGGACGTTTTTTCTATCTATCTCACTTTGCCATCCCTCTCTCTCGGTGGCTCGCACCAGCCCTCCCGTCGAGCATTCTTCGTCTCGGCACCTATATTGAATGCCGAAGACGGAGTCTTGGAAAGAAGATAAAACCGAGAATAGAGAAGACAGCGAGAGAGGGACACAAGTTGTCTTCGACGCTTTTTGCCTTTACAGGAGAACTGATCCTTCAGGAGGCCATCCATCTCCTGTGACGGCAGGAGTCCTCTTTGTGAAGCAGCAGCAGCAGCGGTCTGTCTGTTGGTTGGCTGGTTGCTTGCTGCTACCACCCTCCTGACTTCTTTTGTCAGTCGAAGGTTGGGGGGTCTCAGTCAGTCAATGACAACATGGATGGCATAGTCGACGACGACGACGACAACAAGAACTATTCACTCACTAGCTCGGTCGCTCATTCAGTAAGTCAGCTCGTTTAGGACTCTCTCGTCGAGCCTCGGATCGTGGCTCTCGATCTCTCGAGAAGACTCTTGAACTTCTTGCGCTTTGCTCCTTATGCTCGTCTCACGCTCTGTTTGCTCTGAAGTTGGTTTTCAGCTCCGGTCGCCAAGTCATCTTGGAAACTAGCGGATCAAAGGAGCCACAAAGTTGCTCAACAAGTTTACCCAAGAACAAAAGACTTCCTCGAAACCACTGGCGGATGAGGGAGCGTTGGAAAAACGCGGAATCCAAGAGAGTGGTCTCCAACACACGCTAACTCACTGAGTGACGACCAATCCATCATTCCATTCAGCGAATCCGCATTGTTCTACGCCGGAAACCAGAGTTTCAAACTGATGAGAGTTCATCACGGCCGGAGGATTCGAGGGGGAAGAGATCATCCCCTCTCTTCAAATCGCGTCAGAGCGAAATTTTACATCACCCAAATGTCAGCAAAGCGTCAATAATGGATAGGAAGATCAGACAATGCCTCACGTGATTCGAACTCAGCATCCATGGTTATCCACAGAAGCTTGATGGTCTCTCCAACAACCTCTTGATCTTTAGTTCTTGATTGATAACATTGCTTTATCTTGTTATCATTTCTTAATAAAGATAATCTTTTTCGATCCTCATCGTCTTTTCGAGTTCATGCGGGATCCGCAATGCAACCTTCCGCAGAGCAGGTTTTCCGACCTGATCGTTTTCCAAGGTTTAAAATACAGATAACGACCACTTCGCGATGATTTGCCTTTGCTTTTGTGTTCTCTCCGATGCAATAAGAGAAAGAACAAACAACGGCGGAAACATACAACGGAGTTTCATTGTTGATGATGATGGTTTATCGGTTTTGTTGGGTCGGAATCTCGTCTCGAGACATCTCTTCCGCTCGGCTCCCGGTCGTCGAGAGGAATCGGAGGCCTCTCAGTCATGCAGGCATCATACCTCTATGTTTTGCGTTGTAACATGAGCTCTGACATGCACTGGGGAAAATATCGAAACCTTTGTGCTCTATTGCATTGTTATTTTGATACGTAATTCACTTGGCCACCGTGTATTTTTCTCGATTCAGCTCGAGCGTAGCTTTAGGAGGGAACGAAATCACGAAAATAAACGTCGGCGCCAGAAAACATCCATCTGTCAATCTGGGACTCATCGAGGAGAGAGAAGACCGAAACAGTGAATCAGTCAGTCATCCGACGATCCAATAGAGCCATGCGGTTCATTCGAATCGCGAAACATCAAAAAACTTTTAGCCGTAAGTTGTTTGAGAATGTTCGTTATCTTCTCTGTCGCGGGCATGAGTGACGTTTTCCACGCTGCTACGCCCAACATTGGTTACGGATACTTTGTTGTAACACGAGACATACGGCCGGCCGTCGGAGCTTTCTGTCGCGCACACGAGGGCGCGTCACCATAAACTCAAAGCCGACGTCCGAAGAGATCCGACGGAATGGAACGACATGATCAATCGAAGCATGGCCGAAGCCTCGAGTAGTTACCGCAAGTGAGTATGTAGTGTTTTCGTTCTTGAATTCCGCCGCCTCGATCGTCGCGACTCGATGTCAAAACGAATCGCTATGAGTCTTATGCATTCTCAGCTGCTGTCATCGTCAACCGATCGATCGGTGTGAAAAAGATCGTGAATTGTTTTAACAACAGCTTCTTCTGGAGGCGCACGCATGATATGAATAGTTCACCAGGCTGAACTAAAACAAGAGTTCACGGAACGCGAATGCCGGCTCGTTTGAACGGTTCAATAATTTATCTGCTTGTTGAGCATTTCCGTCGAATTCCAGACCTCCAGTTGACCTCCGAGCCTTGAAAAAAGCGAAAATGAATCACTTTCGAATATCAATTTGGAGGAATGTCAACCGATCGATTTCAATGGTTGTTCGGCCCACGGCCCTCTTCTCTGATTTCTGTCCTGGGATCTGTGCGCCACGCGAGTTGCCGGCACACTTTCGCGACGATTGAAGCCGTGGATCATGTCACACTTTCCAAGTGGCTAGGCTCGCTTCTCTGGAAATGGAAGGTGCGAGATCCGCCCGTGAAAATTCCCCCGATTTCCCTCCGTCTGTTAGTACCGCAAACAGGGGACTGGAGAACGGGTTACTGGAGTGCTGAATGACACTTGATCAGCCGCAACTCACTGTGTACCTTGGTCACTCTCTGGTTCTCTCATCGAGATGCTGGGTCAACTGAAAAAGAAGACATCAGCGCTGCTGTCAACGAGTGTTTTCACGTTTCAACATCAATGAGTTGTAGCTGCTACAACGGATACTGGGTAGAGGTCAGAGGGACCCGAATAGCAACGAGACGTTGTGGAAAGCACGAAACGAACGAAATAAGGCGTCGTCGTCCGTGTTTCCCGCTCACAAATCACCACCAGCTCTCTACGAGGGTAAAAACTCGTGAAACCGCTAAAAAAGTCTATATATTCTCTCTTATTTATACACACATAGACTGACACAGTCAACTCGAACAAACATTCGGCTCTGAGGCTCCTCGCCGTGCGGAGCCCGCGGTCCATTCATGTTCTGCTTGTGTCCATCACGCATCTTCCGGCGCTGTAATCTAAAAATTCGAGAGAGCAAGAGATACTTACCGTCATTCATCAAAGTTTTTGATTGTCAATTACTCACTCTTCTTGTTGCCTAATTGGTTGTGATAACATTGAATATGCGAAAGCAAGCTGAGTGGCGGAAATGTTCGTTCTTGATTCGAGTTCTTCATTCAAAATCCGACTTCTGTTTCTTGATTTCTACCTTCGATTCTTCTAATTTAGAGAACTCAGAATTTCCGATATACGATTTCCGAGCTGTGATTCGTGAATGTCGCTTCGAGAGCTCCGGTTTTCCAGTATCATTTTTTGATTAGTTGTTCCGAATCGATTCTCTAGACGTACGCTCGTTTGTTCAGCCGAGAAGGCCAACGAACACTCGACAGAAGTAGGACGATGCTGCCACCGGATTTAGTTTGTTTTATATTTATGATGACGTTCGATACAACAATCAGCTTTTCTGGACCTGTGAGATAAGTTTGTACATACGAGTAAGAAATCCGAAGCCGCCGTCACGCCCGAAAAGCTACGTGACGACTCTGATGGTGAATGTACAGGCCACCATCGATAGGAGCTGAACAGCCGACGCGATGTCGGAGTCTGATTCGCGCTTGTTCTTCGGTTTGATATGACGTCGATCCAGTAGCCGCTCTTTCTGTTTCTCTCTTTCTCCTTTCCAAGTAGGTCCATTTTTCGTCTTTGATCCGTCGATTCCCTCGTTCGTATCAGAGCGACGATAAAGCACGCGTATTCCGACTCAAACACATTTCATATTGATCGTAGTCCTGTCATGTGCGCAAGAGTGAACATTCTCCCACGAATCCGTTCCCATTGAGACGTTGCTGTCGTTGTTATTTTCTGAAGTGATCCAATAGGACAAGCCCTCCTGTTCGCTGATAGAGACCGAAGCTCTTAAATGTTCGTCATGAATTTCCTTCGATCGTTCGCTCCGGCTCGTAGATCGAAAGAGTGAGTGAATGCATGCCTGGATGCTTCGCCAATTCGTTGGTGGGTGTGCGTCACTTCACACACCACCATTGGATAGAACGCACCATTCGCAAACAGTCACTTAACGTCCGGGACAGATATTTCGTTGGCCAAAACAACCACGGTCAAAGAAACAGAGAACGTGGAAGAGGAAAAACATCATCGATCGCCCGGAAACTTTCTGCTGAGCAAACCCATTCGGAATCGAGCGGAGTTATGCAGCAAAGAACATCTGCAGCTCTGCACAAGATGAAAAGCCAGCTCAAATACAGTGAATCTGGAGAGTTCAGGCTCCACTGTTTTGGAAGGCTCAGTCGCTGTTTTTCTTTTAGCTCGAGGATACCGCGGAGCTCAACGTAGGTATTCAGATCTGCTGAACTGCAACTGAACCGTTTCCATTTTTTTGAGCGGACAGTTCTGAACTCAAAGGATTTATCATGCCAGGGGAAAAAGTTGGCCGTGAGAATCGACGCACATGTAGGATTAGGAAAATCCCTTCTTCCGATTATATCTATCTCGCGCTCTCACTCCACTACCTCAGTGGCTCCGCTGTCTGTCTTCGCGAAAGAGATTTGGTGGGGTGTCACAGCAGCTCGGATTCACGCCGAGTGACGTTTTTAACACTGTCTCCCCCGTGTACTTTTCGCTTCCTTTCAGGACGTGAACAGCTCATCCGATCCAGCAGACAACAAGCACAACTGGAGTTCTCCCATGCCCTCAAACAGATGTTTCATTTCGACCGAACAGAAGCTCTTGGAAATCATTCTTCGCGTTTCAGAAGCGTTTTCGAACGTCCTGCCGAAATCGCCAGTCTCTTCGAAAGTTTGGTAATTGATTTAGCACGCTTGAGACACTCCTCGGCGGTGACAGGCTGGCTCGCGATGGTAGCGGACTCTCAGCTCTTCGAGTTGGACTCCTCTTCTTGGCGCATTATCGCTCGATGTCAAAGGAGGCGAAACGTCAAAAAGATCTCGGAAGACCACCCGGCGATGTCACGGATACGTTACCGCCACGTCACGGTTAGATCTTGAGCATTCATCTGACGACTTTGATGAATCATCTGCGAGAAACGCTTGCTATCTCTCAAATTTCGAATCATCCCGAAGAATTTCCGAGAATGCTGTCGAGAAGATCCGGAGGAGAAGAGAAGGTTTTGTCCAACGTTGACGTCGGTTCTGAATTTCGAGACAAGAGACAGCGGCTATGTAAGACATCTAAATAAAGCGATGATATCCCGATCGACTGTCACTGGAAAATCGTAGGAAACAAAGAAAAACGGCGAAATACAAAAAAAAGTTTCACACTGAGAAACTGCTGGTCGTGACAAATTTGTTCCTCCGTGTTGTTGTTGCTGGTTGGACATCGATGAGAATCCTCTTCTGTGTTTCGGCTTGATCTTGAAATCCGGACACAGTGCTCTGGACGCGAGTCACGAAGCTGCTGTTCGCAAGAACGCGTCTTTTTATAGAGAACTCGTCCGATCGCCGTCAGCTGCGAAATACCAGTTATTAAGAGCGACAGAGAAAAGGCAGTAGAAGATCCAGCGAGGGCCAGAAACGCGGGACGAGAAGAAGAAAGCAAGTAATACAAAGTCTCCGAACCGCAGCCCCAATTTGGCGTGAGAAAGTTTCCCAAAAAATAAATTTACTTGTATACAGGTACGACGCAACACGCGAGGACGAGGGAGGCAATCGAGAAAATGACCAGAACAAGAAAAGCGGCAAAACGGATGATGAGAGGACACCCTCGGGAATGGACTCGAACTCTCAACAAGATATCGAAGAAAACAGCATTTCAAATTATTCTGATCCTCAAGTTCAACCGTCCAAACTGCAAAGTTTATTTACAAATAGATTATTTCACATTTATACATCTGTACTCTCGATTCGTATACTTTACGGTCGTCTCATTTTACATTCGTTTGGAAATATCATGTAGAAATCACTTGTGGAGGAGATTGTACAAGTTTTTCATATTTCAATAATATTGCATTTCTCCTCATCGACATATCAAAAATTGAAAGCTCTAGTCGTATGTTGTTTGTTTTGATTCGCGGACATTTTCCTTCCAGGAACTCAGACCCAAGCTCCCACGAGTTTCTCAATGGTTGACGTAACGTCGGGTCTTCCTATGTGACGAAGAAGGTTCAGAAGGTTCGAAGCAGCTCCCGCTTCACGATGCCGAGCTTCCCACAAGTCTAAAAGGCAACTCGTCGGGCTGCTCTTCGAAGCGAAATAACCATGATTCCTGGAGAACATAAAAGGGGATCTTAGAACGCACGGATTTATGGATCGATGAATCAACGAGCTGAAGAGGACTTCTTGTCTTCTGTAAAAATCTCTCCGCCTCTCCCTCTATCTCTCAGAACACCAAAGAGGAGGGAGCGAGGTTTCCAAAATATGAAGAAAACCCGAAGCATTCCATTCTGAAATCGCCTCGGAAAAGGAATGCACTGCCTCCCTGAAGCTTTTCTTGAAGTCCCATGACAGCTATTCAGCTGTTCTTTCGCAAGAACTATTTCGAAGCCAGTTCAAAGTTTCGAACGAATTCAACGGAGCCCAACTCAGGGTCGGATGAAGAGTTTTCTTCAAAACAAAACCTCGAGTTGATGAGGGCCAATCGGTTCACTGGTAGAGTTTACTCATCTGGTCAATACCGTATCCCGATCATCGTTTTTGAATTCGATTCCATCATCGTTTCTAGAAAATCGCAAAGCTTTCAGGAGCTTTCGGCAGCGAGCCAAACGATTTTCGCTCGAAAAAGTCTTCCTGAAGATATTAGGCTTTCCTAACAATAAGTTGCTACTTCGCCGTGGACTCATGGTCGCGGAAATCCATTCCGAACGAGCGATCTCTAAATTCGGACTTCTGACTCTTTACTTAATAACTAGGAAGTACTTCTAGCACGGACACTTCACTCATGTCTTCCACATTACCTTTCAATGCCTAGATGTTGTGCCAGGCGTCTCCAGTCGTTTCCATCATCGTTGGGAGGGTCCAGCAGGGCACAAATTCTACTGCGCGCTTCGGGACTCATGCGGAAACCTTCTGATGGAACGACAGTAGAGCCACCTCGAGTCACCATGAGGCTGTTTGTTGAGTTGTCCAGATGACTTCGATGCATAGCTGCCGAATTCAAATGCAGGACTTGTCTATGAGACTGATTGCCGCGCTGATAGACCACGATCCGGCACTGCAGGTGGGGATCGGTTGTCGTTGCAGTCAACCCGAACGAGCAGTGCAGCAGAGACATTCTCGAGGACCACACGTGTTTGAAAGGGATTTCCTGCTGATTGGCTCCCGGTTTGAATTTCCAATTCGGTGATAGCGAGTTACTCTCCAAGGTGAGACACAGATTGGCGCCTCCATCGTGAAGCGAAATGCTCTTTGGCTCATCGAGAAGAACACTCTTGCCATCCTCGCAGCTGAAGACGTTCTGCAGCGCGGCTTTCGTTTCTTCGACGCAGTACACCCGAACAGAATGTTCGTTTTGAGAAAGACTTGAGATCTTTGATAGGAAAGCGATCAACGCCACAGATTTGACGGCGTACGATTTGGCATGCGACTCGCCGACGAGAACAAAACGGGCCATTTTGGTCGTTTGCAAGTGACAAGAGCCGTTGTCCAGTTGACAGAAGACGTTTTTCGACTCTTGCGTATCTTGACTCGACGCGAGCGTCAGCTCGGGCTTCCATCGAGAATGGATTCCATCGCAGTCACCGTCGGCGCTCAACACGTGAATATTCCATTTGTCCGAAGGGGGTTTCGCACAATGATCGAAAGAGAGCACAACTGGCCGCGCGAGGGGCACATCGCTCGGACCGCATTGGAGCACAGCACTGAGCACACTCTGATCTTCTTTGAGCCAGCTGGGCCGATCTTTATCCTCTTTGAGAACAGCAACATAGAGCTCCCTTTTACCGTGGCGTATCGCTCCCGGAGGCACCATTAACGAAACTCCTAGATGATGTAAACTAATTCTCCCCCCTTCAGGACCTATGGTTCCCCACGATATCTGATCAGATCGATCCGAAGCCGGATCCTTGAGTTCGTCGGGAATCGTGTCGTAGATCATATCGTATTCAGATGTCGGCGCCCCATAGTCTGAGTAGTGCTGCGACTCTGAATCGGTGCGGGTTTTCTCCGTGGAGCTCGGAGTTCTAGACCGGTGCGAGTTGTAGTTTGACCTGCTCTGGGACGGGGTCATGGGCAGCGGGCACACGTTAGGTGTGTACAGCTGCTGGAGGAGGGGGATCGTGACGCCGGTGTCGAGCTTGCGCTCGGTGAGATACTCGTGCAGCCGAGGATCGTTGTAGTTCGGCGTCACGTCGGGAGGCAGCGTTGACAAACCTGCAAGCGAAAACGTCATGAATCCTTTTACGGGGCGTTTTGTTGCTCACTTCCGAGAGTTCGCCGTTGTCGGCGTCTTTTTACTATTGTTTGCCGACGATAGAATGCTTACCATTTATAGGGACGGCCGGGTACACGTGATGCGGTTTGTCTCCGTGACAGGAGGTGTCTCTCGGTCGGAAGCGGAGAGCTATTAAGAACGAGAATGCGAGAATGATTGCCGCCAGGGCCATTCCGATCACCATGGCGATCGCTTCGAGCCCGCCAATGTGTGACATGAAGAAACCTAAGAGTTATGGATTCACTTGAGTTCACTTGAAATATGATCATCGTCTGCTCTCTGCGACAGCTCTCGTAGATCTACGAGACACGCGAGGAGCCCGAGACCCGTGTTGCTTTTTCCCGGATTCCGAGTTTCAGGGCGGTCCGTTGATGCTTTGAAAACATCTCGGAGATCTTGCCGTCCCGGAACTTACCCTGCTCGTGAGAGCCGACGTTGCCCTGGTCCTGCAGGAAGTTGTTCGAAAACGCGTTGCCCGAAGTGTCCTGCGCGTTCTTCATGCCGGAGAACACCTCTGAGATTTCGGGGGAACACTCGCCGCCGGTGCAGTTTCTGGAGATGTAGTTCCTCCCAACGCAAACCGGAGTCGACGATCGAGGGATTTTCTTGCTCGAAACGCAACGGCGCTGCCGGTGCTGCTTGCAGTTGGAGCCGCACTCGGACCACGTTGTCCAGCTGGTCCAGATGCCGGATTCTTCGCCATCTTTTTCTTTCGAAGTACAGTCCTTCCACGATGTGCACTCTTCTTTCTGGATGTAGTCGCCCTGGCATTCTTTTCCGCCGTTCCTCGGCGCCGGATTCGTACACGACCGGGTTCGGCTTCGACTTCCTTTTGCGCAACGCGCGAAACAATCGCTCCACGCGCCCCAAGGCGACCAATTGCCGTTCGCTGGAAGCGGAAATCGCGATTGAGAAACAAAACTCATCGGCAACTCCCACTCTTGCTTTGGACCGTTTAGTTACCTTTGACCTCTACTGTGATCGGATCGCCGATTCTTTCTCCGACTTTGCACGAATAGGTTCCTTCGTTCTTGACTTTCGCTCGAAGAATGAGGAGCTTGCCTCCTTCCTCTTCCAGATTGTCGTCCAGCATGAAATGCTTCCCGTCCAGAAGCCACGAGACGTCGCCGTCATCGTCTTCATCGGTTTTGGTCCGTGACGATTGAGGGGCGGTGAGCGAACACTCGAGCTCGACTTTCTCGCCGAGATTCACCAACCGGTACTTCGGAATTTCTTTGGCAGGTTTCTTGTTATCGATCGGTGGTCCTGGAAAAACGCTCGCTATATTTTTGAAAGTTCTCCTCGACTTCCGTAAACAATCCGAACAGCTTTCCGAACGTGTTTCGAAAAGGTGTTTGTTAATGAATTATCAAAACTATATTCGAAACTGTTCAGATCCGAACGGGTCCGTGGCGCTGAACGGGAACACCACGAGAAAGCAAATCGTGAAACTGACAATGAGTGCGTGAGAAGGCGACCGATCCCGTGGATATTTAAGAGCTCGAGCCACGAGGGAACAGAAAAAAAGAGAAATATGACAGATCTTGCCATCGATCTCGGTCGGAGAGCATTTCTCGAGGAAGTTCCCGGAGCGGGCTTGTCTTTCCACGGCTCATCGGTTTTTGTATCAAATAAACAGAGATGATTTCTGCGATGACAAACGGCCGGAAGTTTTGAGCCTGTGAAATCGTCCCGGTCGGCAAAGGTCTCTCCAAAAGGAAAGCGAAGCGCCTTCTCTCTCGGCGACGCAGTTTTGAAAAGAGTTGATGGAACCCTTCCACCTGACGACAACAGCAACGACGATGCTGTTGAAAGATAAGTCTCGATCGATTCTGTGCCGCTATTTATAGACTCGTGAACGATAGAAATGTCTGCAGGAAACGCAACAATCAGAGGGAACCTAACTGAGCGCGATCGGACGACCATCTGTGAAACACAGAAGTCATGACTTGTGCTTCTTCAACATGAAACTTTCGTCATCGATCTCGATTCTATTTTCGACATTCGAGTCGTTCGAAACGAGATCGGCAACGCGCAAACGAAACGAATGAAAAGTCGATCTCTAAAAGCGGTTTGAACTGACCTGGCACCGATTTGATTGTCGCGATCCTCGACGTCGCGTTGCCTTGTGAGCTCCAGGCATGACAAACACAAAACAGAGATCCCGGCAGTGTTCCGTTTTCGGTTGAGAATTTGTTGAAAACCGTTTGATCCATGTTGACCTCGAGTTCGATGTGTCTGATGCCGGTCATCGGGTCCACGAGGTCTGTCAAAGTCGAAGGAACTACTTTGGCGTGATCTTTCACATATTCCGAGACGGTGGAGTTCGGATCCGCCGGTGAGCATATCAGATGCACCGACAGTGCATGGTTTGCTGAACATCTCAATGTGGACGAATTCGTCCCGCCGAACACGACTTCCATGTCCTTGGGATGTGAGTCGATGACAGGACCTTTGTTTGCGATTTCGTGCAGCAGGGCTCCCTCATCTTCATCGGTGTCGAAATCATCTGCGAAAGAGAAACTCCTCGATAAGTGAAAATGAAAAACCATCTCGAACAACCTAAATACAAGCTACGGAGTGTGAATGCGATGAACGAATGAAGTTTCATCAGAAACTTAGGTCGTGGAAGTTATCGGGGAGTTTGAAGCTCTGTTCACGACTTCTCACCCGGCGAACTTCTCGAAAGAACGGATCTTGGGTCTCGATCAGAGCACGAGTTCGCTCGGAACGGTGTCCATATTCGCGCCTCTGATACTTTCCGGGCATGAAAGCACGATTCAGGGTTCGAACCTTGAAAGTGGAAAGTAGGGTTTGAGCTCAATCTCAGAAGAGCCACATTTGCGCGCTCGAGCCAAACAAACGGCTGCGACGGAACAAGGGACCCGAGCTTGAGATCTGTGTCGATTGTTTGCTTGCTTACTTTCTTCCACGATAACAGACAACGGCAGTTTTAAGGAATGTCAGATCAGCCTCGTTTCGTTGTTAATTGGAAACGTCCACAGTAAAGATCCATTGTTGAAAACTCTCTCTCTCTCTCGCTCTGTCTGTTGAACACAGCTGCATCCGGTCGCCATCAACAGATGAATTAAGACAGTACAGGAGTGATGAGAGAAAAGTTGAAACCATGCGGATCCAATCTCTTCCCGAATCCGCGCCCCGTGTCACTCGCCCTCGCTTTCTGTGGGATGCTCACAACTCTCATTTGTTCCGCTGATATCGCCGTCCCTCCGCAGTGGGTGACGATATGAATCCGATTCTTAAAAAAAAGAATGTGTCTTGAATCGCGTTCGAGAAATCTCTGAGGACTTCCCTTGCTATGACGTCATCGGGACGTGCTCTCTGACATTCGAGCATGAATTGATTAATTGAGTGGAATCGATCGAATAATTCAGAGAAAACTGACAACTGATGGGGATGATTCTTGGGTTTCCGAGAGTTTTTCAGGATAATGCAGAGATCAGAGGAGGAAAACTGAGAGTTTCCGTTTTGACATGAGTTCCCTCCGCCCGAACTGCGTGCTAATGAGCACGAGAGGACTTTCCTCGAGCAGATGGTGCGTCTCGATATGCGGTGAGTTGAAGCTCACGTGACGACGAGTCAGTGGGACTGGTTGGCCGTCGTCAATTTTTTTTTTTCCTTCCTACTAGAAGTCATCACTGACTGACTGAGAGCCAATTGACCGCCGCGCCGGTCTAAGAGTTCGTCATGCGAATCGTCATCAGCAGTCAGTTTGCTCGGCTCTGTTGGCAGTCGGAGTTAGTCGTCACAGGCAGGAGCTCCGACGCGACGGCCGACAAAGGAGCAGAGAAATAGTAAAGCGAACCTCGTTGTTCTGGGGCCATTCAGAATGCCTTCGTGGAATCCCGGCCGAGCACATGGCTCACTGCTCGCTCACCAGTAGAAACAGCCACGCCAGCGCAGTAATTGACAGCGGGCGAATGGCTCCCATACCACGCAACACATCCATCCATTCATGCACCCGGCGAGCCAGCCCTCGGCCCGTTTGTCTATTCACTGTAACTGGTCGTCGACGTCGCTCTTTTTCTCCCACAACTAACATCGCCACAACTACACCGCCAGCCAGTCAGTCAGTCGAGCAACGGTTTTTTGTTGATTTTCTTCTTTGTAGAGCTTTGCCGGAGATCGGGATCAACTCGAGACTCATTGAGCTGTAAGGCTCGGAGCTTCGACGCAAATCAGGGAAGGATCCGATTGCGAAACTGCCGATCCGGAGAAGGCCAGAAGAGGAGCGATACTTCACTTCATCGGCCCACATGGCTATAGAAATGGTGAGGATTTATAGCGACCCGTATTGATCCACAAGCCGCAATTATCGTGTTCATCAATAATCGACGTTCGATCGAGTACGCTGAACCGATGCTTCGAAAAACTGTTCGCTTAAGCTGAAACAACGATCTCACTCTCGGTTCTGTCGCAGCCAGTGCCAGGTAAGGCGTCGGGAATCATCCGGAGACGAATCAATCCGCGACGTCAATCAGCCGCCAGTCAAACCCACCCAGAGCAGAGACCGACGTCCCACGTCTTCGATTGAAACTCTTAATCGCGAGTGGAAAATGGAAGGGGGACAGTAATCGAGAGGAAAAGCAGTCGTTTGGATGTCTGTCGAGCTCGTCAAGCGCCGCGGCGGTGTCATCGCGGACAAGAGAGGTCCCTACTTGACGTCGCGTCGCGCCGTTGCCCCGTTCCGAGCATTAAGGAAAAAGAGTCTTTGAGATCCCACTTAACAGAGTTCTCTTTCATCCTGCTGATGGATTCCCTAAATTGGATCATCAAGCGTGGCGCCACCGACCAGCTCCGAATTTGAAGAATCGTCAACGTATATCACCAAAAAAACTTGTTCTCAACGAATCAAACGATTATCTCTTCAATTCCAGGAGAAGAAGATTCATTCCAGGATGGAAATCGATTCCGACGCCAAACAGAAAGATCTTCGGGAGCCCTAAACCGAGTTCGCCTCATTTCTTTCGATCGACTGCCTGGTGAGCCAGTGGTGCCTCGTTCCCCTCCCTCGGCTGATACTGCGGGGATTCACTGAACGTTCAGCTGAGGAATAGTTGGACGAGCACGATGTGAACGATGGAAATCTTCTGACTGAGTGAGTCTTCTCGCGAGAAACTCGGAAAAGAAGCGATGTCGTCGCCGACTCACAAGACCCATATCTCCCCCACCGCTGAAAAGGACATCCTACGGCCGTGCGCCATTGCACCGTGGCATCGTCTGGTGTCCAGGTGTTGTACGACGCGGCACCGTAAAGCACTCGCCGTTTTCGTGTTCGCCGGCAGTGCTGCTGGTGATGGTGATATCAGTGTCAGTCACCGATCCGTCAGTCAGGAGAAGATAAGGAGTCGGTGTGTGTGTGTGTGTGTGTTTCTGTCAACGACTTCCTTCCCCGCCATATTTCACGCTTGGCTGCTGTTGTTGCGGGCGTCCACGGACCTCAGGGCTCGTTTAATGAAATGCACTTTCGGAAATGGAACGAGTGCCAATTCGAACTCAGTCTCCTCTCCCTCAGATCATCTTCCTTCCTTCGTTCCTTTCTTTCGATCTTCCACTCGCTCTCGGCTCGCATTCTGATGCACAAGCGAGAATGCATCCGCTCAATCATTAACGTAGGCGGGTTTGACCCCAGGATCCATTTGGCGGGTCGGATTGAGAACGGACGACGGACGCTCTTCGACAAGAGCGAATATCGAACAGCTGGATGATCGAACATTATCATCCGAAAACGGTTTCCTCCGCGATCTTTCAACAGGCTACTCCAAAGAGCGGTTTTCTGTGAATGGCTCTGAGATACCGATTCGATCCATCATCTTCACTCGAGGTGAGCCGACGGAGTTTCTTGGGTTTCCGTTCTTTTAAAAACAGATAAAACTCTGAAAATCCGGTTTTGACAGATGCTGACTGAGGAACAAAACGGGTCACTTGAACATTCACACGTCAGTTTTGACAAATGACCAGATATTTCATGTCTCATTATTGTCCGAAACGATCACCTTCACTTTCTGCGGCGGAAAGATATCTTCCGAACCGCGAGTAACTTCAAAATGCACGAGTAGTTCGAGCAGAGCAGACGAGATAAACCGAGAGGTGGGTCGAGTTAAAAAACCGCAGCTTTTTCTTTCGTGAACTGTGAGAAAACGCATTGTCGCCAGCGTCTCCCGACAGAAGAGAGAGGGAGAACCGTCATTAATCACGGGACGATACCACGTCGGGGAGCTCGGGCTACCTCGATAACGGTGAATCTGATTAAAAGCCACAAAGACTTCTAGGGAAGCGGACTTCTTGATTGGATGCAGAAGCTCTTTCACCGAGAATCTCATCGTTCGAGAGGAAACTTCTCTTCTTGTCGTGGTGGTCCTCGTTTTCTCCTTTTCGATGACATTACCGTTAGCCTGAAGGACAGTCACAACGAGCCCCGACTCTGCTCCTCGGTTCGAATCGACCTCAGTTTCGGTTCATCGGCGACTGGAAGACGATTTCAATCGAGGTCAGAAGATTTCGACGATGACTCTAGGATTGTTGATGTCATCGACTTCGGACGGGAGTGCTATCACAATCAACAGATGTAAAACTCGGGGGAACGCCGCGCTGGCGAAGAATCGGACAGAAGATGAGAGAGGAAGGCGATTCACCAGAAGAACTTAAACCCCGAACGCATTTTGTCGTTGGCGCAGGTGTAAAAGTCCGAAGCATCATTGCGTGAAATGAGCCAGGCCATTAAACACTTTATGCGGGACGCGCACTGCGAGTTTGTCTCTGTTCTTCAATCATTACTGAGGCACTTACTTCGGCGCGGAGACATTTCTCTTCGACGGAGTGGCCAGATCCTGGAATACCGCGTTCCTCTCCGACTTTGTAAACTTTCAAAAACCTCAAAACGATGAAGAGCTTCGATCTGTCAGTCAACTTGACGTCGAGCTCAATCAGCGAAATATTCTCGCGAGATCGAAGAACGACTTACCGAGATTGAGTTACGGTGACCCATAGGTGAACTTGAATTGATTTTTGGACTCGTTCTGTGTTCGGAGCTCAAAATAGAAGATCGATTCTAACAAGACATCGCCGGGTCGAATACTCTGTTGCGATAAGTGCCCGCGCGAGTAACTTGGAATCCACGTCGGTGAAAAATCTCGAAATTTTGATTGACTCCAGCTAGGAGAAGAAACTTCTGATTCTCAACTTTCATATCTTCCCTCTTTCGAGAATCGATGAATTGACTTGATGAGAAGCAATTCACCGCATTCGACCGCAAAGCACTTCTCGAGTTGGCGAATAAAATTACATACATACGCGCACGCACGCGGTAGCATGCTGAGAGGTATTCACAGCGTGATCAAGCGCCGAATTTCGATCCGAGAAAGAGAGATCCGAACACAGTTCGCAGATAGTCGTGGGAAGATAAACACAAGGCGCCCGCAACTCTTGTTTAGTTTGGTTTGCTTTCTGCCGAGTTGTAGATGGACCGAGCAGCGTTCTGCGATAATTAAATTTGATAAGTTACACAACGAGACGTTGAAGCGACGAGAAATAGAAAGCGAGATCAACAGGGTGCATCGGTTTCGGGGGAACATCATGAATATCGTGGTGAAGGTGGCCCCGAGACAAAGTCCAGGGGCATGGTTGAGGACTTAGTGGGAGATTCGGGTCGAAAACACGAAACGCAATCTCTGGACGTCGACACTCTTCCTTCAAGTCAGCCCCACCCGCCCACGCGCGCCGACAACGAAGACTCAGGAGGTTTTAACTCCATTGTCTTACTTCCATCGGCCGAATCGGAGCAGACCACCCAGATACTTCTGTGATAACGACAGATAGAAAATTTCATGAGATATCAGTCATTGTGCTCGTTTCATTAGTTGATAACTACTCGCTGAACAAACGATATTTTCTTTTAGCACAAATGTTCGCTTGCGATACGTTGTGGCTTTCATCCGCTTTATTCGGAAGCTTTAAGCCGAAAAAAAAGACTCCGCGTCGTTATCAAAATGACGGAGAAGAGCTTTCCTCGGTTACTTTTTTTCCCTTTTTCGTTCGTACGACTTTTATCATCGGAGCTGAATTAACGAGCGAGCGGCGCCGAAACAATGACGCTAAAAAAAGTATCCATTGATTTTTGACGGCGCTTGAGTGCTTTTATTGGGTTTAGTTCGGCGGTTCGCGAAATTTCATCGCGATCGGAGACAAAAAGAAGAGAACTCCGCCGAGGCGCCGTTAAGAAAACTCTTCCGAAGAATGGAGCGAGAGAATTGTCGGAGCCGCTGATTCCAGAGAAACTTCATTCACATTTTGGAGGCTGGGATGGAATTCTTGGAGATTCATCGTCCACAACACCGAAACCAATGGAATGATTCTGGAATGGAGGCGCCGCCACAAAATTCGTTTGAAAACTGCGTGCGCAACAAATGATCCGATCTCCGTGATGCTCGATACTGGAATCAGAAAAAACTAATTTCCTCTCTCGAACGGCGTACAGCACGCTTGTTGTTTGTAACCGATTCAATGGGAAATCCGCAAACACGAGAGAAACGAGCAAAGAGAAAACACGGCATCGAGGACCGAAATAAGCTGACGACGCGATCAGTGATTAATACTTCGGCAACGAATCCACTGCAGAAGAAAAGTAGAAAAAGAATTACCGAACTGATTTCTGTGTCGATGGACATTTTAGCTACAGTTGTACAATAATAATCGTCGAATTGAATTATAGAGCTCGATGGAACTCGTTCTCTGGCTCGTTGGAGTCGAACAGATTTTTCTTGGGCGACGAAACTTTTCACGCGATGTCGCCTCTTATAATGAGCATAGGGATTTTCACCTGGCCAGAAGGACGAGCCCATTACGTCGGTAGAACGCAATGTGTACGTCCCGTCGCATCCATTCCACCCCACCCCACAAAGCGCGCAACAACGCCGCCACCAGCTGTCTTTGATCTATCTTCTCCGACTCATCCATCTGACGATTCGTTACGTAGCAGTGCTTCATTCACACGCCGCCGACAATGGTTAGTAGACGAGTTTCAATCAAAACTAGCCGTACAGAGCAGCGCAGTGTTTTCAATCATGCCAAACGTTCACAACCGATTCAAAATATCGCCATAGTGTCAGTCACTCCATCAATCATCGAACATGGGCTCTCGTCTCAGCATACGTGTGACACACTGTGCGCTACAATCGAAACATGCGACATCGAATGATTTTTTTTAGATCATTTCCGATGAGATCCATGGGAAACAAAACAAAAGGAAGAAATGAACGAAAAGAAATGACACAAAACAAAGGTTAGAAGTGAGACCATGAGGTCCGAGAATCATCCATCAATCAATCAATCCAAGAATAAATGGATGGAAACACCAACGAATCGTCATCGGGGTTTTCGACGTGAGTTTGCGGAGTCCAATCTCAAACGAAACTCGGGTCCAGTTGTCATTTATGATGATCTCTCGAGCAACAGTTGCTCGAGAGTGACCGATCCGAGTGGCATGGAAGTGCTCCAAGGATTGAATGTCTCCAGGAGAATTGCTCGCTGAATGGATCTCTTTGATTTACTGGCATTTCTTACGAAAATGATGTGCTAGTTCATTGGATCAACTGCTTAGAGTCACGAACGTCATCTATTCTGGAAACCGAGAGCTTTTTCGTTTTGATGAAAAAGTCATGTATCGACGAACTAACCTTTCTGAGGAACTTTCTTGATAACTTTGATTTCAGCAACAACCACGAGCGCGCACAGAGCTAAAATCCAAGAGCGTTGTAAAAACATAGTGTTCTGAGCTTCCTATTTCACAAACTGGACATTCATCATCGAGACACCACAGTTCCCGAACAAATGAGATGAAGTTGATTGTCCTGGAGTCGAGAAACGTAATCCAGATTAAAAGAGAGTCAAGTATTCCAATCGGCACACAGTCGTCTTCACGTCATCCTCGGGTGTACATTCAGTCAATTGACGGCAAGAGATCTGATCGCCGGCTCCGGTGGCCCCGGACTGAACGCCGGTAGTTTCCTTCCCCAGCGGCTCCCTCTCCACTCATGACAGCGCCATCTAGGAAACGGTTCCGCAGAGCGCTGTGAATGAAACCTTGACGTTCTTGTGTTGTAGCACCGACTCACGCTTTCTACGATCAACCAGAAAATGGAACCACAGATGATTCAACAGAAATATCGACTTCGAGATCAGAAACGAAATTTGGAAAGAGAATGATTCCGAAGGGAGAGTGGATCCGAGCGATTTCCGATTGGAGAACTTCTGGACTTCGGATGCTTAAACGGACCCGTTTCGTAATTCCGGCTCCGTCCGTGAAACCTCCGTAAACTTGCCCTTGATCTAACACACGAGCCTGCTTGAAACGAATCAGCTCGAGCAAGACAAGACAACTTCCCAGATCGCGACGGTGAAGAATGATCTCGATGATTGCAAAGACAATTCACGGACCCGAATTCCAAGTTCCCGTGTTCCGGCCTCCAAAACTTCCTCCCTTCTGAGGGAGATTCAAGTTCCCCCAAAGTTCACCAAAACTGTTTTCGTCGTTCTCCTCGGCCAGTCGGACGAAGATGAAATGACGTCCGCGTGAACTCTTCATTCAGCTATACTTATCAGGTGATCTTCGCTTCAGACGAGCCGCGTGTAGCGCTAAACGCCTTGCAGCACATCATGTGGTCCAAGTTGAAGACGAGCGCGCGCTTTGTCGTTGATGTATTCAACTGATCCGAGTACTCCCGTTCGCGCTCCGAGCTGTCGGGTGAACGGGTTCCATGTGCGATCGGCACGTGGTCTCTTTAAATGAGCTGAACATCTGTTTTGGGATCACAAGAAATCAAACGAAAATGTCGGACTTGAATGAACATGTGGAAAGCAGAGACCCGATAAGTCAGAGAGCCCTCAGATTTCTGAGATTTCATTGTTTTGACGTCGAGCTAGAGATCTGTATTGATATCGATTCTCTCGGAAGACGCAAGTTTTTTCAAAGAGCCGCTTGATTGATGTCGATAAACGATTTTTCATGTCCCAAGCGGGACTAAATATCGGAGTGGAACCAGCATGAGCCAATCGAGTGTTTTTTCATTCTAGTTAACTCATTCATTCGCTCCGATGTTCACGTAGCAACAAACAGCCAAGCCCGCTCGGGATTTTGAAGATGAATCCGTTCCGCCGCTTGTGAATGAGCTTCCACAACTTCAGAACTGATCTCTCTTCTTCAAACGGAGATGTATTCCATCTAGAGTAGAAGACACTCGAAGCTTGCAAACGCCAAACGACCTCAGCGGAGAACGACTTTCCATTCACCTGAGCTGCACTGAAGGTTCGGATTGGAGCCTCGAGAGAAAGGAACTCGAATTGAGACACAGCGGTCCCTTTACACGCTGGAACTCATTTACGTGAAGATCGATATCGAACACCACAATCCACAAAAGATTCAACGTGTTGCGATACTGCTACGGTCTGGCATTCGGGAGTCTGTTCCCAACTTTGGAATCTACGGTATCCGCGCTCGATGAGGATTCATTCGATCTCTCGGAGCATTGCAAGAGATTTGCGGCATGGATCTTGTTCTCCCGGTGAAAACGGTCGGATAAAGGACGGAGGAATTCTCGTTGAGATGAGGCCAACTTCCGTCGGCGATAGATCATGAACAGCGCGTCTCGTTGACAACGCGATGGTTAGTCGATAGCCGACAATAAACAAACGAACATACATCGCTACATACAAATGATCTTCTATCTGTTTGAATCTGTCTGACCCACTTTGCATCAGGTAGAGCTCGATACGAACTCCATCTATCGATTCGTCGGGGAATCGGTCGCTTTCTCAGTTACTCCTCGGTCAGCAAGAAATCGATATTCCGATCTCTGAATGAACAGATGAACATTTCAACTTTCACCAAGTGACAAATTGGTTTTCGATTTCATGCTCAGTCGGCATCGGAAGCTCGGCGATGAACTTCGTGAATATTTGACCGACTCCGAGCTTGAACGAACGCAGGATCCGTCATTTGAAAATCTCGCTGACTCGGCTTCGGAAGAGCTCCGATGCCTTCGGCAAAACCGTAATGCACGGGCCACGGGGATTACGTAGTGTCTCGAGACTGATCCGTAATGACGCGCGCCGTCTCGAATACGCGCTCCGGCTTAAATTATGCGTCGCGCACCTGGGACGCATATTAACGTCCCTCGAGAAAATTCGTAGGGTCCATGTCAAACCAGATCGGAACGTGATCGTCGCATCATGCATGCGCATATAGAATCACACGTATCAGTGATAGAATGTCTGAGTGACACCGGGAACACGCACGAAACAAAACGAAAACGACTCGCTTCCACAATAAAGTGGTCTTGTGGAAAGTTTCCCTCGACAAACAGTGCCCGAGAACATCAACTTCATTGATCAACACCACCGATATAAACCGAAGATCCCAAGACCGAAGGGTCGCGGGCGGCTCCATATTTCTCGGTTTTGACTTCTTGTGGACTCCGGTGTACTCAGGCAGCCCAGCACTTATCACTCAATAGCCGAGACTTAGACGGAGATCATCTCTTCGCCACGGAGAAGTCAATCGAAGCTCTCACGTGAGCATCGCATAACAAATCGGAACCGGAGTTGCATTCAAATCGCTAGGAGAACAGTAGATAACACCGCTGTGACAGGGATGGATACATTGATGCCGAGCATTCGCCCGTTTTGTGTGTAGCAATCGGAAAGAGAGCAGCGGTGTTTATAGCTAAGTAGGGTGGAACCCTTGTCATGCGAACGTCAAGACTTTACGACATTGAAGAAGCCGCGATGGCGGGAGAGTCCTATGCAGAGAAGACGAGGGACAGGCGAGGAGAAGATAGCAGCGTGAGTCATCTTGAATATCTGCTTTGACAGAGGAACAAGATATTTCATTAAAACTTGTGAGCGCGTATCTTGTGGACTCACCATCAGACCTGAACCTAACAACTTGTTCAGTCCTCCTCGCGAAAGGAGCGAGGTTTCCGCTATCGCCGAAAAAGTTATGAAACGGCATCTGACGGTCCTCTGTTGGGAGATCTATTTGCGGATACGTCCGAAATTGATCTCGCTCGTGGCCGCACGGGAGGAGCCCTCTTCCGCAGAATTGTCCCGAGTTGGATCGTTTACGACACAACTGGAGTGCATTGAGTATTTCTTATGGCTGTGGAGCATCGGGGCATCACATTGTTCGAGTGTTTGCCCCCTCGGCCCGCTTTCGCGATTCTCTCCTCTTGACAACAACCCTGGCTGTCATAGATGACACGGGGTGACTCATCCACTCCCGTTTCCGTCCATCCTCCGAACCCCTGAGACATCCGAGCGTGTATTGCTCACTTTCTTCGATTCGCTCATGTACAGATTGGTAAATATTTGCCACTTTTCGCTCAATATCTTACCGACAGTGCTCATGTTACACACTGAATGATTTCGAAGCTTCGAAGCGAGTTATCGCCTTCGGTGCTCACATTATGATAATTGATGGCTGCAGTATCTAATATTGACATTTTTCTGCCTCCAAACTACCGGACCAACTAGATAAGAAGTCGAAGACCCAAACGTCACTGATTACCTTCACGATTTTCTCATGTTTTGCACACCTTGAGCCCGAGCTCAGTCGAGTTCGGTGCCAGAGACAACTGTTTGCGTGTTCGAGAGAAGTCCATTTGAAAGATGGAACAGAAGTGGATTTAGCAGAACTCCGAATTTATTTACAAAGAAGATACAAAATCTAATAGTGTCCATGGCCGTAACCGAGACCCAATCCGTGGCCGTATCCGAGACCCAATCCATGGCCGTAGGAAGCGTGTCCGATGGCAAGAGGAGCATGGATGGCGGTCTTGGCGATGACGGGGGCGGAATGCTGGACGCTGACGTAAGAAGAGCTCTTGCCAACGGAAAGAACGGGAGCGGCGACGACAGCCTTGCCGTAACCGAGTCCGTGGCCGTAACCGATTCCGTGACCGTATCCGTGGCCGTGGCCGTGGCCGAGGCCGAGTCCGTATCCTCCGAGAACGGCGCCGTGACCGAGTCCGTAACCTCCGTAGTGTCCTCCAGCAGATGCCGAGGCGACGGCGGCGGCGACGAGAGCGAAGACAGCGAACTTGAAAGTAAGGAAACAATTAGAGATGATCGAAACTCGAATAAATCACATCAAGATAGAACATCACGATCCAGAGATCGCGGTGGCTACAAAGCGAAACAGGGCGACTCCGGAGCATCTTCGCGGTCCTCTCACTCGAAAACATCTGAGCTCGCCGCTCATTCAGGGTCGAGCTCGAGCTCTCGAAACCGAGTGCATCAAGCGCCTCGGAAGGCTCGTTACTACTTACGAAGTTCATGTTTGCACTTTGATTGTGATGAATGGTTGACAGTTCACACGACACTTTATACTTCTTAAACCGGAGAGGGTAAACGTCGAGTTTACGCCTTCTTCCGCTTCTGGTTCGATTCAGCCCCCCTTCAGCCTTGATTTAACTGGGGGCCAATTGTTCGCGAGAGAAAAAAAAACGACCGACGCACCAAGATAACTTCAGATAAATGTGTCCCGTGAATGTAGTCCAAATTCTGGTAACTGATTTTGAATGGCTTGAAATCTATCGAGGAACTGTCGGCGCCGCGCCGGTCGTTCGCAAACCAGCTCGCCAAGTGGCTCTACGGTCAGCCCTGGAGTTTTGTATTTATTTTTCTCGATCCGTGTGCTTGCTCTTTGAAATTCTCCACCCGAAACCAGGGATGCACAGCGTCATACATGCACGGCTCTGCGTCGATCGCGGAACCGAGGTGTCCAAATTGAGGGTTGAAATGATTGAGGTCCGTTAAATTTTCCACTTTCAAAAATTTGCGGTTTCGTCGCGATTTCCGTTAATTTCGGTGCGGAGCCGTTCTAGCTACCGATGACAATTTCTGTGACAACCTCGTTAGATTTCCGTACGGTTCGATTGAGGACTCGGTTCGTTTCTGAACGACGAGAACCGATTCTTGATCTGAACTCCTTCCCGGCGCGGTATCGAAAAAATCGTTTGAGCATTGGAGCCAGCTGCAAAACGATGCAGCTGACAGTTTGTGAAAAAAAACAAGCTTCGCTCTCCATTTAGTTCAGAAACACACAATGGCCAATTGATGAAAGGCACCGAGTTTTTTTTTTCCTTAATCATGCCTGCTTCGACAATTTCAATCAATGGAGCAAAAAAAAAAACGGGACAATATCCGCGCCAGAAAATGATAAGTTTTCTGGCACAGAAGCTCGCTTAACGAACATCACGTTTCCGCCAGATGTGAACGAGTTAGTCAACGCCGGCGCAGCGGAATTCCTCCATTGTCCATCGGGTCAACTTTCTTCTCCCAAGTGGAACCAATCCCGTTCTGTATTTCATGAATTTAAGGAACTCAGCGGATGGAATTCAATCTCCTGACGCGAACAAGGCAACAGCCTCAATATCGAGATGGAATGGCGGTTCTCACCGGTTCCATCGGCGCGCTCAAACCCGAGTTTGTTTTTCCCTCACAGTGAATGGAGCGATGAACTCTTGAACCTAACAAGGAGTGCGGACGTCGTCGGTGTTCGGGGTGTCCTGTTCCGGAGAAGTCTCAAAGTGGGATGAGGAGGATGGACGGGTGGGGTAGGAGCTCAAACGACGAAATTTGAGCGACCACTCGGTAATTGCTCGAAACTTGTCTGAGGCTGTCTTTCCACGAAGTCCGCCGAGAAAGTGACGAAGCGTCAGCGTAATCAAACTAATGAGTAAGTTGCGCAGCTGGAGTTCGGGAAAGTCTCGCAAGAAAACTTTTAACATTTCTCGAATCATCAGAAAGCGATGCACTGAAGCGCTCTGGGTATTTTATGGGGATACCGACGGAAAAATGAAAGGTGATCCCGCACACGAAGAATGGATTCAGTTCCGGCATAGCATTTCGGTTTCGGTTTCAGGAGGAAAGTTTTCCGGTTCCTCGGCTCACTTGAGTTCCCCACAATGTTGGTTAGATCAACTATTCGGAAAACAAGAGGAAAATTCCTCCTTGAAGGGTTAATGTTTGTTATAAACGAGTCAGCTGCATCCCGAAATATACGGAGTGGTACAGAATCAGAGAAATCGATAGATCACACAAACGACCAGAAGTGTCGACCACTTGTCGAAGCCGAATCAGAAAAAAAAGACAGCGTTGTCGTTGTTCACGCTGTTCTGCGGAGTCAATCGCTCAGGTTACAGCTGATTAGCACAGGTTGAACGCTAGTTAATGCAATTCAGTTTCTATCGGAAGCGATCGGGTGTGAACCGAATAACTCCAAAGGTCTCTGACAGAAGATTTGCCAGGAGCAAATTTCCAAATCGGCCGAACCGACACTTTGGAAAACTTGCGTAATTCAATAATTATTGTTTAAACTTCGTTGATAGACATAGTCCAATAGAGTATTTCGAATTCCATCCTGGTTCCACTTCATATGAGTAAGGGGTGTAAGCTCAACTAAACGCTAAAAGATGAGCTTGTGGAACAACGAACTCATGTTGATGTAACTACAAACAGGGAGACATCGTCTCAACCCGAGGACCTCAGAAGACTCGGGCACCAGCTCAAGTCATCGTTAATCCGGGTTCTGATCTTGCTGTTCAGGTACAGGACTGGCAATGAGTGAATGCGCGGAAATACGGACCCACCGAGATATTTATGACACCTGACCTGGGAAGGAGCTGAGAGTGCAGTACTTATGACTTCTACGAATCACATGCTGAACCGGCTGGGTTTCGGAAGCAAGCTTATCTGAATGGCAGAACTTACGGTGCTCGGCCTCGTTCGCGGGGACGACGTCCTTCAACGAGGGCCATTCTTCGCAGCTGCCACGACACTTTGCCACATCCCGAGGTGGCGGCCAAGCTCTCCGAGTTTCTCCGCCGGCGAAATACGATACGACATCTGAAATTCACGAATCTCCTAATTCCTCACTTTGCACGACAATACTTCAGTAATCTAAGCAGGAGAGTATCTTCCAATAATTAACTGTCATCTTCAGTGAGCGGGCGTTACGTACTTGCCATAATTGCTCAAAAGGTAGGGTTGGACTCTTAACTTTTGTCACCGATGAGTCTCAAGATATGTTTCCTTTCCGGATGATGAATACATCGTCGAGTGTTCAAGTAAGTAAGCTTTTTCCCCGATTTCACGCGACAGGATTCGGAATTCACAGCTAGCGGATGCATCTTTGGTTTCTGCTTTGCTCAAAATAGAACATTCGCTCTCATTCCTCTCCAATCGGAGACAGATCTAAGATCGGATAAAGCCAACTTGTCACTGGCGAAAAATTGATAATGACACAAAGATAAAGATGATTGAAGGGCTCCGCCTGACGCCGTTTCCTCAAGCGAAAAACCTTTTTTAGAGAACTGGTTCGGCACGGTAGCAGCGCACTAAAACAGCGCCGACGGTCTTGTCTACAAAAGAACGTTAGAATCGAAGTTCCAGCATCGCCATTTGCCCAATCAGCTAACGGGAGTCATGCGGAATCGAGCTCCGCGTCAATCTATGACCATAAATATTGCATTCTCGATCTTCCTTTATCAGGTGAATACTCGCGCGTCCTAAAAACACAGAAGTGCAAACGCAAGAGGGGACTACTGTTGAGTCCCAGTTGAATCCTGCGGAGGAGAAGTCTTTTTCAAAGACGTCTTTGACCGGAGCTCGGAATTCTGTTGGAGGCTCTCCTTGTTACGCATGCCGATGGGTTCCCTTGCTGACATCCCCCATTTCGTTGGTTTCCGAAGGGTCACCTTCTCAGAGTTATGGGACTTCCTGGTGTGCTCCACAACTCGATGATACTCCGTAGAAGGCACGAAAATTGTCGGTTTGGAAGCAATCACTTGCATCATGAGTTTGAAACTCCGCGAAGAGTCCACGGCGGAGCTGGGGATGAAAGACGTGGACACGTGGAATTCGACAGATTCCCGTAGACCGAAATTCCGTTCTCTGATAGTGAAAAATGAATACAGGGTGATCCGCCGATCGGTTTTTATCATTTTTCTCGGAAAGTATGCGTTCAAGATAGTGTTCAAATACACCTCAAATACCTATGTGTCACTCTGAGAAATCTCATACAGCACTCTAAAAGAGTATCAAATCACGATTCGCTGATCGACACGGAGCCAATTGATTCGGAAAATGAAGTTGCACATTGTCAGAGACATGCATATGTGAATCCGCAGAGTTACACATATCTTTTGCTTGAGTTTGTGAGTCACTGTTCTGGCGTATCTCTCCGAAATTCATTTCACATTTCACTCAAATTTCCCGGATAGAAGACTCAAAAACCGGAAATTTTGTCGTTTTCACGCGGAAATCGGCTTCCAGGAAAATCCTGTGGAGCTTATCGGACGTAGGCTCGAATTTGCGGTGGGGTCATCCCTCCACTCTTGTAGAGGGTAGCCCTACTGACTGAGACCGGTCATGTAATCACTATGACACAATAGATTCACCAAGTTAAGAGAACAACGGCAACGGCTGCTCCGAGCGCTGATATTTTTCTTTGAGACAGTCTCATTTTCGGATGTTCCTAATTCAAAGTGATTGCTGAACAGGATCTATTTATCTACGATTTCTGGCTGATTATCCTTGTTCCCTTTTGACGTATTCGAGGTATGTCTTGATCATGATGATTTCTCTATTTCAGTTTAAGTTTCGAGATTCCGCTCGATAGATGGGTAGCACCAGAGCCAAACTTTAAACCACTGATGCTAAGGGGAACGAATGACTTTGCTTCTGATTGAAATTTTAAGAGAACAATGAAACACTTCGGCAGAGAGGTTGGCAAATGTTGGCTAACTTAAGCTCAGAGGCTCGTGCTGATAACTCATCGAATGACTACGTACCACAGCAAAAATGCAACAGAAAAAGTGATAACTATTTCGGGGTGAATCGAGGTCGTATATATCGAATCTGGGAACAAAATTTCTCTATCAGATAGCGTTTTCGAGTCACATCGATTTTTCTGATCTTCGTTTTTTTCTTCAATTGTTTTTATCTCCTCTCCAGGATGAGCTAGATCGATGAAATTTCCTGAGCATGTGAACCAAAGTGAGGGCCATCTCTGGTGCAAATTTCGTTGAACTCGGAGCAGCGGTCTCCGAGCTATGGGGAATCAAAGTTGAATTTTTGCAAAAAAACAGAGCAAACTTGCCTCTTCTTCAGCTAATAACAAAAAAACTAAAGCGCGCACAGCAATTCATATACATCGATGTAGCTCATCCTGGAACGGAGATAAAAAAAATGAAGAAAAAAAACCCGAAAATCATGGATGTAACACGAAAACGCGATCTGATAGAGAAATACTGTTGTCAGACTCGGAATCATCAACCCAGATTCAACCCAACATAGTTATCACTTTTTCAGTTGCATGAACAAAGTTTTTTTTTGTCGAGCTGTGATACGCGTTAATTAAAGATAAGGCAGGGAGTTTAGGGCGGTCCGCGAATTTCCGCGCCTGATTCGAGGCATTGATGACAGCAGGAATGACGATTTTTGAATGCTCTGGTTCTCCTTTTCTCCAAAGAGTGCATTCTCATATTTTTTTCCGCGCCACATTCACGGAAAAATGCCACGCAAAACTCCTAGCCCTAGATAACCAGTAAGATGGCTGAAGTTATATCGTCCTCCGACATGGGAGGTAGCAATCCTGATGCTGGTGAATAGGAGAATTCCGAAGCCCGATCCATGGAGAGGAAGAGAGCATCACATGAATGTTTGCAGCTCTAATCAACATTGGCATCTCATTCGCACAGAGTGTTCAAATAGACATGTTGAAATGCGCGATGCCAAAAACAACGAGAGCTGAATCGTTATTTTCCGAGAGTATTTCTTCTCATCACTAGATGCTCCGCGATATTTAGCTCTAGAACAGACATTAAGGATATCCTATGATGCGACATAATACAGCCATTGAAGGTGAAAAAATGGAACAAATCAAAGTAATCATTAGAGAAGGAGAACACGGCGTTCCATCTAATTCGACCACAAAACTTTTGATAACCGTCAGCTACCACAGTCGCTGGTAGACTTTCTGGGAGAACAGTAGACGCGAGTTCTTAAGCCGATTTAGAGGAAGTCGTTGGGCGGGACGTTCGCTACAATCTATAAGCATCAAAATCGCTTTCTTCATTCCTTGAAGTAGCCCACAGACTTCAGCCTCACCACTCATCGCATTATCGGATGCCAAATTCGAGATCAAATCAGTATTTATTCGATGAAAAGAATGAGAACTGCGGCTCCGTAATTTTTAGACGGGAAATATTCCAGTTGGTCTCTAAACAATCAAGTCTCGAGAGATACCATGCCAGGATCGGGAAACGACGGGAACAATGTCGCAGGATAAGCTCCCAACGAAGCAACTTCGATTGCCAATCCAAAAAGGGAACAATCAGTTCACAGATGTCGAGTCGTTAATGACCAAGAGGGGAGATTGTGTTCTCAAGTTATTGTTTAGTGGCTACAATTCCCAGTTGAGAAAACGGATCTTGGAGCTGTGAATTGATCGAGTTTCTCAGAGGAGCATAACTCTGAAATGATTGATGGCATGTTTCAGGTAATCGCCGTCCGTCTGAGTGACTTTCTCTGCATCAAAAGCACAGGGTATTGCTTCATTGACGAAATCCAGTATAAGGCTCAGAGTGATCAGATAACGCTCCCTGCCATTCTTCAGGAGGATCGTTAAATTCGCCTTCCTCATCGCGTCCAAGAATTTCCTCACAAACCCGAAGATGACAGATGTTTGAGTTGATTCGGGGATAGTTACGCCGCCATCGTCAGCCAGGTAGGCGTAGACCATGTTCAGTGGCACACAAAGCAATCTCGTGAAGTGCACGATTCCTGGAAAAGATGGCAATCAAATCTGAATCGATAACATTGCCAAGGCCTACCAAGAGTTACGAAGGTTCTCACGCTAAGAATAAGCAAAGAGCCCCCTGAGAATTCTCGGATCTATGTCGCGTTCGTTCCTCATTGTACCCATCTGGTTCATTAGGTACAGTCCGCCCTTCTAAATACTCGGGAGCTTGAAAGCCCTTTTCCTCAAGTGTCAGCTCATTTGAAGCTACAAAACCCCGTGTGCTTTGAAGTTCGGGAACTGTTAGGCTGACTCGACATCAAGTAGATCGTGCGCATTCGGGAATCGATCATCACATAGAAAAGTCTGGGATCTAGGCAAAGAGGTTTTCGGGGTTCCGAGTTTTCTTCGGGTTGCGAGATTTCGGGTGGCCGTCATGTCACTCACCATAGGCTGGAAAATTGTACTTCGATCCCAACCTGACGATCATCTTCGGTCCGCATTTACGGAAGAGGGAGGCAGCATATGCCTGAGCTCTAACAGTCTCAACGGGATTGAGGATTCTCAATTTTTTGCAGGGCTCGAAATTCGAAGCGTAATATGAATTGTTCCAATCGATGACATTCTTCGCTTTCTTCCGTTTCGTGGGCAACGATGCACCCACGAACTCATTTGTGATGACAATGAAACAAAACACGACAGTAGGAAATTTCAGGGACCGCAGCAAGATTATGGTTAAGAGACTGCCTCCGTCTCTCTGATTTCGACTCGGCGAAAACTTGTGAGAAGTGCGGGCGAAGGGGATCGCCAGCTGTGCCCAGACACTGAAACTCCTGATCAAACTTTGAAACAGCGTTCAAGCGATGAGACGTTGCGATTTTTTCAAGGATCTTCTAGCTGGTCGTCATTCAATTCGGACAGCTGAAATGACCGAAGCTCGTACGAACTAGCTATGGTGCTCCAGCTTGCGGAAGATAACGACGTGGAATATTGGAAAACGGGGGAATCGGTGCGGTTTATTTTCCAATGTCGCAGCTGAGCACTCGCATCTTTTGTCGGAAATTGCCCCGAGACATACGACCATTCACCTTTAATCATATAAGGACGAGATTCCGAGACCGGACGAGATTGACCTGTTTCTAGTCGAGAAAAACAACCTAAGAAGTGCAATTTCTGTTAAGGCTCCTGGCGTCGCCCGGATAGATTCTGTGAATAAGTCCTTCACGTGGAGGATTGCCCATGATACGTCTAGCGGTCGTATATCGCCACTGATATTTGTTTAACCCATACCCCCCCTTTTATCCAATAAAAGAGACACTGAACTGAACTGAACTGAACTGAGACAGAATTGTCGAGCTCGATCACAAGGAATAATGATTCCGAAGCAGGTCTCACCTAAAACAGTTCTTCAATGGCTCAATATCGACCTACCCCCAGCAGGTATTATTTATCAATGTATTCATCAGTTCATATCCAAGATGGAGGATTGAAAGATATTATTAGAGCTCGGAAGTTCAGGTTTTCCTACCTATATCTGATGGATTCGTTATCCGGAGAGTTCATCATCTGCCAAGTCCACGACCTTTTTTTTTGAGGGCGGATTGGGGAGCAGGAAGAAAACGAAAAAGGCCCCCCTATCCAATTGATTAGCTATCTGAAGGACTTTGGGTTAATGTCAGAACTTCCAAGCTCCATCCATTACACCCTCCGCTGAAATTCGTTTGCCACGCAGACAACATCAACCTTCCCATCCCCAATCAAAGCAGAACAAAGTCATACGGATTTACAGCGGAGTTTGAATGACTCTCTTTGATGGTCAGACGAAATGGGCCTGAAACTCTCTGCCCACAAATGCGGCATCCTCCATCTGAGCAAAAATGAATCCGCAGCGTGCCTAGAATCTCTTTGACAATATGTCATCTGTTCCTTCCCAAGACCTCGGTGTCAAGTTTTCGACGTCCCGTGAACGAAGCCTCTATGCAGAGCGCAGAGTCCGGAAACAGTAGCGATGAACTTGGCGAAACAAATAACACTGAGGAATGCCGCGGACACAAGAAAGTCGGCCGATTGTGGACGCAGATGGTCTGCATGATAGTCGGGGAAACGGGCAGTAACCGCGGAGAGAGCAGCTCAAAGTGGAAACCCCCTCTTTCGCCGAAAACCCCTTTCTCCTTCATTTTTTTAGTTTCTGCTCCAACATCAGAGGAACGGGGTCTGATCGGTCCCTCTGTCGTTCGGGGTTCATTATATGATAGAAACGCGCAATGCACACAAGCGGTGCATTGCCAGTACGACATTGGGGCGCCGTTTGGGTTCATAACTCTGAGAAACCTCTTTCTCCTACAATTTCCGACCTTTTTCAGATAAGGAATGCAAGCTCAATCTGGATCCCAGTCCCGTTGGAGATCGTGCACATGATATGCCAAGAGAACGTTGGCTAACGAAAGGCATTTTATTGACTCTCAATCAGTGCCACCTCCCGATGGTGATAAACTTCCTTGTATAATATGAAACCATACATAGGGTTGTGAAACCAGAGGGACCACTCTGTTTTCCATATGGAGGAATGTTGTATTTTGATCCCATCATGATGATCACCTCTGGTCCACATCTCTGGAAGGGAGCCGCGACGAAGGGTTGAGCCTTGACGTTTCAAACGAGATTGAAGATTCTGAATCTTTTGACTGGAGTCGGAGCTTCTCTTTTTTAGATCTTGTGCGCCGAGATGAAGGCAGAGCATCGTTTGCGAGAATAATCAAATGAAACATAACGAACGGATATGCGCAATAGCCCAGACGAACCATTGCCGAACGAGGATGATGGGATCGCGTAATATCCTGGACGTCCCAGTGATAAGAAATCGAAGGCCGGCGGAGAGCCCAAAGCGAGTCCACAATCGATTTGAACAGCTGAAGTGACCGGAATGTGTTTTGTTCGCTTGTTGTTCCAGCTTTTGGAAAACGCACCACCGTTCCCTCTCACTTCTCCAAAAAGCAAGATTGGTTTCGCAACAGGCACATATTTCTGTTCTCTCTACTTTGATGATGGAGTAGATTTCGTCGCATCCTACGCTCTCAAATATTGCTCGAGCAAACTTTGGGTGCGGGATCTCTTGGCCCAAAAGGCATCCAGGCTTCAAAAACTTTGATGAATGAGCACTTCTGTATTGATAGTCTCTTACCTTCAAGTGTAAGCAACTTTCAACAAAAAGAAGGACGGCCTCCGTTTCTCGTTCTTGTGACGGCCGCGACCCCGCTGGCGCTCCACTGTAATCAGTGTGAGCGAACCCGTGACCTCGTCTTCACGATGCGCGAAAAATGCCAACTTGACCGTAACATATTGGCTGTTCGAGAGTCGCTTTGAATGCCGTCTGAGGCCAACGATTTTCGCGGATAGGACCCCAGTACCGAAAGTAAAGACAGTCCTGTGTCACGAAGACAACATTTTTTGAATTTACTCATTTATGCCGTTTCGTAACTGTCAGAGACTCAGTTAGCTGTGATCTTATTCAAGGCAGTTTTCCAATATCACGTCCCAATCATTACAGCTAGTCTCGGCTACAGTATGACCATCTTGTACCTGAGTCGGTTCTTTCCTTGGTCGTAATTAAGATGGGTTCCACTGTATCTCTCATAGGAAAAATTTTGATCTGTCGCTAAACTGTTACTGATGAGATATCTTTCGAGCCACTTCTCTAACAGGTATTTGGAGTCGGTAATCCTGAATTCTTGCTGTGAGCAGTTTCAAATCGACAGCTTCTTGAGATCGTATTCTCCTCGCTGTCGCAAGGTTGATATCGAGCTCTATGTATAGTTTGAGGGGGTTAGGGCAACTTACTTCCATTTTGTACGGAAGTCCGCGATGACTAACACAGTCAAAAGCGGAGGTATAGTTGGAAACACTCAGCAGTGAAATCGGGCGACAGTTACATAAGTCCTCTGTAATACACTTCTTGTGAATCAATGTTGTTACAGTATTTTCAAGTATTTTCGGGTATCGTCCACTTTTGAAGGTCATGGCAACGATGTGGGCCATCAGGTAGTCGACTTCGTATGTCGTTCGAGCCACTTTTGTGATTCGGGCCGGAACGCATGTCGGTTTTCGACTTCGGAAATCTTTCACCATGACTATTCCACCTCGTCGACATTTCAGGTTGGAGTCATCATAGACTCGAGTTGACGTTGCTCCGGACATCTCCTTCAAGAGATCCAACCTTGAACGCAGTTCCCGACCAAGCATGAGGGACGGTGGAGATTTTCCAGTAGCACTGATTACCATGAGCTGTCTGAAACAAAATCTCGAAAGATTTTCTTGGATGTCACCTCCCTCTGTTGACAATTTCTTCAGAGCGGTCTTAGTCGCAGCAACGTAACGTTCAATTTGTCCGTTGGAAGCCGAATGCTAAACTGGAGAGTGTCTGCGAGTTCCTTGCGCAGAATTCTTTCACCTTGTCTGAAACGAATGTCGAGTTCTTATCGGTTACCATTACCGATGGGATGCCGAACCGAGCAATTGTTTCTCGCAAGTGTTTCAGAGTTTTTCACTCGTTTCGTCTTTTGTGATAAACGCCTCCAATCATTCAGAATGAGCATCGATCAGGAAACCCCAATGCTTTGCACAATAGATGAGATGTGAGCGGGCAGAGCCGCTATATAGTGTTTTCCGCGTAGCCTTGTATCTTACATGGGGTTTCCACGATGAAAGTCGCTCGAGTGAGTTTCCAGAGATAGCTTCCATGTTGCTCCTAGCCCCGAGCCCATCATACAAAAGGCAATTTTGTCCTATAAACTTCTCTTCTTGCAGTGAAGGTCATGTGTGAGTTTTTCGATACTACAAATCACACGCTCACATGGACGTCATACGTCATCTTGTGCACCGTGGCGACACATCGGAGCCACGGGGAAGTTTGGGGTCCGTAATAATCTGAAAGGGTCTGGCCGTAGGAAAGCATCTTGAACATAAGCCGCATCGGTGTTGCGGAAAAGGTGTCCATCGAAAACTTCAGCATTCTCAATCGAAAAAAGGGACTGCGCCCTCAAATTACTCAAACTCAAATATACCCAAACTCAAATGAATCGCGTGTTATAAGGAGCGCAGCAGTCGGTTTGAGTTTATCGAAAGAGACCAGGCTCAAGTATGAGCTCATTTCGACGTGGCTCAGGCAGGATTCAACAGGACTTGGGGTATCACTATCGTAAATATTTTTCCCAGAAATTTCGAAGGCGGCAAGTGAGGCACTTTGACGTTGAAAGGTACCGTCTTGAAGTTCCCTGCCACTGCAAGCAGCATCGTCGGCAGCTTCGTTCCACGGAATTTTGCTGTGCGCTTTGACCCACTGGAGTTGAACATCAGGGCAGCTAGTTTTCCGAATCTCGAGTATTTCGATGAGGATGTCGTCATTTGATTTTTTCGGTTTTTTGATCATCTTTTTGTGGATAATTGCCAGTCGCTCCGCAAGTGATTTGCAATCTGTGATAATCCTACTTGGGCATCTCAATTGTCCTGCATGGCGGAACGCTCCTAAGAGCGCGAGTGCTTCCAAGCGAGTAGAATTGACACCTGTTCCATACTTGAAAGACATGCTGCAACTCCATACCGCCCCTACATTCGTGTTTTCGTACAGTACCAGACCGCATCCCCCCTCTCCCTTGAAAGCCCCATCGGTAGCAATTATAGACAGGCCCGTCAAGTCATCTTTCGCAATATGTTCGAATTTTATCCATTTTATCCAGCTCTCATAACAGTCGGAGGTATTTTCTCGCTGATTGTAGATTTCGTCATTTCCAACTCCAATTCTCATATTCTTAATTCGTTTACGCTATTGGGCTCTACCAGGTAACGCTTATATGTCCTAGAAATTTTGCAAACGTGGATTTATATTATTATCTTTTACTTGGTCGTACGAGTAGACTATAGAGGCAGAAATCCAAGACCATCCGAGAGAAACGGTCGAACGAGATTTGAACCCGCGACTTCCCTACCAACGCGCCGTGGCAATCCGCAGTGGAGAATGGCGCGCTAACCGCTAGGCTATGACGCCGGTTAGCATATTGGTATCGATGAGACCCTCTTGATCGCCGACTGCTAGTTGTGCGCGGTATATGACCCCTCACAAATGTTCGACCTGGAATTACTTTACCCGATTCCGAGGACTAGGCGGGAGTTGAGCTTAAGATTCTAGAAATAGTTTCAAAAGTTGCTAAATATCACCCGAAACGTGTGCGAGGTGAGAATGAAAGAAACAACGCATCTTGCAATCCCTTACAATCAGAGGCAATTCAAGTGTTTATTCAGAACGAAATGGTTGAAGTATAGATGTTTATCGCAGTACGCACATACGATGAAAGAATCTCTTTCGCACGAGTTGTGGCCGACGCAGCCGTGAAAAGTTTCCATCTCCAAGCAAACCTGTATTGGGGTCTGGAATTCTTCGGCCTCGGCGTCGATGTACCCGATTTTCCGCCAAGCGTAGAGGAGAAAAGGCCGAAACCGAGGGTTGCAGAACTGATGCCAAACAACTTCGAGGACCAGGAGAATGTTGTCTCGACGGTGTATGGAAAACGGGAGCTCGTTAGCCATAACGTGCTCATGAATACGGCGAATGAAGGACTTCAGGATGCGGAAGAAAAAAAACGTCGAGCGGTTGAACTAATGGGGTGGCTCCGGGGGCTCCTGTATCATCTCATGGTTTTTAAAAGATGTCCATGAATCAAGTACGAGGAGAAGTTTGTCCGGCATCTCGGCCGCCAGCTTCCCCGCAAGTTTCTTGTCGCTACTCCAGTATCCTAGCAACAAGCCGGCCGACGACCCGCTAGGCTGGCGGGGAGACCGAGCTTTAAAATTCATCCATTCTGTAAACACTTCCAGGATGGATTGGATTCTAATCGAGATCTTCTGCGCTCAGACAGGACACTTCTGTCTGTGCCGATAAAGAACTACGTTCTGTAAGCAAAATTATCTGTTGAATCGGCAGCGTGACATGCCTGAAGGATGTACCGACGCCGCTAACGAGACTGCTCTACCCACTCCTAGGTCCGTATACTCAAGACTCGTGTACACACGTACTCTTCCTACGCAAGCTCCGTACTATGACATGTTCAATTTTGTTGATACAGGGCAAGAGTATGTTTCCATGCACATGAAGAATGCCCAGCAGCCTCAACATGAACGTGCGAAGTTAGAGTGGATAACTACCTTCCTGATTGATCGACCTGTGCCGTTTCGGCCTGCGTTTCGCCGCCTGCTGCTTTATTGGATACCTACCGCATTTCAAGATCGCAGGGCCACCAATGCGATGAAAGACAATCATGCCACGATCCGAGTCGCTTCTGTCTTCAGAGTTCTCGTGCAACGTCGACCCACACTCCCTTCAACGTACGAAGTGATGTTGTACTCAAGATCGACAAACAACGGTCTCGAAGCCGGGCAGTTCCTCAAGTCGTTACTCGTCCTCGTTGTTCAACGATGTCGCTTCGACGAGATTCGTACCGACAACAGCTTAGTGCTAACACGTGACTTGATAGGTGACTGCCAAGCTTGTCGCTTTTTCCACTCCAAGCATCGAACGATCTTGAATCTCGATCGATATGCTTTGAGCCCAGATTTGAAGACCCGGCTTGAGGATGCAGCCTTCGAGGAGCAGCTCAGCCAGAATGTGAAATTTCCTCCCCCGGTCCTCGTGCCCACTCGTTTCCCCTTCGATTGTGATGATTTACAATGAAAATAAAGCGATTCAGCACAAAAGGATATCAGCAGCTATGGAGCTTCAAATTTTATTGAACGGTCTCAAGCTGCCACAAAGGCGATATTATGTGCACACGATGTAAGGAAGGGCATGAGCGAACGGCGAGAGTAGGACTCAACCAGCTCCTTCAATCTTTTATTCCGATCTCGATACTTGGGCCTACGAATATTCGAGGCTCCCTTCGCACGGGAGTTGCTCACTACGAACTCTGTTCGTCCTTGTTCGATTTTCAGGAATTAAACGAGTCTGATGAACGGCGGCTTGGATACGCCGAGCCTGGCGGCAAAGGCGGCGTGCCAAGCTTCGATCTCATTCGAGGTTCGTCCCATTCCGTTACGCGTCGCGGCATTTACATTCCACCATTCCAGTTTCATCAGCGGCGGATTCCTCTCTCGCCCCACCCAAGTCGTTTCGAAGTAATTGATGAACTCCTTCAATATATTCTCATGTTTGACGACAAAGTTCGAAGCCAACAAAGCATCAAACCCGACACGTACGTCGCTCTCTGGCAGGAAGGCCAATGCTGAGAACAACTTCATCGACAAAGCAAAATCTACGTCAGTCTCGTACATTTCTCGAAGCTTCTTCTCTCCATGGATGTGGCGATATACACATTGATTAAAATGGAAATTACATCCCATAATGCCCGCTGCAGGGAAAGCTCTTTGTAATTCCTTGATCATTGCAACCTCAAAATCTACGTGGAGTGCTTTCGGATGGAAACCATCAACTGCTTTGTCGATGACATCGATGAGCCGCCTGTAAGATGCTGCATCTTTCCCGGGGAGGAGAGCGAACATCACGGGGACCACATGATCGTCTTCCAACTTGACGTGGACGCTGTATAACTGATGGAACGTCGCTGGACAAACTTGGAAGGTACCGTCAAGGTACCATTCAGGACACTCCTTCAGGAGCTCGATGTTGCCTTCTGTTGCGAAGATGATGATTCTTTTTTGTCGCCTTCTCCGGAGTCGAAATGAAGAAACGACGCTTCCTTTGAAGTGAGCTGCGAAGTCGGTGTGAACCAAAGCTTAGCCTGAATCCAATCTCCCCGATTGCCTTAGAAGAGGATACAGAGCTACCTACCCTCAACTTGTTCGGAATCTCAAGGTTCTCGCGCTTCTTGGCACGTGACGCCGACGTCACCCCCTCCTCTCGCCGGCTGTAGGATACCTGCTTGCTCAGACACCTGAAATTCGGCAGCCCCCCAAGCACGGTTTCCGATTCCACCGTTCCGACCGCTCTCGATACTATCAGAGATGTCGGAACCTCCCGAGGTGCTCCTTTCGCTGCTCCGCGAAGTTCAGTCAGCTTCTCTCGCAGTTTGATCTTTAACAGATCCGCCGGATGTCCGTGTTCTGGCGCCCCCTGTCACAAGCAGTATGAAATCAATCAGTCCAAAGCATGATAGCTTGCCAACAGGTCGAAAGAATATCTCAATACCAGCTTCAAACTGCCGGACCCCAGCCCTACTCACGCCGTGCTCTTCATTCTTCGTGACGATCCGCGCTGTACACCCTTTCACGATGCATCGCCAAGCTACCGACTCTTCAGACTCGTAATCTTTCCTAAAGACATAGTTTTCAACCACTAAAAGCGGCTTATCACGCGTCGAACGCACAAAAGTTAGCACCACTGGTCATCGACCGCAGAACCACGCGGAGCCGTTTTCACTATTCAGAGGCTATTTCTCCGGAAAAAAAGACAATGTGCTAGGTACCACGGCGGTGTGTTCCACCGCCAAGAGTTCGCTGAAATCGGCCTCCGCTCAATTCGGGCTTTCGCTAAAATTTCGCTTCCGCGCAATTCGGCCATCCGCTCAAATCGGTCGTCCGCTCAAATCGGCCAGCCGCTCAGATCTCTCATTCGATCAACTCTCGCACTCGCTCAAACTCTCCGCTCTAAGAGGTCGTCCCCGTATGATCTATGTCATCCGTCGCATGAGTGGAATCACAATCATATTCTTCATCTGAAAGCTTCGATGGCGCAAGGAAGGCAAACTTTTCGCTTAACTCATGGAGTTGTTGGAAGCGCGTGTTCATCTCCTGCAGAATTCTGTTCAATGATTCATGGAGTTCACTTCGTATTTCTTCTTCGTGGCTCAGGCTCATGTCTGGAGAGTTGGAAGAGGGGCTCGTGATATCTATACGTCGTCGTGGCGTCATTTCGATGACCAGAGACACACACAATCGCTTCGCATAGGCACAAGCTGCATCGATCAGGTCTTCACGACTCTGAGTTAAGGTCTCTCGCAAAGCGCTGAGCTTCGCCACACATTGTTCAATGTTTAGCCCTTCCGTTTGGAGATACTTCTGCGTGTCATCAATCTCTTTGAGGACTGGGCTCCAAAACCCGAGGAAGCAGAGGAACGAGAATGAATACAGTGAGTGGAGAAGTAATCCAGCCTTGGATCTAGTATCCATGGGCTCGACGGGATCCTTTGCAAGAACTTCTAGCACATGCAGAATGCCAGTGAAGTGATTTTTGAATACTTCCACTGCCTCGTGCCTCGAGCTCCAACGGGTGTTGTTCAGGCGCTTCACTCCTCTGTCGATAGTTTTTATGAGAACGCTCCAACGATTTGTAGAGGCCGAAAATAAGGTGTAAACCTCTTCCAAGATACCGAAGAAAGTGACCGATTGCACTGTTTGTGAGGCGGCGGCATTGCCAGCCAAGTCCAGAGAGTGATTTGTGCACACAACGAAGGTTGCTCTGGGATTCACAGCTCTGATTCGCGCTTGGACCCCTGTATGCACTCCAGCCATGACCGCCGCGTTATCGTAAGCCTGTCCTCCGCAGTTTTGGATGTCCGAACCATCTTTTGACAGTTTTGTAAGGATCATTGTGGTCAAACCTTCAGCATTTTTACTCTTCGTTTCCAAGAAATCAACAAACGATTCGATCACATTCACGCTGGACTAGACTTCGCAGCGGTCCTTGGACCGCGCTTCTTAACCGCAAGAACCGCATGGTTATGGCGGTTTTTTTACCGCAAGGAACCGCAGCTCTCAGCGGTTAAAAACCGTAAAAAAACCGCGAGATAATATTCGAAATGAAGAAAAATCACGTTGCATCCCGACACTATCGATGACGTTTTCATCCTTCGGAAGGCATTCAATTACGAAGCCATGTGAAGGCACATCATAAACCTGAGCTACTTTTGTTGTAATTTAAACTTTCGATCTTACGAGACTGAATCTGGAAGCGCGGTTATAAGCATCACTGATCCACTTGTCGGATTTGTGTTGCTAAGTAAACGAAACACTCAGATTATCAGAAGAAATGCTTCGAATAAACACCGATCTTGTGAACTTTGGTGTCTGATCTTTCTTCCTACAATGAATGACGAGACAAAAGTTCACGTCCAGACAACGTGTCAATCACCTCCAGAATCTCTTTCGCACGATGGAACAGCGACCCCTACTCGTTCCTCGTCAAACGATCCTCGTCAGTTACCTTGGCTTCTTCACGTAACTCATCATTTGTTCGTCAATTCACTGTCCATAGCTCTAGGAAAGCATTGCGGTTATTCGCGGTTCCCGGTTCCGGCATTTTCAGAGCCGAGAACCGCGGTTTCCAAAAATGCGGTTATCTGCGAGGTCTACGCTGGACCCATCGATCTTCACATATCGTAGAATTTGGCTGGTCTGATCCCGACGCGAAACGTCGGGTGTACTATCAAGAATCAGAGCGAAATACCTCGCTTGTCAAACGTCATTCAATATTTTTTGGCGAACCTGCTCGCCCAAAATGTTGATAAATTCGTTCTGAACCTGGGGCGAAACAACGCACTTCTTGCTTCCGATTTTGAGTTTTGTCAAATGCCTACTCAAAACCGCATCATACCTTGCAAACACGGTTACTAGTTCTAGGAAATTCCCTCTGTTGAGTGTGACGTCCTCACCTTCGTACTCCCGATGTCCGCGAAAAGGCAGGTTTTGCTTTGCAAGGTATCTGATAAGGTCGAGCAATCGACGTAGAATCTCCCGTCCATTCTTTTCCTCAGTTCTGATAGCTGCTTCATGGAGCCGATCGATTGTCCCCGTGCCTGCGAGAGCCATCTCTAAAGTTTTCCACTGAACGAAGCACTCGTCATGCTTCGCGCTTGACTCATGCTGACTCAATTTCGGGTTGAGTTTCCACCATTTGCGGAATCCATCTGCAGATGCGAACATTGAGTCGAGGCCTCTCAGCGTGCCGAACAGTTTACAGCAGAAACAATACAAAGAGCATTTCGCGGGCGAGTACACCAACCAGCTCCGCAGAATTCTTTCGCCGTTTGGCAGCTTCCGATAGAACCAGTCCTTGGTGAGCATTCTCCCTCTGCCTTTTGTTGACGGGCCTGGACGGGAAGTCTTCGAGAAATCCCCATCAAGGTTTTGAACCGGACCGGATCCTTGCAGTACGAGCACTTTTCGGAGCTCTTGCGTTACGATCGGAGGCCAAAGACCTACATCGTTCAATGTGTTGGAGCTCGCTTCATCTCGGTTGCATGTTTCTGCTTAATATCTGCCCGTACTTCCAGAGTCCGATTTTTCCCCGTCGCTACTTTCCGGACGAAGTGCGATTGCGTTAGAAGATCTGGACTCTCCTTCATCGGCCGCGAAAGCGGTCGAAGGTCGTGAGCCGCAAGGGTCTTGCCGGGGTCTCGAATCAGAAACGAGATCAGGAGTCGGATCCCCAGTTGAAGACTCCGCGACAGACAAAGTCTCATGAGGACGAGAGCTGCCTTTCGACAAGAGGAATCTTTCGAGAGCCCCTGCATTTTTCTTATCTTCTTCTTGCTTGGCTTTTTTCTTCTTCCTGTTTTCACAACCGCTAGGTTGCACACGCTTCATCTGTTCGAGAGAAACCAACGGTCAGCAATCAATGAGTGTTTTCCTTGCAAACAAGTGAGCCTCCCTCGAAAAAGAATCCCGTTGGGCTCATCTCGAAAGAGTTAGGATTATCCCAACTTTCTTTTGAGAATCAAATCATTACTGTCATCTCTTCATTACAGGTGGATAGGGTTGTGGAACGTGACTTACTTTCAGCTGAGAGGCCTACGAACGTAACCAGCAACTCAAAATTATTATTACGTAAACTGTGATTCAACTGTGATTTATCGATACGTCGCGGGGGTTCGCCTCTTCACTTCCGCAGCGCCATCTACATCTATGGCGCACGAATATGACCGTTAGAGATTCTGAGTCCACTGCTGGAGTGGCGCGCTCCAATCAGCCCAGCGTTTCCCGCGCGTTTTCTGAAAGTGTCATCCGCGAAGACAGAAGCTCGAGAATATTGTTTAATTCGCTGGGAGGGGCAGAGTGGATCGGAGGACCCGACGGAAGGTCTGGGGATATTTTTCTGATGAATAGAATTGTCACTGACGACAGACTTTGGAATGCATGGTTGCGCATATTTTTCCCTATCGATGATAGATACTCACATGATGCCCCAAGGCCATGATGCCCGGGGCGAACCGCCCCCCCCCCCCCGCAAACACCGTTTAAGCGGCCGTGATGATGCATGTCTTATCTGACCCAATCAATGCAAATGTGTGTTCGCCGCTGACTGCACACTATATTCGGGCTACACATCGTGGTTCGTAGGTAGACAGAGTTGGGTGAAGTGGTCGGTCCACGGGACTTGGAGCACACACGGAGAGGTGAATAGGACACCCGTCACGTGTACCGGAGTAGAATCTAATGAGTTCTACCGGAAAAACGTTCCCTGTGATGGAACTTCGTTGTTTGTCTCTGAGAGAATTTCTGGATCACGAAGCTTCGTGGTCAATGAAGGGCAGGGTCGGGAGGTGTTTGTTGACTACGATAACGAAGTCCAACTCGGAGAAAGTCACCGAGCGCGGTTTGAGAATTGTGTTTGGCGAAACCTGATATATGTAATTCTTCCGTGCCACAGAGATGATTGGAGAAATTTTTATGCCGACTTTTAAAGTACAAGGGCAACTTAACCATCGATTAGTGACTCTTCTACTTTTGCCAGACGCAGAATTTCTCCAGTTATACTCCATGGGGGAACTGATGAAGAGGTTGACCATCGTATGCGCGTCGTGAATGGAAATACGGAACGTGGTTGTTATAAGGGCCGACAATATACCTCCTGGCGGACATGAACGATAGTTCAATGTGCCAACAGTCCAGGAGGTGACGTTAGTCATGGTCGGTGAGAATAATTCTCTCTTGTACGATTTTTCCCTCCTATTTCCCCACTTTTTTTCCTGATCAGTCCTCTCGTAAACAACGAGATCGATCCTCCCCTGTTTGTTCTAATCTCTCCCACTCCATTTCGTATTTTCAAGAGACTGCTGCTTCTCCTCCTCCCCCGCCGCTTTTCTCCCAGCTGGGGCGAAGGGCGGCCGGGAACGCTTGTTTTCAACAAAAAATAGAGTGGACTCAGTCAGTAAACTGTATGAAGAGTTCACTCTCGCCAATTTCGAAGAAACGCATACATTTTACACAAGAGAAGTCCAGATCTATGAGGGCAGCTGAGAGAAGAACTCGCGCCTTAATCAGGGTGGCAGAATGTCTTCTCATATATACAGCTCACACGACAATTGACCGGCACGATCACCCTAAAATATTGCGCAAAAGGAACTCTTTTCTATACCATAAAAAAATCAAGGATTCCGCACCGAATGTGTATGTTCTGACAATTTTCCGTAGATTCACCTTCCACATGATGGCGTCATCAGCCGAATGAAGCCGCCTAGAACTCGCTCCTTCTTGATGAGGGAATTCGCAAGCAGGCCATCATGTGAACGATGCCGTTCGAGACGTCCTCTTTTTCAACTAGTGAAGTTTCTTGGCGCGAGGATGGCTGTTTCAGAGGTTTTTTCCACCCGAATCTTCCCATTCTGTTCTAGTATATTCCAAAAAGGCAATGGTGCGTAATATTGAGGTTCTTAAGAAGAGATTTGCTCGTCACTCGTGACTCGCTCATGCGCTCCGTCTGTGGTGGCCTAGTTCAGCACAGGCCAATTTCAGCGCACACGAGGGTGCTAAGAGAAACAGTGTGGTACGAAATGATCGTCGCATAAAGCCGACGAGGAGAACGTTTGTGCGAAGCGACCGTAACCGGAATCATACGGAATTTGGCTGCGGTCGGGGAATTCTAGGCTGCCCTATGGTGTTCTTTTCGAACTGGCGCCGGGCGACTTATTCTCTAACGCAAACACACGGATGGCGAGTACTGTTAAAATGATTCTGTCGTAATTCATCGGTCTGCGATAGCTGCAGCTTGGGCAGTGGGAATCACCTGGGCCCGCGAGCGTAGCGAGCGGCAGGCGCAAGCTGATGCCCGCGGGGCAGTGCATCGAAGGCCTGCTCGACTCGCCGCTTTGGCGTGTTGGCGCCTCGCAGTTTAACTTGCCGGGTCTATACTCTAGGAACACCGAGCCCGACGTCTGTCTCTGTTTGGTACAGTACTAGCCCTGAGTAGTCAGTACCACAGTGATGCTTGTGGTGCGTACGTTCAAGGGGGCCTCGCGCTGAAATCGACCTGCACCCGTCCTTGATGCGGGGGACGGAGGAAGGCACTGGAAGTCGGTGAAAGGAAAACTTCGTTCCGGGATACGACCGAACAGAGGAAGTGGTGTGGGACGAACATCGTAAGAGTACGTCAAAGAAGAGGTAGATTTGTACGAAAGGAAGATAAAGAGAAACTCAGGAATATGAGGGTAGGGTGAAGGGTCGAAGTGGAAGTATCGGATCGGGCTCGTTTCCAGGGTGGGGAAATTATAAAATAACTTTGCTCCCATCTAATATATCGTTCGATTCGTATCTGAATGGATGAAGTATCAGCACCATACACCCCTTCAACTCTTCTACGACGGTCTGAAATGCGAATTTCCCGAGAAAATCTCGCCTTTGGATGTCTCCACTTGAGAAGGATAATCCAACAGACATTATACTCGTTTTCTGGCTGACTCTCCCTGTTGTTCTTCTTACTGGCGTGACATGCGAGGAAAGTGGAGGCGGAGCGTCCGGTCTCAACGCTCCGCTCTGTAGATGGGTAGCACCGAGGGCAAACTCTAAACCAGAGACTCGAAGGCGAATGAATGATTCTGCGTTTGGTTGAAACTTCGGGAAAATTAATGAAAAACTCCAACAGGGAAACAACAAGGGACTTCCAACAGATGAATCAAACACTCGCAGTGCGTCTCCAACGGAGCGACCAGGATTATCCTACACCTCCGACCCGGACAGGGGCAAACGTGAAGGTGACGAAGAATTATCCAATGTAGAATTATCTGGAAGTTTTGTGATGGGAAAGTCTGGAGCCTAATTCATGAAAAAGAAGGAAGCAGATAACAAATCAAAAACTCTCGGAGCGATCCGGAACCGCTTCTGAACCTAGCCTTTTTTAATGATTCGCTTTGCCTTCCACGTTTGAAAATCCCAGTAGTGCTTTAGCACTCCGATCAACACAGTTCCCAAGATTTTGCAAAAGCAATCGACTCATCCATATATGTACGTACATTATGAGAGCACATAAACAATCTTTTGGTCTATTCGTTGAAATGGCGTGCAGACTTCAGCTTCATTACGTATCTTATTATAGGATGTCAAATCAGAGAACGACTCAGAATTTATTCAATGAAAAGATGCAGAAATGCGACCCTCTTCTCTTTAGACGGCCAGGTTTTCAGTTGGTTTCACGACAGCCAAGTTTCGAAAGATGCCCTGCTGGAATCGGAGAGCGGGGGACACAAAGTCGCAGAAGATCGCAGCTTCCGTCAAGTGAATCCGAAAATTGGGGTCGAAGGGGCCAACAGTTCACAGATGGAGAAATGTAGTCTCCGAGTTGAGGAAACGTATCTTGGAGCTGTGAATTGATCGAGCTCCTCAGAGGAGCATAACTCTACAGTGATTGATGGCATGTTTCAGGTAATCGGCGTCCGTCTGAGTGACTTTCTCTTCATCAAAAACGCAGGGCAATGCTTCGTTCAAGAAATCCAGCACAAAATTCAAAGTGATCCGAAAACGCTCCCTGCCATTCCTCAGGACGATAGTGTGGTTCGCATTTTTCATCACTTTCAAGAATTTCCTCACAAGTTCGAAGATAACAGATGTTGGAGTTGATTCGGGGATTATGGTCCCGCCATCGTCAGCCAGGTAGCCGTACACTATGCTCAACGGCCAGCAGATGAGTTTCGTGAAAAGGATGATTCCTGTAAAAAAATGGCGGGCAACAACATGTGATACGATAACATTTCAGAGGCCCGCCAAACATTGCGAAAGTTCCCGCACAGAAAATTACCGAAGACTCTCGAGAGATTTCTCGAATCTTTGTCGCGTTCATCTCTCACCTCAGAGGAACTATCTGTTTCAGTGGGACCGACAACTCTGGAGCTTGAAAACCATTTCTCTTCAGTCTAGACTCTAGACTCATTGGAAGCAAGCGAACCTTCTGTGCTATAAAGTTCGGGAACCGATCATCACGAGGGAAAGCCTCTGATCGAGGCAAGGGGGTTTTCGGGGTTCCGAGTTTTCTTCGGGTTGCGAGTAGACTCTGCAGCGGTTATTTAACAGCGGTCAATAACCGCAAAAAAATTGTGGTTATTAACCGCGATAACCGCAAGCGAATCGCGGTTATAACCGCAAATAACCGCAAATTTTCATAAATTAATTGAGACCAGAGGATCCCTGGGAAACCATGGGCAGTTTTCTTTCCGCATTTGAAAGTTTTCTGAGTTTCCACGGAAATTCAAAGATTCGTCAGATATTTTGCTCCCATTTGGTATTGGCTCGTTCTCAGGCGATTGGGTTCGAAATCGATCACCCAGTCATGAAACCCACTCGAAAGTACGTTTTGGAACTCCATTCAATATAACCGCGGTTATTTGCGGTTATAACCGCGGTTTTCGGCTCGAAATTTGCGGTTAACCGCAATTGCGGTTATGGATTTGCGGTTATCGGTTAACCGTAACCGCGGTTATTTTGAAATGCGATTATTTGCATAGTCTAGTTGCGAGATTTCGGGCGGCCTTCATGTCACTCACCATAGGCTGGAAAATTGTACTTCGATCCCAACCTGATGACCATCTTTGGTACGCATTTACGGAAGAGGGAGGCAGCATATGCCTGAGCTCTGACAGTCTCAACGGGATTGAAGATTCTCAATTTTTTGCAGGGTTCGAAATTCGAAGCGTAATATGAATTGTTCCAATCGATGACATTCTTCGCTTTCTTCCGTTTCGTGGGAAACGATGCACCCACGAGCTCACTTGTGATGACAATGAAACAAAACACGACAGTAGGAAATTTCAGGGAAAGCAGCAAGATCATGGTTAAGGAACTACTGTCGTCTCTTAGATTTCAACTCGGGGAAACTTGTGAGAAGTTCAGGCGAAGAGAATCGCCAGCTGTCCTCAGACGCTGAAACTCCTGAACAAATTGTGAAACAGCGGTAGACCTCGCGATCATTTCAAGGATGCGATCTTCTCTACAGTCCCTCATTCAATTCGAACAGCTGAAATGACCGAAGCTCCTAAGAGCCAGCTATGGTGCTCCAGCATACGTCAGATTACGGTGTGGAATGCTGGTAATCGGGAAAGTCAGCCCGATTCTGCGACTGATCACTCGCTTGTTTGGTTGGAGATTACATCGAGACATACGACCATGCAGCTCGAATACAAAAAAAATCCTTGGATGGGTTGTCAAAGTAAACTAAGCTCTTAACTAGCAATAGTGGCCGTTTCTAGGTCTGAACAACCACATCGACGGACTTCGGTTGGCCCTCTTGGCTCATTTGAATGCCGAGTTATCATCCGAGAAAGCTGCGTTTCCATCAGTTGTACTGCAGGACGACTTCAGAAGCCGCCCGGGTTCGAGTTGCCCAGTGTACACTGATCGTCCAGTAAAACGAGGATCATTTCTGTGCCAATCTTGAGTAACACGGTTGTCCTTCGGGACTTATGAACACGAATTCTACCAGCTCGTGGCTATAATCTGGATCTGGAAGTAGTACTTGTCACGCACTAAGCCAAATGGAGAAAAGAGAAAACACTGGGGTTTCCGTAATGTGCCTCCGAGGCGGCGATAGCGGCGAACTACTTAGAAAGTTGAGGATTTTGAACATGCGCGGCGGAGATGCCGCGGCGTGGCCACTTGATACTCGATACTGTTTTTGTCAGCGGAGGAGGCCGCCATGACACCGCTGGCTCTCTCTCCACTTGCTAATGCCGCTCTCTACCGCTCTCGGAGTAGGATTTATTGGGTGACTCCGAATGGGAATCTACTGAAGTTTTGCTCTGTAACGATATGGTTATACGTCTTCGATTCTGGAAGAGAAGCCGGGAGACGCGTATGGAATGCACCGAACGCTTCGTTCGTGACAGTACTAAAACTGGAAGATCATGGCTTAATGAGAATACATTGATTCGCACACGTAGGATATCAACTCCGCGACGGTTTGGGCACAGTTTATTCTTTATATAAAGCTGGAAAGGGCAACTAACAATTACAAACCGGGTATCCGGTCGTTGTACTCATGGCCATCGACCGGTCAACCGCATTCCAACGTACAGGTCAACGCGCCTCTCTCGCGGACAACAGGCTCAACCTCAAATGCATCTTCGTAATCGGTGACCGCTACAATGAAGGTCTACGGGACGGGGGATCCCTTCCATATCAGGAGGAGCAATCTCAGCAGACACCCTTGCTTCGCAAACCACAGTTTTTGAGTTCTGGTCACAGAGTGGACACCGTTGAAACCTCTTAACACATACATGATGCCGCCGCACTTTTGTAGCGCTCATGTTGCGGCAATGTTTTTCGTACTCGCACAGCGTGCATCCTGGCGCCTGAAATGGGATTCGAACCGCCTTGGAGTCGAGGTAAAAGATTAGCCTTGAAAGCGCAAGAAAATCGTTCGTTTCCGACACAGGGGTTGAATCAACTCCAACCAACGGTGCCTAAGCGTCTGGAGGGTCCTACTGGACACCCTTACGGACACCCTACCGGGCACAACCCGACACCAGGGGGAACGAACCGAATTGTCGTTGGTGCTCCATGGCGCCAGAACTCAGCCGCGCCGAAGCACGGTTACAGTCCCATTCCAACAGTATGGGGCATTTTCTAAAACCGGTCTGCGGAAAACCAGTTTTGACGGTTGCTATTGCTATTCCGGATGGAACCGGTATGTCTCCGACCGCCTCACTGCAAGACTTCTGGAAGTCATGTATGTCCCCTATCGTTTCTCTCGGAAAAACGTTTCCCGCTGTCGGAACCTATTATGAACACCGCTCTCTGAGCTTCCAACTCCGTTTGGCAGAGAAGCGGTCCTCCACGTTAAAGCTCAAGATCATCACGGAACTAGTTTCACGATTAAAACCCGATTCGAAACCAAAGGCCGTGGTCGCGGCCCTAGACTCAAACGGTACCCGCAAGAAAAACCGGTTTCTATTTGAGACCCCCAATTGGCATTAGTCTGCCCAGAGGGGTTCTCCATCCGCGTTCATTCTGAAGAACGAGAACCACATGCCAATTTGCTTGTTTACCGCGGGTCGGCACGAGATTCAGATCAACGGAACTCGCGATGAAAGGAACGAGACCAAAGACTGCAATTTGAGCTTAGGGCTCACTGTATCGATCGTAAATAGTAGCGTTCCAACCTGCTGTACTGTCATCACTCAGAGTGAACTGTTCGTGGTGTCAAATCGTGCATGTCAGTGGCGACAGTGAGGGAAGTTCGTCACAGAAACGAAAAAATTAAAATGAGTAGCTTTCAACATCCTACGTTGCTCCTGCCCCTAATTGCCGAGTTCAGGGATCGACATTCAGCCACAACGGGAGTGTTCGTCGATCACAAACAAACTGTTTACGAAGTCCAGGAGAGTGTTCGTGAAATTGGCAGCTATCTCGTCGCAAGTGATCTGTTGTATCTTTTGCGAATGATAGATTCTTCTTTCATCCATCGGAAAAGATTCGTGATCGCTGTTTTCATGAATGCGAATAAGTGGTTCGTAAGATACAACTCTCTCTTGTCTCAGTTTTCGTCTCGATTGGGTAACAGTCGATGGTTGTTCATGACGGGCAGAAAAAGTTCAGAATCTTTCGTTCCATCATTTTTCTTCTGCCTCACAATATTCATCAGAGACTCTGTGGTGGAAGTTCCAGCGGACTTCGTGCACTGTTCCATTCGACGTATGTTGACCGATCGGACAATGTCATCCGTGGAACGATTCTCCGTGGATCGTTTGAGTATCGCGTGCCTGCAAACGTGTCAGTTTCACAAGGAAAGTCATTTCCTGTCGAGCGTGGTTGAAAGTCTCAACGTCACATCCGTTGCCGAGATTCGGCTCCCGTCGAGTCAGATAACTGAATCTAAAGCCCAGCTATTCGCACTGCTCAACGAGCGGCAAGCGTTCCTGACTTTGATACCTACCATGCAAACGTACGAAGCCGCCACAGCTTCTGTTAGAACATATCCGTACACTTCCGCCACCTACAAGCTTCTCACATATTATCAACGCGCTGAGAGCATCGGCAGCCGCGGATTTTTGAGAATGTTCGATTTGAAAACTTGGACGGGAATACTTCTCTACATTCTCCTCCAAATAGCTTTGGTTTCATTGAGGCTCAAGAGATTCTCGGCAGCTGCGTTTTTCGTTCTCGGATGTTTTCTAGAACAGCCTCAAAACCATAATTGGATCGCTACCGACAAGCTCAACGTCGGTTTCCTAATTTTCGCCGCGTTCATATTCAGTAAGACTTTAAAACATTTCATGGTGTCGACTCTGAATTCCCAGTTTCGAGAAGCTATCCTCACGTCCGGACACCTACTCACTGCTGTTGAGAAGAGAGTTATCCGAACGATTTGTTTGTCACAATTGGAGGTTGGTGAACACTGGTTTGACGAAACAAGTTCAAATCCATATTTCCGTATTCTTGGGAGAATGAAGCGAGAGCGTGGAAAGGAAGGAATCCACATGGGAGCGAGTCGCAGGGCATGCGTCGGGTTTATGATGAGGAGCGCAGCCCACGCTGCGATCTTACCCGGCCCCGGGAAGGGAGGCCCAATGACCTATCTCGACAACCCCTTCAAACATGCCAACATTCATGTTGCCGATCCTACGATTTTGCACTTTAAAGTGGCTTTCGCTGAAGCGCCGTGGCAGCCCCTAGCGAGCCGTCTGCGGAGGATTCTCGGACGACTTTTCGAGGCCAATTTGGACTTGCCGTATCGAGACATGATTATGAGCAACGCCGATTCGCCCAGGTCTCAGCGCGATGTGCCGGAACAGTTCAATATCGACGACACCAAGGAAATATTTGTATCATTGCTGATCAATGAAGTGCTCGCTGTGATCTGCTTCGGAGTTGAGATTCTCCACTCAAAGTTCCTTGGACATTGAGGGAGAACAGCATCCAAGAGGCCGTCAATGTCTCCGAGGTCAAGGCCCGAGGCTGTAGCCGATGAACGTCGAGTCCCACGACCGCTCAGATTCCGACGGAAACGACAAGAATCGATACATAATACAGCTCTCAAATCGCATACAGCACGCCGTCTGACCATCGTGTTCCAATCAAACTGTTCAACGTTCGAGTTTGACGACTTCTGTTACAGGACGATGAATAGTCGGAGCAAACAACCATTATGCGCGAGCTTCTTCTCCGCGCTACGTCTCATCGGGTTCCATCCCATCGTTTGGCAGCGAGGAGAATTCAAAGTGTCCGGGATTGGTTTTGTGATCATTTTGAATGTTCTGGGGCTGAGCATGATCATTGCCTCTGGTTTGAGATACTTTGTGCTGACCGATCCTCTGAAAGAAGGACAACAAGAAGAAGAAGGATCAGACGATGCGAACCCCATCCATCAAGGAGTTGAGGTTTTCGCGTGTTTGACATCGTTTCTAGGTGACTTCCTGATAGCGCTGCTGGTCTTCGTTTTCAATTTCCAGAGGAAGCGCTTCGCGAGAGTATTCAACCAACTCAATGACCTATGGTCTCGGTAAGCGGTAGCTTGATGTTTACGTTAGCTCGGAACGAATAAAACTGAGATACCGCACGTAGCGAACTTTTCTTCTCAAAAATCTGATGTAGACCTCATCACGCATCAGATGACGAACTTATGAGAAAGAGCATTCATATAACATCTCTGGCACATACTCAACCATTGGCATAGCGACAAGACTCCGCGCTACATTAAAATCGATTCGTGATGTACATCCCTGAACAAGTTTTCCAAGCCATAGGCTGTTTCAGAACCCGGAGTCTGGGAGTCTTGACGCAATGCTGAAAGTTTATCATCTGAAGAGTTCGTCATCTGTCAAGTACAGTGGGTCGCCGGCTGAGTTCTTTTAACATCAAGAGAGGAAAATCAGAGCGGAAGTTATTCCAGGTTGAAGCGGCCCCCGTTAATACGTTCTGGTGTGTCCCGTGCCAGCTGTGTGCTAGTGCTGCTCGTGAGTCTCTTCATAGTGGGTCTCGCTTCGAGCACGGTGATCGAACTTTACGCGACAGGAATGTCGACTGTGCAGCTTTTGGTATTCCTCCTCTGCGAAGGTCCCCTGAAATCGCTACCAGTCGTGATTTGCTCGATAATTATCGCGTTTTACGCGTCCCTCACAGAGATGCTACAGAAGTTCCCGTCGAATAGACAACATATATTTGACTCTTGGAGGAAGAGAGAAATGCAGGTAGGGTATCTAAAGTTTGGACTCCAGTCGAATGATTCATTCCTTTTGAAAAACATTCAATCGATTTCAACGTTCGATTCTGAAGGAGGAAATCTTTCTCCCAGGACACCGTGGAGCTGCTCTACGAGATCTTGTTAGATTTTTCTACTGCAATGTCGCCGATTCTGGTCGTCCTCCTGACTCCATGTATAATGGCTATCCTCATGGAGATGATTTTCGGAATCGTTCCCGAGAATGCGCAGAGTCGGGAAGGCTTCACAGACATTCGCTCCGTCGCTGACACCGCAGTGACTTTCGTGTTCATCTTCGTTGCTCTCTACCACTGCTATAGACTCGAAAAACAGGTGAGTTTTCCGTCGTCGTTCGAGTCTTGACAAACTCAGAGCTTGAACATTCAGACACGTCTTCGAAGGGTTTTTCCTTATCCAGTTGACGCACTTCAGATTCTCGCTCAAGATGGGAAATTACGGCTTCTTACAGCAGCATGAAATCAAAAGGATCGAGTGGACTTTGCATCACATTCCTCATCCGCCTCTAGCAATGGGGATGTTCCGCTTCGATCTCAGCGTTTGTTTGACGGTACCAGAGAGCCAGACTGCCATCAAAGATTTCATGAAATATTAGGATAGGAAGAATACGAACCTGCGATATGTGACGTCATGTCCTTCACCTCCTTAATGTATGAGGAACTAATCAATTTGAGCGAGAAGAAGTTTCCGTCCAAGAAGGTGTTAATATTTTGTGGGACTCCAGAGTAATCGTCGAATTTTCTCCGCAGTTGACGGCGTTCTTCATGAATTACTTCATGGTGCTCGTTCAGTTTCGAGCCATCGTTCTCACGGCCTGTACTCCGGACAAGACCCAGATCTCTAAGGGATAGTCTGAATTCCGATGCCATCGAACCGTTTGAACTCAAAAGACTCGCGTCGCTATCGAGTTACCAACCGCTAGACATAGGAGATGAATGATCTGTAAGCGCAAATTCATTGGATTCTCATGAGATCCGTCGGGAACAAGCTATGTATCTGCGAGACATTTCTCAATATTCCGAGCTCCGCAGTACTTCCAGAACCTTACTCCCAGGACGGGCGATGCAAGGGGATTGGGATACAATAAAAGGCATCCTCTATGAAAAACTCCTCTTCCTTGCATACTCGACTGAGTCTTCTCGCGATTGATTATGGCGCTCCGGGTGGCCTTGAGGAAATCCCAACTCAGAAGGCAACCTAAAGTAGAATACCGGTTTCCTAATAATTCCCCTCTCCCCTCCGAACAACGTTTATCTCTGCGAAAATGTTCAAAAAGAGAACAGCCCAGCTGTCCTCTTCTTTGGAATGGACTACCATAGCACGTCGAATACTCATGTTACGGAAACTGTTGTCAACGTCTCTCTCCAATAAACGCCCACCCCGCGAGGTCGATTTAGAAAATGGGAGGCAAAGAGAAATTAACGGACTTAGAAGTACATATATTGAGAAGCTCGGACTTCGCTAATCCAAGCTCACGTGATGCCAAGGATCATTCTCCCTCCAGATCCTCCTTTGAATTACTTCTTGTACCTTTTTGATCAACCAATCTCAATTTCATCGTCAGTTCCCATCTCAAAATGTAGACCGTAGTGAGGCAGTGAATTCTGAGCGTTTCAGATTTAGCTTCATGAGTTCATTTCTCGCATTTTCATCGAGAGTCAGGAGAGAATGGAGTGGGGTAGAATTCAACACTACATGAACATTCAAGACATACAAGTTTGGCTTCAATTCCGAATGCGTCATTTTAGTCAACGGGAACAAAGCGAACAACCAGCGGATCTTCTTCCGGTGACATGCTTCCAAAGTTCCAAGATGCTGTTCTGGAACCAGCATTCGTTCAGCAACCGATATTCTGTGAAACAATTCCTAAGGATACTAATTGTGAGCGAGCTGTTGTCTGAGGCTCGAAGGAGTTCCTTTCGGCAGTTTATGGACTTCATCAAGTGTCGGGAAGTTTCAGTGACCAAATACGAAGGCATTGCTCTGACATTGGCTCAATGACATCATTGGAGCATTGGAGCAATGATGTCATTGAGCCAATGTCAGAGCAATGCCTTCGTATTTGGTCACTGAAACTTCCCGACACTTAATGAAGTCCATAAACTGCCGAAAGGAACAGAAACAATAGTTTTGCTGGCAAAGCTCCGCATAGCGTGGATCGAATGTGTTCTCAATAATTCACGTCCAATCATAAGGTTCTGATGTTCCGACGAAGCTTGAGAACACGCGCTTTTCCGCAATAAACGGCGAGCATCACTGAAAATAGGTCTGCGCCGAGGTGGCGATTGAACAGCTATTTCAGTCTGTTTGGCGTCCATCGCACGCGAAGAACCCGTCGAGTGGGAACTTTGATCAATCGCGTGACACAAACACTTGCAGTATTGAATCGTCTCCGCGTTGAAGCTCGAACGGAAATCTACAATCGATTGGAAGAAATGCCTGCTCGCTGACCTTGCGGTTGATCCTCAGATGTCTTGGACATTGTGTTCACAAACTTTCGATGAAAGCAATCGGGTACTATGAAATCCAAACGTTCCCCAGGAGGATTCCGTGGGGAAGAGAACTCTTCTTCATTTTCTTGGCTTTCGGCGGACATCCGATCAGGTGGAGTGAAGGCGAGTTTAAGCCAACCGGCCTGCTATTCTCAATTCTGAGAAGTTCTGTGGCGCTCGGAGTAATCGTCGCTGGTGTTATAAACTATATCGTACCGGATTGGACTTTGTCGAGAAAGCCGCAGAAAAACCCCATCTACAGGGAACTGGAGACGTTTGCCATGGTCGTCAGCATGACTTCTGACATATTGATCGCAATGCTCATCTTCGGACTGAAACATCGACGAAAACTCATCGCCAGGGTGTTCAATGAAATACAGCACCTGTGGTTAAGGTGAGCAGTGAACTAGCAGACTTGGTTGTTTTAGGGCATCGGGTATGAATCATTTGTTTGTTGGAGCTTGGTTTCTCACCGTTTTTCGGATCTCCGTCGAGAGTATGCACAGGATGATGTATTGCCACGTTGCAAACGAAACTATTCACCGATTTTTTTCCTCCGCAGTTTGGATTGCCCACGTCAATTGATTCCGGGTATCTCGCTAATCAGCGCGGGGATGGCATTAACCTCGTGCTTGATTTCAGTTGGCGAATCCGTGTATGACTTCGTGACTCTCGATTACTCAGGTGTTGGGATGTTTACATTGATCTCTTATCCAGTATACAACGAACTACTCGATTTCTTTCCAATTATGGTGATTTCACTGATCATTGCCGTATACGGTGCAGTCGCAGACATGTTCAACTACTTACCGCAAGCGCATCAGGCTTATGAAATCGCAGCGTGGAAACGATCGGATCTTCAGGTCAGCTCATGCAAAGCGATAATGAACTCAGCCAGAAGCTCTCAGAAATCCTTGTGAGTGGGCTAAAAAATTTTCGGCTCTCCCATCAGGAAATCGTTGACACACTGGACGACATACTCACAACTTTCTCCGCGGCCATGTCACCGTTGATAGCAATCCTGATGCCGGCTTGTTCCTCTGCTCTGATGATTCTCTTGTTTGAAACCGTTGTGCGAGATTTCGAGGATAGTGATGCCGACTTGCTGTACGTAGTCACCGTAATAATGTATTTCATCTGGCTCAGCGTTGCGCTAGCTTTAAGCTACATCGTAGAGACCCAGGTGTGTTCGATACAGGTCCTCAGTTGTCAACGCTGCAATCTTCGGTACAAGATGAATCAGAGCAATGACTCCGCCAGGCGTCGCCAAATGGGCTTCGTCACTCAAGTTGTCCTTTCGCCTTTCAGTTGAACCATCTACGTTACTTCATGGGTTGTAAAATACTTGACTATGCTCAAGATTACAACCTGCAGAAAGCGAAGCGGACCCTGTACCGAATATCACATCCCCCCACGGCTCTGAAGATGTTCAGATTTCATCCCTACATTGTCATAGGAGTAAGTCCGCAGTGTATCCGAGAGGAGCGAAGAGACAGCCGCCATCTGTGACTCCCAATCACTTCGAGCGGATGCCGGAAGGGGAAGATTTTGCAATGAATAAGCTGGCTGTTCAAAATGCCGGACGCCGTGTATTGAGGCCTTGTGGTAGCTTTTGTCGACGAGGCGTCTGGTTTACGGGTTTCCCAATCCTTCTGACGGATATTAGGGTTTCAGTAATCCGTCGGTCAGCTGTCTCGCCCGTTAACCCATTAATCACGATAAGTCGTACACCTCAACTCCCTGGCCAGGCTAGCAGAAAGTCACTCGCTTGCAAGGAGAAGTCTGATAATTCAGACGAAAACGGCAATAACTTACAGGTCGGGATCATTCTCGTTTCAGTTTGTAGTATTCTTCGTCAACTACTTCTTCGTCCTCATTCAGTTGAGAGCCGTCGTTATCGGGAATTGCTCGGGAGGGTCCCCCAATTCGAAAGCTGGATAAGCTGAGCATCGAGGAAGCTTGCTTGGAGAAAACACTCGCTCATCTGTGTCTTCGATTGGTGACGTCTCTGAAAACCTGAAGGGTCTCCTTCATCCTCGCCTCGACTGTGTCCGAGCACATCCAGGGTGGTTGTGAACTACGGTTTTCCGGCTTTTTCTCTAGAAATACGCGTCCCAGAGAAAAAGGTGTCATGGATGCCCCCACGCAATTTGAAAACACGCATAGGCTTGGTCGCAGCTTCGAGCGCTCCGTGGTTTCTGACAAGGCGGGCTGAGCTCCCCTTTTTCCAAATGGAAGTCTTATTTGGAGACACCATAGATCAAAAGATCATCGAAAAATATGCGAAATGGGTCTCCGAGTTTTTGTTCTGAGGGGTAGAATGGAAGAACCATGACGAAATTACCGAAAATTTGAGGGATTCTGCTGAGCGGATTGAAATACGTTCTGTGGGACAAGCGTCTTCCAGGAACTTGCCTCCTTCCAGAATTGACAAACGCCTCTCCGTTGACTTCAATGGGAGAGATAATGACTTTCCGGCTTGAATATCTCCGAAAATACTAGCTCTGGGAGGGGGAACTCAAGGACCTTGTTCGCTTGAAATTCGATGATCTTTCGATCTGGGGTGTTTCCAGGTAGGACTCTCATTCGAAATAAGGAAGTTCATCGCGACTAATTGGAAACTACGGAGCGCTCGGAGTTGAGACCGAGCCTATGACGCGTATATATTTTTGAATCGCGCGGGGTAAATTGATAGCTCAAGAAACCAAGAGGAGCATGATATCCTCGCTGTTATTTGTGAATGTATCATACTCGAAATGAAAAGTTGGTGTTTTGACTACCTTCCGACTAGCGATTAGGATGGCGCGCGGCGACATGAGAGCCAACGGCGGTGACGTTGATGTAAAATACTCATTCCACGCTCCGCTTCATTGACATTGTCGACAACATACCGTATTTTCTCCAATCGAAGGGCACGTTCGAATATTCTGACATCATCTAATAAACGGGCGCCTGGTGCTGCTGGTCTGCTGGACATATACAGCAGACTTTTGCTTTGTGCGTCCCTCGCTTCGAATGACGACCAGCCGAGTTCTCCTTCAACGAACTCGTCTGAGACTCTTGCCTCTGGAACTCCCAGGGCCCATTTCCCGGCCGATCGCCAGGATTTTTCGAGTTTTTGTTCCAGCGTCTTGCCCATAACTAGCACTGCATTTGCGTATGTTAGCTTTGGTACCGCTGTCGATATCTACTGCTTTTTGGTGACTTCGTATCTATTGAAGCCCCATAGTGACGTTGCGTGCATTTGATGCAGAGCGGAAATCGCGCTCCTCTCCCAGTTTTCTTCCTGCTTGTTGAGTCAGAGAGCGTGATGCCCAAGTATTTGTCGAAAAGTTCACAAGCGATTGCTGTGAGCAAAATTTTCCGAGCTCAGAAATATGCTGCCCAAAGCTATAGCCTTTTCCAGCCTGGGGAAAAATTCGCAGCTGCGTAGAATACTCGAACAAAGATACGTGAGTTTTTAGCTCAAAGCAGGAGTGAGAAACGTTCTTTTTTCCGAACAAGCATCGAATATGCAGAAACGTTGGTAGCACTCATTTGTTATTCGAAGTCTCTCTTGAAGCTCGCAGACTTAGTAACAAGCGTACTCGAGCGGCTGCTTCCAAGAAAGCTACCTATCTTGCGACTCCGATCTGCGACTAGAATCCGTTGGAAAACTCGCTCGTCAGTCGGAAACTCCGAGGCTAATATTCCTTGCTCCATATTCCACAGTTCGCTGAATCATCCTCTAGTCTTCAATGTTCCGAAACGTACCGTCGAGTATCACCATCTATTGTTTTATGCACGCATACATTCTATGTGAGAGGTTTTTCGAAAACTTCCGCGAATAAGTTCGTGCTTCGGATTCATGGATAAAGATCCAAGGCAGCGTGTGAGTCCTAATTGAGGCTACTGAGGGATCCGCAATGATTGAAGTTCCGTATTCTCGCGGCAGTAATCTCTGTGAATTGTTCGGAGGTGGCGCAGCAACTATCTTAATCGTTCAGTCAGGCCTCTGAGATTCTCATCAATCCATAATCTTCCATGAAGTACCTCATGCGAGTCGTTTGATTGGTGTCCTTCCCTCGGAGTCGGAGCTTCGAGTACAGGATAGAGCTACGTGAAGACACTCAAGGTTTCGTGAAGCAAGCTGTGACATCGCTCAAGTCGAGCTTCGACTCCTTGCCGAGGAAAGTGTTTCGTCAGTTCCTCGTCTAAAAACAGCCCACTCTCGACTGCATAGTTTTTGATCGCGAAACCAGTGTTTCTGCTATTCCGTTGCTCCGCCAAGCCATCTTAGCTTCATCCATCCGTGAGTTTCTTATCAGCTTCTAATTCTAATTCGGAAATTCGCGCATGCTGTCTTTGAAATTCTAATATAACTGACTTGACTCGCTCTTTCTCGAAATCGTGAATTATTATACCACTAGCACTCATTTCATTAAGGTCGAGCCATTTGGGCCTTTGATATCAGAAGTATCTTAAATTCAGCAGAGCTAGGAGGCTCAGATGAGGACCATCGGCGGAACGTACTCTGTGTGGCTTCAGTTGAGCTTCTGCTGGACCTCAAGCTCATTGCGAAAACCGGGCTCACTCCATGAGCAAGCCGATCCGATGGACATCGTGGCTTCAACCGAAGAAATCATTCAAAGTCGAGGGCTACTACCAACAGCGGTCATGCTTCTGGACCTCGGGAGCATCCTCACGCACGGTAGTTTCAGAACGAAAGCTTCATTCCTGTCGCTACGGCTCACTCCCTCACGACTGGATCCTTTAATTCTAGTGCACAATGAGCTCTGGCAAGCTCTCGCGGCGCCCCTGAGGATCGTTGTTATGTTGTCGGAACATGGACGTTTGAAAAATCGAGATTTCTTCACGGAGAACTTCGTTCAGAACATCCGTCATAAGTTCGTGTTCCTTGTGATAACTGTGCCGGTTGCTGAGCCGAGGATGATCCGATTGCTTCCGCAGGTGATCTCCCTCCCCATGGTGATTTGGTCGGGGAAGGTAAGCTCATATTGGAGCTGCTTTGAGAATCGTGACAATCTCTTCTTGGAATTCAACTCGAAACCCATGAGTTCTTGTGACCGAAAACCCACCGCATGTGAGGTCGAGCGTATCGGTGAAACACTCTCGAACCGCGTCGGCAGTTTAGAGATGGGATACTTCATGGAAGTTAAATGTAATACAACCAAGGTTAAGCTCCTCTTCATCCTTGTGTCGATAACGGACACAAAATCTCATTTTAGATTGCTCATCAGATCCGCATTAAACCTGCTGGGAGCGAGAGCTTCTAATTGTTATTCCTTCATCCCGTTGGTTCCTCTTGATGTTACGGCACTCGTGAAGCCTTTCCAGATGGAAGTCTGGTGCCTCGTTCTTGCGAACGTTGCCCTCCTGACTTTCGCATGGTCTTTGATTGTTCGAAAATCGGTCCTGGCCTTCTCAAGCCAAATCTCGCTCAGCACCGTGACTGTTCAAGAAATAACACTCACCCCAAGAAGATATTCCAGCACATTGATTGGCTGCGTGGCGCTTGCGTTCACTTTCCTCATCTCACAACTCTACTCGAACACCGTGATGTCATCGTTCTTGGATCCGACGACCGAAATGCCTGGAACGGCTCGAGCAGTTTCTTGCGGAATGAACTCGATATGTTGGAACAAGGACACTCTAAATCATATCCTCAATACCCAGCCCGTCTGCAATTTCCCTCGCCATATGCTGAACAACGTCAAAAATCCAGTGCAAAGGTTCGAACTAAGTAAGCTTCCCAAGTGGACGAAGATATCCTATGTACTCGTAGCTTGGCAGAACTTCTCATCGCCGGACAAAACTCGATCGCTTCCCTTGGCCCCGACTCAGATCAACAGGAACATCGATCGGCTCATCCAACATGGCATTGCTTCGTCTGCGAGGCTTGAGATGACCGAGACGAGATGTTATCTGGAAAATCGAGCAAAAAAAGGAGTCAGGAAAAGTTTCAAAAGAGTGTCTGAAGCACTGTGGAAGCTAGACGTCGACCCCTTGTTCGACTATGTCTCGTACAACACAACGAGGGAGTGGTTTGACAAAGAAAGCTTCTTAAAAATACAACCCCTGATCGTATATTGCTTCGCGTTCTCTATCGGAGCCATCGGCATCGAGCTGTGTCACGTGAATGGACGCAAAATTTACGACGGGGTCTGGCTACTGTTCGGAATCGTCCAGCGCGTGGTTAGGTCGATTGTAGGAAGCATCGCGTTCATCGTCTCAAAAATTCCGTCGAGGATGCATCATGGGAACCAGACATCGAACCGAACATCGCCCGGTCGTCGTCGACGAGAAAAAACCGACGGTGATTCAGTCAGTGACTGAATCGTCACGTTGAGTTGACGTCGCTACGAGTGAGTTATGTAGGACTGAGTTTCAATAGAACGTTAGACTGATGTTGTGAGGGAAGGAAATCGTGGTTGTGAATCCAGACGCTTCAATGAAGCCAGCATCCTATTCGGAGTAGCCTCCGGAAAGACGATCAGAGAGTTAGCATCTCAAGCTTTGGGGAAGGAGAAGAACAGCTGAAAGTTCTCCCGAACCCAAAATCAGAGTGTACCTCCTTTACAGACTCTACTTTCCAATATATGTTAGAAGCTATTACCTTGACCCATAGACGATGACAAATTCCACATAGTCGACAGATGATGGAAAAGATTGTCTAGGGAGGAAGATATTCGGGATTTCACATAATAAACCACCTCTTATCTCCGATCCGAAACCTAATGGACTCATCACTCACCAAAGCCGTGATCGAATGCCTCCGCCGTTCACTTTCAACTTGATACTGTTTTCACTTGTCACCCACCCTCGTGGATCCAGCATTATTATAACCGAATACGAATAAAGAGTTATTTGAAAACCTCGATCAACCTCGATATCAATTGGTTGATTTCAGATTTTTCAGTCGAGATCAATTGGTTTGGCTTTAGAAGCGGCTGACGCAAGTTAGACTCGAAACAACTCCGCACAGTTTGAGGTCTTCACGGTCTTCAGAAGCGCGAACCTGTAGAGGATAGTCGCGTTTCAACAATCGCTAAGTACATATGTACGTCCCACTAGGGTCGAGGGTACGACCGAAATGATGGAAAAGCTCAAAGATGTCTCCAGCGCGTCTTTAAAAGCCGGAAGACCATTCTCGCCGGTGACTTCAATGCCAGACTCGATAAACCCGAAGACAACAGAGCAATGGACTTTCTCAAGGTTCTCCGCATCTTTGGCCTATTTTATCGTCAGCGATATGAACTGTCCCACGTTTATCAGTCCCACGGGTTCGTCCGTAATCGACATAATTCGCATCAAACTTACCGAGCGATATGCTGCGTTACAGAGGAATCGAACACGGTCTAGCAGAAGCAGAGTTACTGACACGGCACTCGCCCATAGCTACCGAACTGAGAATTCACCACAAAGTAGAGACCACGAAAAAACAACCCGGCTGCTCGAAAATGGTCAACACCAGCAAACTAAATACTCGACTGCATGATCGCGCTGAGCCCGCAATCCAATGAGGACGAAGAGTTCGACACCATGAGTCTCAAGATCACCGAAATCCTGAACAGAGGCTCCCGGATCGGGAGAGAGGCTGGGGATAGACCATGGTGGTCTCCCGAATGTACAACGTTGAAGAAAATCCTTCAACAGGCTAGAATACTTCAAGACATCCAGCCGTTCATGGAACCATTGGTCGCCAGCCTGAAGTCCCAAACAACAAATCCTGCGGCACCGATGAGAAATTCAACGAGCACTTGAAAAGCGCAATCTGCCTGATTCCCAAATGGAGAACACTGTTCAACGAATGCCTGCCCTGGGAATGCCTTCCCAAACACTGGAGTTCAGAGTTGATGATTTTGATCCCAAAATCCAAGGTTCGCCGTCTGATCCGAAATCCTGGAGAGGGATCACGAAAAAGAGCTGCGCATTCAAGCTTCTGTCCAGCCTCATCCTCAGAAGGATCGTGCCATTCCTAGAAGTAAGCGGAGCTCTCCCGGAGCAACAACACGGATTCAGGGAAGGAAAGTCGCAGTATTCGTGGAGTTCCGAGCCGCCTTCGACTCCGGCTCGAGATCAGTAACGCTCTCCATGCTCGCACAGGCCGGTATCCCACCCATGATGATCGATCTGCTGAGAGCGATTCTTTAGAAGAATCCGATCCAGATCAACGACGGCGTAACAGTCCGAGAAAGCATTGGGGTACATCCCATTTGGGCGCCGGAATCATTTGGGCGACGGGGACATTTGGGCGACCGGTCGCTTGGGCGGCAAGTCGTTTGGGCGACGTGACATCTGGGCGATAAGACATTTGGGCGACGAGTCATTCGGGCGACGGGTCATTTGGGCGATATGCCGATTGATTGCTGCGACCGCAAAAGGTGTGGAAATTCTCTGACAATCCTGTCGCCCAAATATCCCATCGTTCAAATGACCCGTCGCCCGAATTTCCCATCGCCCAAATGTCCAGTCGCCCGAATGTCCCGTCGCCCAAATGTCCCGTCGCCAAAATGTCCCGTCGCCCAAAAAACTCCGTCGCCCAAAGAATCTGGCGACCAAATGGGATGTACCCAAGCATTGACCAAACAAACGGGTTAGCCCAAGGAGAGAACACCAGCTCAATCCTGTTTTCAGTGCTCGTTGGGAAACTGCCATCACGTATTTCTGACCGACATCCTGCGGTGAAGACTTTAATGTACGCTGATAACTTGCTCATGACTTCAACCAGCAGATCCCACCTCCAACAAGCTATCCCACCTCTAACAAGACGCTAATAGAAGGAGAGGAGCTGAACCTGGAAGGCATCGACACAGAATTGCTACGCTCGCCAGCGATGACTTCAGGAACCTGGAAGCTCGGCAATTCACCGAACCGCCATATAATAACGAGGTTCAGTTGCCACGGTTTCCACCATCTCCTGTGCTGGTCGAATCTCTTCCACGAAGCTTCGGCAGCTGGTCGCTGCAAACTGTGCGGGAGCGAGTGCAAGTTGTATCACGCCATCCGGTGCAGCCAGGTCAGTGGGCTCACCTCTCTCGCTAGCCTCTGGCGGTGGAACACACATCAAGAAGCCGATGGACCACACACATGATTTTGGAGCCTCTCTGACTATACTTCTTGGGAGCTCTCGAATGTGTTCGCGAGAGGGTTGAATCGCGCACCCTCGCGTAGTTCTCTTTCAACATTGTAGCGTAGTTGCGGCTTTTTTCTCAAGAAGTTCCAGCCTCCGTTTCTTGTTCCGCTCTATTTTCTGGAGCGTTTCGGAGTCTGGATTCAGCTTGTCCAACAGGTATCCTTTTGTTGATAAGCTCTTTATTTACATAAAGGTGTGTAGGAATATATACAATCAGCTCGCCTCAATCAGCGTTGATGAGCTCAACCACCCTCTATGGGAAGAGACATTGAATCCTCGTACCCTTGGTGTAGGTAGCCTGTTATGGGTTCTCCAACCAGGCTTCCGTATCCAGGTACCGGTGGTCCGCTGACACCAACCTGTGGTTTAGAACCGCAACAAGTCCCCTGCAAACTTCAATACTTTCTCTTAGTACGTGGTTCACTAGTGCGTTGTTAGGGCAATGGGGCTATACATGACGGCTCTCTACTGTACATACATTTCCCAAACTCTTCAATGACTCAATAGCTCATAAGACCAAGACGGGCATGATATCCCCGCTGCTATTTGCAAATGTATCATACTTTAAATGGAAAAATTGAGTTTCATTTCTATCAGAGAGGCATCCTCTAATAAAGGGGCACGTCTTCCAATGGTGTCAAATGGTGCTCTCTCGAATAGACAAGATGGTTGAAAATTTGAACGGCCATCCGCTATTACACGGGCAGGTCTGAGGAAGTTGAAATGATAGTCCTTAAAGAAAGAAGATACGGTAAGCTGCTTGAATAGGTGCGCAATCCACGGGTTAAACGTATCGACAAATATCTCCGACATGTCAATCTTGAATATGATCGTGGGACTCGGGAAGAATCATGGTCAGAATTTATGGTTCCTGAATACGCAACTATCGAATCGTAGGCTATCATTTTTCTAATCTATAAGCGTTCCTCGAAGATGCCGTGAGAGGTCTCGTCTACTGCTTTCCTCACTCATCATTCGCGTATCTCGTGTCTAACGGAGCATCGCGCAATTTGAGGCATACGCTAACCCACAACAACGTTTAGACGTTTTTCCTTGAAATCGTTGACTCTCGCACCGTACGAAGTGTAGCCTTACGGATTGCACTTCTTTATTGAAGTCGAAATATGCTCAACCCACCCCTCGGCAAAAAGATCACCAAACAACGAAGTTGCGCTGAAGTCTACTGCGATCCACGACATTTCGCTAATTCGTATCGAGAACTAACCTCTGTGAGAACCTTGTTTGGCGGTTTTGATGTGGCAAGAACCTAAGAGGAATGTGGAAGTCGTAGCCATAGTGTATGAGGTAGAGCTCCCTCAAGATCTAATTTGTGGCGGTGGAAGAACGCGACGACGGTAATATGTACGACAGGTCGACAACCAGTGGCGGATTTCCAAATCGACTGACAAAGCCATAGCCTGTAGCAGTGACTTTCCGATTGGCGTCGATTCCTCGAAAAGCTCACAGGGTATTTTTGTGCGCGAAATTTGCCGCGCTCAGGAATCTGCAAAACCCATAGCCTTTTTCGGTCTAGCGGCAAATAAGTGGCGACCTCGGGGTCAGTCCTGAATAAGATCGAATAAACACAACGAAGTTCGGTCAGTCTCAAGCCAGGCACATCACTAAATACATATGCAGCTGCGTAGAACACTCGAACAAGGACACGTCAGTTCTTCGCTCAAAGCAGGAGAGAGAAACGTTCCTTTTTCCGAGCAAGCATAGAATATACAGAAGCGTTGGTCGCATTCATGTGTTATTCGAAGTCTTTCTTGAAACTCGCAGATTTGCTAAAAAGCATTATCGAGCGGCTGCTTTCAGGGAAGCTTCCTATCTTGGGACTCTGATCTGAGACTAAAATCCGACGGAAAACTCGTGCGTCCATTCGAAATTTCGAGGCTAATCTTCCTTGTTCCACACTCCACAGCTCGCTGAAGCTTCCCCCTAGTATTCAATGTTCCAAAATGTACCGCCGATTATCACCATCTATTGTTTTAATGCGCGCATATATTCTATGTGAGAGGTTTTGCGAAAGCTGTGGCAGATAAGTTCGTCCTTCGGATTCATAGATAAAGATCCAAGACAGCGTATGAGTCCTACTTGAGGCACCCGATGGATTCGCAATGATTGAAGTTCCGTGTTCTCGCGACAGTCATCTCTGTGAATTGTGCGGGGGTGGAGCAACACTATATTAACCGTTCTACGGAGCTTCAGTAGGGCCTCTGGGATGCTTATCGATCCATAAAATTTCATGAAGGACCTCATGCGAGTCGTTTCATTGGTGTCCTTTCCTCAAAGTCGGAGCTTGGAGAACCGGACGTAAAGACCCTCTAGCTAAAAGCTACGTATTCACCCTCAACGTTTCGCGAAGCAAGCTGCGACATCGCTCAAATCAAGCTTCGAGGGAACTGTTCCGTCAGTTTCTTGTCCCTCTGAGCCTCGTCGAAAAGACAGCCCACTCTCGACTTCATAATTGGATAGTTTTTCATCGCAAAGCCAATGTTTCTGCTATTTCATTGCTTCGTCAAGCCATCTTAGCTTCATCCATTGGACTTCGGAGACCCCTGCTGATGTAGAAATCTGAGCCCACCAAAACTTCGTGTTGTGAATTATACCACTGGCACTCATTCCATTGTGGTCGAGCCATTCGGAACTTTGATATCAGAAGCATCTTCAACGAAGCAGAGTTAGAAGGCCCAGATGAGAAACATCGGTGGAGCGTACTGTGTGTTGAGCCTCTGTTGGACTTCAGGCTCATTGCAGGAACTGGGCGCACTCCATGATCAAGCCGATCCGATGGACATCGTGGCTTCAACCGAAGAAATCATTCGAAGTCGAGGGTTACTACCAACAGCGGTCATGCTTTTGGACCTCGGGAGCATCCTCACGCACGGTAGTTTCAGAACGGAAGCTTCATTCCTTTCGCTACGGCTCACTCCCCCACGACTGAATTCATTAGTTCAAGTGCATAATGAGCTCTGGCAAGCTCTTGCGGCGCCCCTGAGGATCGTTGTGATGTTGTCGGAACATGAACGTTTGAAAAATCGAGATTTCTTCAAGGAACATTTCGTTCAGAATATCCGTCATAAGTTTGTGTTTCTTGCGCTAACGATGACGAGTACTGAATCATTGACGCTTCGATCGGTTCCGAAGTTTATCTCCCTCCCCATAGTGATTTGGTCAGGGAAGTTAAGCTTGAGGTGGAGCTGCTTCGAGAATCGTGACAATCTCTTCTTGGAGCTCAACTCAAAACCCATGAGTTCTTGTGACCTAAAACCCATCGCATGTGGGGTCGAGCGTATCGGTGAAACACTCTCGCGCCGCGTCGGCAGTGTACAGATGGGATACTTCATAGAAGCTAAATGTAATTCAACCACGTCCACGCTCCGATTCATGATTGTGTCGATAGCAGACGCAGGAGCTCATCTGAGATTGCTCATCGGATCCGCATTAAACCTGCTGGGAGCGAGAGCTTCTAATTGTTATTCCTTCATCCCGTTGGTTCCTCTTGATGTCACGGCACTCGTGAAGCCTTTCCAGATGGAAGTCTGGTGCCTCGTACTTGCGAACGTTGCCCTCCTGACTTTCGTATGGTCTTTGATTGTTCGAAAATCGGTCCTGGCCTTCTCAAGCCAAATCTCGCTCAGCACCGTGACTGTTCAAGAAATAACACTCACCCCAAGAAGATATTCCAGCACATTGATTGGCTGCGTGGCGCTTGCGTTCACTTTCCTCATCTCACAACTCTACACGAACACCGTGATGTCATCGTTCTTGGATCCGACGACCGAAATGCCTGGAACGGCTGAAACGGCTTCTTGCAAAATGTTATCATTATGTTGGAACAAGGACACTCTAAATCACATCCTTGATACCCAGCCCGTCTGCAATTTCCCTCGCCATATGCTGAACATCGTCAAAAATCCAGTGCAAAAGTTCGAACCAAGTGAGCCTCCTAAGTGGTCGATGAAGTCCTATGTACTCGCAGCGGAGAAGAACTTCTCAACGTTGGGTAAAACTCGATCTCTTTCCTTGGCACCAACTCAGAGCAACAGGAACATCGATCGGGTCATCCAACATGGCATAGCTTCGTCTGCGAGGCTTGAGATGGCCGAGATGAGATGTTTTCTGGAAAATCGAGTTGAAAAAAAAGTCAGTAAAAGTTTCAAAAGCGTGTCTAGAATACTGTGGAAGCTAAACGCCAAACCCTCGTTCAATTACGTATCGTACAACACAACGAGGGAGTGGTTTGACGAAGAAAGCTTCATGAAAATACAGCCCCTGATCGTGTATTGCTTCGCCTTTGCCATCGGAGCCATCAGCATCGAGCTTTGTCACGTGAATAGAAACAAAATCTACGACATGGTCCGGCTCCTGCTCGGTATCGTCCATCGCGTGTTTCGGTCTATAAAATAAATTCTTCCTGGCTGAACCACTCAGCCAATTTTATTTAACGTCGCCGGTATCACCCTCATTGGGTATTGCTTCAGTCGACGGACCCCTAGGAAGATGCAAATGCCCCGGGCGGGGATCGAACCCGGGACCTACATGTCTTGAGTCGGGCACGTTTGCACGTCGCCACCACCGCCGACGTGTGTTTCGGTCTATTGCAAGGAGCATCACGTTCATCGTCTCAGGCGTCAAAGTATACGCCGTAATGAAGTGTCGAAGACGCATCATGGGAATCGGACATTGAATATCCCCAGTCGGGCACCTTGCCCCCCCCCCCTGGCTACGCTACTGATGGGAGTCTTTGAACTCTTTAAATGACTGGTGTCCCCCCACCTCTGCTTTCGGTCCGAGGCCGCTCAAATTGACGCATTTGCAAATGACAAATGAGACGAACACAACGGAACCGCGAATAACCATATCCTACTGAGTTTTTCGGGACTAGCGAGACATCCCGAATAACATATTTCCCACAATAAGTTGAAAGTTGAAAAATCTTGGGCCGTTTATGTTCAGCAGGTGCGAATTGAATCGTATTCCCCATCCAAACTTCAAACTTTACCGACCTCACGACCTCCTCCAATGCACAACGAAGACTCCCCGATGATGGGACTCCTCACTCGGTCGAACGAGGTTTGATTTTCGATTTTTTTTCTGTCATGGTTAGGGCTGGGATTTCTATGAACTGCATATTCTTGTGCTTATATTCATATTCCGCGGTGTTGTGTCTTTCTGTGCATATCTCGCCAATGATCTCGTCAATGATGATTTGGAAATCTAAGAAAATACAATATCGTCGCATCTTAGGAGCATGGCATCTGAATAAATCGAGCTCACATATCTGTGCATACTGCATGCATATTCCTCATTTTTTCATGCATATTTTTCCCAGCCCCAGTAACCAGGAAGGCATCTGGACTACGGCCTCCAAATAACCGCATTTTCGACGCGGTGCGATCGTTCATCATGGATTATACGGCGACATGGGCAGGCATGCTCTTCATCTTCCAAGTCGCGGACCCAATCATCATGTACCGGTTGTGTGACCTCTTCTCTGGAGACCTCGAAAAAAAGTCGTTCGACGCCCCAAAAACGGCCGCAACGCTGCTCCTCAGCTTCTTCTCCGACGCCATCAAGCATGGAAGCTGTCCATTCGGAGAAGATGTCGTCAAGAGACTCCTAGAACTTGGCGCGTCACCAATGATTTCAGCCCGCGGCGCGGCGGTCACTCCGCACTATTCAAGAAACTGCAGGAGCATTATCCCCGAGCGGGAGGCGAGTCTTGGGTGCTGAATGCCCCACGATCAGAATCCGGGACGGTCGAAAGTTGTCCAACAGCGCTGAACCGGCTGCTTACGAACCGGTGGAGTCCCGCTTTCAAACAAACCTTGAGCCGCTCCGTCTGCTCCATCTGTGAAAATACGTCTTTCGAATCCACTGGTTTTCTAGATCTCTCTCGCTTTAAACATCATCCGAATGCAGGACATTGCAGGGGGCTGAGTACGAAATCGCGTTCGAAATCTCGGGTCAAACTTTTCTCGAGACTCCACAATTTCGGGCTGAAAAAAGATTTTCAAATCATGAAAAATTCAACCGCTAGATTGTGGCGTTTAGATACCAAATGCCGCTCCGGGCGCCGCTCCCCTGGGTCGGCACTAGGGGCGGCATTTTCCAGTTCGAACTCTCTTGAGAAGCATGGGTAGAACATGCTCAATAGAAAACTAATCTGAATAGCACGGATGATCCTTCATCGAAAGTCCTCGAGAACAGATTATTGCCGCAGAAATTCAATCGTGATTTCCGCAAGTGGGGGCGCATCCAGGATATTTCCGCCCCGAAGCTCAGGCACAGGGACCTCCTCGTTGAACTTTGGAAAACTGGGAAGATCTTTGAAGGGTGCCGGAAGCTGTCGTCGCCTTGAGAAATAGCCATAACAATCTTCTCCACACGCGACGAAGCGCCAATTCAAGGATTCAAAGAGCGCGGTGTGCAGCGACCCCGTGGCAAGGTGTACGACGCGCGGCCGTTCGGTGTTCCTCATGCGCTCCTTCCTCCCAAATGAGGACGGAGAAGGAGGGAGAGGCGACAATTCAAAACTATCAGTGTCGGATATCAAAGACAGTGAAGTGAATCGGAGTTCACATCGTCCTCCTGTGCGTTTTTTGAGATCGAGTCTCCAGGACGGGGAGAAATCTTTGGCGGAGCTCTTACAGTTCACAAAGAGCTGCAGACTCGACATTCGTGACGCAGAGATTGTCGTTCACCTGCTAATCTTCATTCATCCATTCATCCTGTATATCCTGTATATTTATTGAACCACAAACCAACAGAGCTCTGCGCTGTCATTTTCGTGAAGAATCGTTTTCAGGTCATGGTGACCGAGCAAGAGGGGATTGAAATGTTCTTGAGGTCTCACTCGAGGCGGAGAATCGTCCTCTTCAATCCACTCGACAAAAATTGCAGCAGCGTGCCGACGTTCCGCCGCAGCAGCGATTCCGCCGTGCCGCCGATTGTTGCCCGCAGTTGCTTTAGGCGCCAGCAGCAACTGCGGGCAACAGTAACCAGTTCAACAATAGTCATCGATCCGGTCATCTCATGGGAGGTGGAGCAGACTCTGCGGTCGGCTTCCGGCTTTGTGAATTACGCTGCACTAGCAAAATTGTGATAGTGCTGATCACTGGTCTACAGTTGTTTTGTTCCGTGTGCATTCAATGCAAATCTCTCAGAATGATTGCTCGATGCATCTAGAGTTTTCTCACTCATGCACCCATCGAGCGCACGAGGGGGCAAACTTCCCGGATGAAGGCAAGCTTGACTCGCTCGTTTTTCGAAATGAATGTTTATTACATATGTTGGTGCTAATCTTCGAGCACGAACGGCAAATCGATAAAAGATGGAGACGAGTCGCAGTGGATAGTATCGAGCCGCGGGAAAGGTGCTAGCTCTAGTGGCCGAACGGAGGTGACCTCTGAATAATGCAATCGCTGGTCGAAAATGCTCCAGGTTTCGCGCGAAAAGCTCACTCGCTCAAATCCCTCCGTGCTGATCGCGCCTGACTCGCTGAAATCGGAGTCCGCGCAGTTTGCCTTTCCGCTCAAAAAGGCCCCACCTCAAAAAATACTCCCCGCCCAGATTGACCGTCGGCTCTGATCGGGCCCCGCTCGAATTGGATGCAGCCGCAGTTAGTCGTTCGGATGACAACGAGAGGATGCAGTGCCTTCGAAATCGAAAGTATAGATACCAGTGGTTCGCTGTCAAAGATCAGCATGGATCTCCTTCCGAACAAGTAGTAGAGGAAGCGACTAATGCCTTCCTTGGTTCCTTGTGCCTCCATCTCGATCTGTGTGTTATTGCAGACAAACAGGTGGTCACGGTGAGCTGTGGCTGTGGCTGCTCCACTTGAGGCCCGTTTAGGCCCAGGGAGTTTCATCGAAATCCGTCACCATGGGCAGGAAAACCCAACGAGTCCCCAGGAGCCTTCGGGGTTTCCGTTTTGACTGCCTTTTTCCAGAATTCGCAACCATCTCAGTTCGATCCACTCGATTCCACGAATTATCTGAGTTCGTACGCCATTCCGATTTGTGTTCTGCCCAACACTATTGCATGATCCATTCGTTCATTTTTATGGCCTAATGTAGTTCCTTCCGGCAGATTTCGTTCAGCAATTTGAGACCTGCGCGTAGTTTCCTTGCCCACTCATCTGGTTGAAATGCTCCGTGGCCCACTTCTTTGCCTGAATGGTGACAAACGAGATATATCGCGCCCATCGAGTCATTCCTCGCTCAGCTTGTACGGACTCAAGATCCATTAGCAGAAGATATCACACAGTAATATCGCAGCGGCAGTGGTGCGGCAGGCGATTCGTTATCCGAAAGCTTCAATCAACGCAACAAGACGATGTATTCAAACTTTTATTGAAGGCCTGGCCTATCGTTTGCTTCCTTCAATGTTTTCTCAGTCTTCTGTGGGATCGATGATGCATCGCATATCGTGTGACGCATAGATCACCACCACAAATTCCTTTGAGTTGAGTGTCCGAACAAATCGCGTCCTTGCTCATCCCATCGCAATTAACAACGCCGAATTGGTCTGCTGCTTTTGATGCTGCAAGCAAGAATACTAAATTTACAAACAATGTGGAAGAACTCGCAAAGATTCGAAGGAAAAGATGTAATGCGAAATGGGAGAGCACGTATAAAGAGGAACGCCGGAGGGAATCGATGATTCTCACATGAGACCATTACAGCAAGAAGCACACAGAGCAGAGTTATCTTCATCGTCGCCGACCGGATCTAAGCTTCGATAGGTTTGACCTGCTATTTGTTGCCGGCGCTTTATAGTGGTTCGACGCGACTGACATGAGCACGAATTCGAGGCGACACTGAGATTTCAATCTACTAAATGAGAGTAATCGATCTTTCTGTCGAAATCGCAACAGAATCGTGCTCGGAAGCTCCTTAGCAGTAACGTAAGAGAACATCTTGCTTGAACTACACTCCACGTCGAGCTGAACGTCAATCGAGATGAAACGACCACCAGAGAAAGATTCGATGCATACTGCCAACCTCGAGGACTGAGACCTAAGTGAACATACTCCGTCCTGGAACCATACTCCCACAAATCTGACAGAGAAAGGCAGATCATACGTGATCACTTCTGTGATCATATCGAAAATTAGCGAAAACAGAGGAGGTGGATGCGCAGTCTGAGGTTTTCGATGCAGCTAATACAGTGTGTCTCATAATTATAAAGCCACCCCAAAAATCGCAATATTCCAAGAACCTGATGCCGCAACTTCGCTCCCTTCATCGAAAAAAAAACTCGCTGCTAGTAGACATCTCTCAAAATGTCAAGAGTAGGAAACGACGAAGTTACCCAAAAGCACCGCACTGTAGCCGGAAACGGGCTGTCTCACAATTATAAGGCCGATCCAGATTTCTGAGATTTTCGCAGCTTGGAGTGTCTGTCGACAGTTGAAAGCTCATCGTTTCATCGCTCCTCGTCCTCCTCCCGCACAATGCCTCGGGGTAAAACGCTCAGCGACCACGAGAAAGGGCGAATTGACGCTCTTCATGGAGAAGGCCTATCCCAACGAGAAATATCGAGGAAAATCGGGAGATCGAGATCCGTAGTCAGCAATTACCTCACTAATCCAACGTTTTACGGTGCTAAGAAGCGTAGCGGACGTCCGCGGACTTTGAGCGAAAGAGATCAGAGGCGAATCGCCAGCTTGGCCTCCAACTCTATGAAGAGCTGCGCAACCATTCAACGAGAACTTGCCCTCACTGTGAGTCGAAATACGGTTTGGCGTTCACTCCGTCGTAATGAACACATTGTGCGCTCGAAATTGACAACAGCTCCATCACTCACGGCTCAACATAAGATTCGGAGGCTCGACTTTGCCCGAAAACACATGGCACAAGACTGGAATCAGGTAATTTGTGGAAGTGAAACTGCGCAAAATTTCGGAAGTCCTTCAAAAATAGTTCTGACCACTAAAATCTATCATAGGTAATCTTCAGTGACGAGAAGAAGTTTAATTACGACGGACCAGACGGCTTCAATGGATACTGGCACGATTTACGCAAAGAAAAAAAATATTTCTCAAAACGCAACTTCGGCGGTGGATCCCTGATGGTCTGGGGAGCCTTTAGCAGTCACGGAAAGTTGTCGCTGGCGTTCCCTTCAACTCGGATGGACAGTTCTGAATATCAGAGTGTACTAGAAACCAACCTACTGCCGTATTTGAGCAGTTTTCGGAAGCAGAATCTGATTTACCAACAAGATAACGCCTCGGTGCACGTTAGTGGGTCAACAAAAGAATGGTTCAGGGGGAAGAAAATCGTCCTACTGGAATGGCCCGCGTGTTCACCAGATTGTAATCCCATGGAAAACCTCTGGGGTTTATTGGTGAGGAGAGTCTATGCAGAAAATCGACAGTTCTCGACGAGCGAATCATTGAAAAGGGCCATAACGTCCGCTTGGGACTCAATCGACCACAAAATCATCAGAAATCTAGTTCAAAGCATGCCAAACAGAATTTGCGAGCTCCTGGAAAACCGAGGAAACGCGATCAAATACTAGAATCTATAAATTCGGTTCAGGAAATCTCATTTTCTCTGGTGGTTCTATAATTATGAGACAGCTCGTATTGGCGTTCATAGCAGTGCGTCGAGACCACTTCGTCGTTTCTTATCGTTGACGATCTGAGGGACGTCTTCCGGTAGCAAGTTTATGTCTACAGGTAGTGAGCGAGGATTCTTCAACGGGGTCTCAAAATATTGCAAAAACCGGGGTGGCTCTATAAATATGAGACATAGTGTAGTTTTCATCTAGGATTACTCATCGCTGCACAATTAATCGATTTCCGATATACCTAATTACATCCTCATTATTATGACTAATGAGGCGAAACCATAATCATTGACTCTTTTCTGAAATTATAATCACAATCGCATTCGAGGAGTGCCGGTCGCTGGAATCCGAGTTGGAACAGAAGAAAGTTTTGTCACAGCATTCTTGAACTAGGGTTGAGTGCATACAGCAATTGGTGACCGGTTGGACGCCTCTTCATCGGGGGCAAGGTGACAGAGGATCGTCTCGTACAATGAGGATCAATATCGTTCCTTGGAACGGCTCTATAACTCAGCCGCCTCGGTCGAACTCACATTTTTGCATCCGTGATCGCGGAAATCGCGTTCGAGGCACAATGAAAACGGTGAGTTAGACACGCAATTCGATATTCGATACGTTGCCGTTCGTACATAGCTCTGAAGGTGTTTTCTATGACCGGCGTGCCTCGCCGGCGCACAGGAAATGTCGGCCACACGAATTCCTGGGTCGAGGGAGCTGCTTTGGATCCTGCGGATCAACTGTGTGCATCCAGTCACATGGAGCGAAAGTCGATTTGTCGTGTCGGGTATCGGTTTTGTTTGCCTTCTTTACTTGCTCGCATTTCACAGCCTGTTCGTCGCTTTTGAGTTGTTGCTGAACCCCGGGTCCGTTCGAGCTCTCGTGAAAGCCAGCAATAACCCGATACGATCTAACATGGACTCGTTGATGGCTATACTCGGATCGGGTTACTTCTTCACGTCGTCCCTCTATGTAGCGTGTTTCGTGCATTTTCGGAAGAAGATTGCGATCGTTTTCAATGACCTCAACTCCGTCTGGCTCACGTGAGTATTAAAAACCTCCAGAGTATGCTGTTCAGCCGATGAGTATTGCGTATTTCGGTGAGAAATGACTAACGGCGACTCCATCGAGCCAATTCTCCACTGAAATGTGGAATGTCTCGGGTAAATACAGCTTGTAGGTGTTGAACCCCCGACTATGTTGGAAAAATCTTACAGGCTCGGACATCCTCGGCAGAGGTTTGCCTTCGCCGCTTTCGGGAGTGCCCCATGGAGCATATTCCTGGTCGCCTACAGTGTGAAAACGCTGGCCTCGCATCCAGAGAAGTTGTTTTCGGCACCGATCTTAGATGTTTCCAGTACTCTCGAGCAAGCCATCTCCTTTGTCTACAATATAAACGCGTTCTCGGCGAATTGTGTTCTAATGATCTTCGTTTACGGATCACTTATCGACTCTTTGTCCAGTCTCATGCAATCCATGGAGAGTCCGCTGTCCAAGAACCCTGACATCGAAACTGCTCTTACGGTGAGCTCCCTCTATGGTCATGAGAATCGTTTTTGTCCACGAGCTCGTCTCACGGGATCCTACCAAGGATTATGAACTGCTCGTTCGACTGACTGAGCCACGAGTCATCCTCGATTTCAGAACGTGCTACCTACCTCGGCTCGCTTGCTGTCGTCGTTCTCTTCAGTTGTCTCGAAACTGATCACTTTGAGTTTGATGGCTCTGGTCTGTCTCGTTCTCCAAATCTTATTCCTCAGTACAATCGGATCGAGCGAAAACAAAGCTGTAGCCATGGGTCCGATTCTCACTGGACTTGGAGGACTGTTCGCCGTCGCGTTGACAATGTCGCATCTCCTGGAAGGAAAGGTATAAGCGGAAGAAAGAATCGAGGGCACCCTCGATGCTAAGACATGCCCTTGTGGGGCAGGTCAGGGTACAGGGTACGAAATACTCTCCTTGGTACTAAATCGGAAGTTTCAGATCACGGAACTCAAAGATTCGTTGCGGCTGAAACATGTTTCAAACGAAATCTCGCCGCGTGCATTCCAAGAGCTCAATTTGATTCTGAAGAGAATGCGCCATCCGGCTAGAATTTTCAACGTGCTGCATCTCAACATGAGTGTGGTGATATCGGTATGTAGAATGAAGCACGAGTCACCAAGTTTGTTCAATTAATTCGAGGATAGTTGCGATTTCTCCGAACGAGCGATTGCAGAGGCTTAGACTGTGGATCGATTTCCTTACAGATGGCGACTTTTTTCCTCAATTACTACATGACGTTCATACAATTCAAGGCAATCTTGGCGGGCACTTCGACGAACTCAACTACATCCTCTTGAACTCCATAGATTCACGGAAGACTTACGCGATATCTATTTTTCGAACCTATAAAATTCTCGCAGTGAGTAAAAGTCCCACTGATTGCCATCAGACAATGCTCCCGTCGCGAAGCCCAACGAAAAACCAGGAATCCGAGGATAGAAAAAGTAAATGGAGTTTGAAGAAGCTGCTATCAGTTCAAGACCAAGCGCTGATCAATCGAAGGTCTCGTCACGAGTCCAGAGTACATTGAACGAATCTCGAGAGTTCTTTCCGAAAATGCACGCCTTTGGTTCAGCTTCCAAACGCGACAGGTTTCCTGGATTCTTTTTCTCGACCCGAGTCGTGGCCTCCGTTATTCAAAGGAAAGAGAATACCGATTTAGACCAGCCACTCTGAACAGTGGGCCCTTCATTTTCGCGGTTGATTGTTTCCGGGCTGACCGTCAAAAACGAGGGTCTTCTATAAAGGGCCCTATAACGTTCTATGATGAGGAGAGGAACACTTGTGATCTAGAACTAACGATAGAAATTGAGACTCAGATGTTCCGCGACCGTGCGTTGATGTTCCACCGCTGGACCGCAACAACACTCCGCATGGCACGAAAGCTCAGGAGAAATTGGTGCACCGAATGGTTCACTTGACAGCCTCGAGTTCCAGATACGATTCGTTATATGAAGTTTTTTCCTCAAATGGTTCAAAAGATTCGGAGTTTCGATTTCCGCGAGTAATCGAGGGGGTCCGCGAATAACCGAGGGACGACAAGATTTCGGAATCCGCGAATAATCGAGGCCGCGAAAGTCGGACCGCGAATAAGTATCGTCCTTCCCAACGAGAAGGGTGCCCGTACCCAGAGGTGTGCGCCGTGGGCATTCAGGACGGCGGCGGCGGCGGACCCAAAAACAGGCAGCGGCGGGGCGCGCCGCGGCTTCTCGCGGCTTGAAAATTTCTCGCGGCGCGCCACGGTTTTTGGCAGCTTGGAAATTTCTCGCGGCGCGCCGCGGCTTTTTGCGGCAACTTTCGGACCGCTGTTCCCAGTGCGCATATATTTACGAGGAATATTCGATGCGAAACCTCCGGGTATGTTTTTCTCTGTTGCGTTGACTGAAAACTTTGGAACAGATTTTGGGGCGCGCAAGTCTGAGCCAGAGTTTGAGCGAAGAGATTGAAATAGCTCGAGTAATCAACCCAGAATCATATGTATATGGATATATGGATCGGAAAATACGAGCCGTGCTACAGCTGAACTTGACATTTTTCAGACCAAAATCAGGGATAAAGCCCTCCTCAGCGGCAACGCGCCGCGGGAATTTTGCGGCTCGCAGCGCGCCGGCTCGCCGCGAGCTTGCCGCGGCGCCTGGCGGCGGGCCGCGAGTCTCGGCGGCGCGGTTAGCCGGCGGATTCGCGACGCGGCGCACACCTCTGCCCGTACCCACATCGAGAGAAATATCTTAATTGGCGAGAAATATGGCGCTCTCAATCTGCATTTTCGCATTGACGCTCACGGAGATTTTCAGAGTTTTGGATAGGGAAACCGAAGTATATCACGATTTGATTGGCCGAGCGTAAGGCTTCAAGGAAGATAAAGAGCCCCTTTTCTCCGAGGAACCCATCATCGAGAGCAACTCAATTAGCCCGACAATGGTCAGGCTGTCCCAGAATTACGATCAAATCTCCGAAAAGCTATGATCGGGATCGTATCTTTCATTTAGATACCATAGAAGTTTTCAGATCCTGTTCTGGGTCGAATGAACCTTTTTTTTGTTTTTGATATTTATAGAGGAGAGAGAAATGCCTAACGCACGCATCAGGAGTCCGTGAGGACTCCTGGCTGTGTGGGGCTTGCACCCACTAAAACTCTCTCCTCTGCCCTTTAGAGTGTCCGGGCACTCGGGGAATTTCTTCCCCGTTTGGTATTACTTCCGGAGCACCCTGGGCCCTCTTTGGTAGTATCCTCGTCTGCTGTTGCTTCTGCTGTTGCCGACGTCAATGTCGTCGCCTTCTTAGCTGGTAAATATGAATGTAGGTGGGAGGGGATTTTTTGGAGCCCCCTGGGAGGATCCCACCCTACCCAGGGGGGCCCATGGGCCCGCGCCCTCCCATGGGCCAGGACGCGACTCGCCCAAATGTATGACTTGATGTTTCGGTCGAATGAACCTATCGATATTCAACAGTACCAGGATTCTCTTGCTGAGTAAGTCCATTGTTGTATATGCGATAATGATTCTTGTTTTGAAAGATTTCCGAACTGAATTCAAACAGTCAATCACTTCTTAGCTTCGATGCCGATGTCAGTTTGTCGGCTAGTTTATCATGTTTCCCGACTTCGAAACAATCAAGTGGTTTGAGAGATTCGACGTTAGGGATATCTGGTGGCGTCTCGCTCTTTCCTTGGAGAGACAGGAAACACTCCTCCTCGATCGACTCGGCAGGTAAAGCGAGACTCAGCGCGTGGCTTCAGGTTCGGCTACGAAAGCGGAAATCTTGGAATACAGCACATGTTTAGTGAATCTACCTCACACGAGGAGGTTCAAAACTAGTCAACAAAGCCTTCGGACGTTCAACATCAACACACAAATGCAACCTCCTCTCTCAACTCCCTCTGCTACGTAGATCGCCGAAATTATGAGAAAAAAACAGCAAAGCTTCTCCGGGTGATATCATACTGCTCCAAATGCCATCTCCTGGATCCAATACATTACCCATTCTTGATAGCTGAATTTTGCGGCAGTTGTCAGCGCGCTCACGTAATTTTCTATCTCACCCTCTATGAGCAGACGACAAATTGTAAACAAAGCGCAGAAGAACGCGGTGATTGTGAAAAGAAAACTTTCTCATTTCGTTCCGTGTTCGAATGACTCGTTCGTCAGGTCTCAGGCGTAGATCCAGTGCAGTTATATTCCTCTTCCACTCTGAAGATCATCTGACTTCCCGTTTTGGCCTCGAATCCTTTCGGTCGCCCGAACAAGAATCGTCATGACCGAAGTGCAGCATCAGACGGGATAAAGTGAAGACCGTGATCGAGAACTTGTTCGAAAAGTTTGTGGGAGATATCCTTGGAGCATAGGAGGACGGAACGCGCAAAGGGCTGACTTAAGGCGATGAAGACCCATCGATGCAGCGAGTGCGGAAAAAAATGTTCCTCCCCTTCAACACTGAGAGCTCATTTCCGTATTCATACAGGAGAGAAACCGTACTCGTGTTCTGAATGTCCCGCGAAATTCAACCAGAATAGCTCTCTAACTACGCACATGCGCGTACACACCGGAGAAAGACCGTTCCACTGCGAAGAGTGTGGCAAGAAATTCATCAACTCTTCAAACCTGAAACACCATCAGCGCTCCCACTCTGACGAAAAGCCCTTCGCATGCTCTTTCTGTCCTACGCACTTCAAAAACAAATCTGCCCTCAAAATTCATGAACGCATCCACAAAGGAGAAAAGCCATTTGCCTGCTATGAGTGTGATAAAAGTTTTGTCGACAGAGGACGTCTCCAGGTTCACCGACGGATTCATACCGGAGAGAGACCTTATCTGTGCAGCAAGTGTCCCGCGACCTTTCGCCAGAAAAATGATCTCACCAACCACATACGCACACACACCGGCGAAAAACCGTATAGCTGTTATGAATGCGGTAAGAGCTTTGCTGTTTCAGGGGGGTTGGCTCTTCACAAGCGGATACATACGGGGGAGAAGCCATACGCGTGTCTTGAATGTCCTGCAAAGTTCTCCGACCGGAGCTGCTTGAAGGCCCACGAACGCGCGCACTCTGGAGAGAGACCGTTTCCGTGCGAGGAGTGCGGCAGGAAACTTGCCACCGCGAGGAGTCTCAAACTTCATCGACGAAGTCATACAGGAGAGAAACCGTATCTTTGTGCTCATTGCTGCACGAAATTCAGTCTACCGGATGCGCTTGCTATGCACATGCGAATACACTATGGCGAAAAGCCTTTTGCTTGCGATCGATGCGACAAATGTTTCATCACTCCCAGCAAACTCGAAATGCACAGAAGAACACACAGCGGAGAGAAACCCTTCTGCTGCACCCTATGTCCGGCGAAGTTCGCTCAAAAGGGGACTCTGGACCGGCATTCGGGCATCCATGAGAGGGAGAAGCCGAAAGCATCGGGAAAACGACCTCAGAGGTGCAGCCGCAGAAGAACGTTGAAGACCGATCAGAATGATGACTGAATATATTCGAATGTAGATCAGTTTTGCTCTTTGGTCTTCTCATTGGAAACATTTCATTCGCCGATTCCCCACTTTTCTGCGAGCCTTGCCACTTTGGGGATTTCCATCCATATCCAATATTCCAGTGTTTCTAGGGAGTTTTCTGCTGGCAAAATAAAGATCTTCCAATATACGTTGGAGTTATAATCTCGTAGACTACAGAAAATTGGACCCATAGGTTGTCATCAGGCTTTCATTCTACCATGGAACAAATGAAAACATGATTCGTCATGAAGTGATCTGCCGGAGCATCAAGCTGCAATCAGACCTATCAGGCGCCCATGTTCAGTGCGGAGTGAAATATCGTGCAACATCGTTCTCCGAAATTCTTTCGTAACGAAAACTATTATTTCTAATCCTCTTCAATCATTGAATCCCTTCTTTTTCTCCATGAGTCTCCCTCTCGGCTTCGTTGGCCTCATGCAGCGGTTGCCGAAGGCGCATGATAAATTCTCAGATGGTGGAAGGTGCTCTTGGTTCACGTTCCTCAAGAACTACTCGACTTCGTTTTTGACAAGGGCGACTTTTGGGCATTGTCGGTGGGGGCTGCGCTACGTAGGGAAGCTTCCGGAATCTTCTTCATTAACATTTGATGCACTTCTTATAGTTTGATTGCTCAGAACGGTCAATCCAATCGATTTCTACCCGATCTGTGCTGGCAGTGTTCATCAAAGAATCAGTGCACGTAGCTCAAGATACGAGAAGTAATTACTCTTCGCGAGGAGAAGGTGCCTTGAAGTATAATACCGTGAGTCCTCCAATGGAAGCCCCGGCTTCCCTAATTTCAAATTTCTCAAAGGAGGCTGTTATTAAAAAGAGGTTTGTATTGGGGTAGGGCGACCATTGGGAGGAGGCATCAATGATTTCAAACGTCTCCGCCGGGGGGCTTGCATTGGAAGAGAGTTACTATTGGAGGGAAGACCTTCTTGAAGGATTTACGGTATTCCTCTTTGAGCTCATCACGTTTCTGAATATGATTTCGACTCTCGACCCGTTCGTTCATGACACTTTCTGTCGTTGTTTTCCTCACTCGTAGAGGTCATCATTCATCATCTCAAAAACTATGCGAGGAATGTGTTTGCTTCCGACTCTTGCGATGGTTATGAGCGGAATACTCGAAGTCTGTTCATGCGAAGCTTTGGTCTTGACGCTCATCACGAGAACCTCGTCCAACGAGGAGGTCAACAGCAGCAACGAGCTCACATTTCCAGCGGTGGAGTCGGATAGGAACTGACGAATGTCTTTGCGACGGAATGCAGAGTTCTCGCTCCCATTCCATTTCAAATTCAATTCCCGAGATCAGAAGCCGCATCATCGCTTTTGCCGAAGTATTGTCGGAAACTGTGTGGTCGCCTGAAAAGTTCCCCACACCTTTCCCGGGAGGATGTGCTCCTCCAGTCTGGATACAACTCATCTAGTGTGTTGATCATTTTTCGGAAGCCATCAAACGGTTTGAGAGAAGCTTGTCTGTCCAACTTGAGGTAAGATATAAATGCTCACTCGAAAGTGCGCACATCAGGCACACTGATTAGGACCTGTCCGACGCCACACGGGTTTATGCTCCATCGACTTGAGGACGAGGTAGATCGGAACTTCTTGACCGGTGTTGGTAGGACACCGATCCACAAGTTAATGGCCTTGCTCAATCTCTGCATTCTGTTAACTGCCTCATGGGGGTAAACTGAGTTCCTCGTAGAAGTTTTATTGAATTCCACTTCTCGGCGATCCCGAGTCGAATCTGCGAACTAAGAGTCTGTCTGTGCCCGATCTCAACGTATCTCTCATTTATGCTTCCTGTGTTTATCGAGCGACAGAGTGCAGAAAACTGTACATCATTTAGAAAAATATTTGCTCTCCGTCATGAAAACTCAGAGTTTCGAGAATGGCGTTATAAGTCCCGTTCTGAAAGCTTTGGAAACATGAGATTTGCACTTGAGTCGCGAGCGAAATTGAACGAATCAATGCGGCTCTCATGTGGTGTCGATGAGTGGCGCTTTAACACAGTGCTGAAAGCCCAGATCAATAAAGTTAAGGAGCATTCAAGGCGTTAGACAGTTCATTCGATTGACCTTGAGTCAGTTTGCGGACGAGAGTCCTGCCTATGCATCGAATGAACATAGCAGCAGATTCTCCTGGTTTGCTGGTCATGTTTCTCAAACGGAAGAAGTTGCCTGAATGCATACCTGGCGGCAGGCCGCTGTTCTGGATGCTTCGTCTTTGTGGCGTTCATCCGATAATTTGGGGCCGCGACCGGTTTGTGGTGTCAGGCCTCGGTTTCGTGTTCCTATACTTCGCACTCGTGATTTTCTCGGTGAATGTAGCCCGCATAATGCTCATGAGCTCTGTATCTGATCTGCCTCTGATCAAAATTAGCACTAGTCCCATCGGATCCGATATGAACTCGTTGATACGGATGCTTGGAGCACTTGGTTTCTCTATGATTCTCGTCTACGATGTGATATTCTGGTGGAGTCGGTCTCAGATTGCGTTGGTTTTCAACGAGCTCAACGGCCTCTGGTTGGCGTGAGTATGCATTTCAATTTGGAGAATATTGTGTTAAGAATTGAGCGACCAAACCTGTATCCTCCTCGTAAATGATCACAAATGTTTTCCTGAACTTATCCGAATACCTTACGGCAATTGCCATTCCAGGCTCGGTCGACCACGTCAGAGACTAGCTTTCATCGCTTTCACGGCCATACCCTGGAATCTCTATAATGTCTATGGCGGAATTGTACAGTACGTATCGCGAAATACCGGCTTTAACTTCACCAAACCGGCTCCGCATGCTTTGGAGCGAATTCTCCATGATTTCGGTAAGCATCTCGCGCTGAATATGCTGTCAATTACTTCCACGCTCATGATTTTCGTGTACGGATCACTGGTTGACTGTGCATGGACTCTCCTGAACTCTCATGTGAATCCACCAGGAAACGGAAACAGTAACGGAAGCGATCTTGTGGTATGACTCTTTCCCCTGATTTCATTCAAAGAATACCCAGTGTATCATTTCTGCATCAAAATTATTTGCAACGAGATCCCGGAAAGAAGTAATCAGGAGAATTCCAAGTCTCACTGCCCTCCGCTTCCAGAGAGCGATAGCGGCAATGAATCGAACGCTGTCGGCTTTCTCTCCAGTGGTGTCTAAAATGAACAGTGCCGGTTTGACGGCGCTAGCTTGTTTCGTGTTGCGGAACATTTTCAAAACAACCCTGAAAACTGAGAACAACTTCCGCATCAATGACTGGATAATATTCATCCCGTTTGGAGCATTCTTCGGCGTTTCGTTGACGATATCCCACAAGCTCTTTGACAGTGTAAAGTTCGGATATATGTATTTTCGTCATGATCCCGACAATTCACACTGACTGAGAGAGTAGTGAAATTGAAAGCAATTCTATCCCACAGATTGAAGGTCTGCGGAACGTTTTGCGAAGACGACATATCACGGAGGAGAACAAGTCCCGCACTTTCCAAGAACTTGATCTGATGCTCGAAAGTACACCTCATCCAGCGAAAATCTTCGAGGTTTTCGATTTCAACTGGAGTATACTCTTGTGGGTGAGTCTATCCTCACCAACACGAAAGGATTTAATTCGTGGAAACGAGATAAAATGCACTTTCCTTGGGTTAAACTTCAAAATCAGAGAGGGGTCCAATATGGTTGGGAACTCGAAGTCTAACAACAGAACATGGAAAGTTGTGACGAAACGGACGCGGAATCGGAATTATGTGGTCGACATGCACTGGCGTTGTGACGGTATTTAACGGTGTTCTCTTTTCAGATGATGATATTCTTTCTCAACTCCTACCTGACCTTGGTTCAATTCAGAGCGATCATGATCGGGACTGGAACTAATGTGTCCACAACTGAATGAGGGTCTCATCTCGCATGGTCCACTGCATTGCAATCCAGAGTCAGGTGCAAGCAGTAGCAAGGTGCAGTGATTGGCGTGCGTCAACGAGCTCAAACTAAGAAATCAAGATTGATTTGCGCGGCTAGAGACGAAAATGACTGAACTTTCAACATCATTTCATCACTTGGCCGAGCGGCAAAATAATTCCCTCACCCTCCGCAAGGATGACTGGCGGCGTAGTTCGCTTCTCTTGGCAGGGTAACGCATTATCGATATCATCATACGACCCAATCGAATACAACTTCATGAAGCTGGTCTTTTGAAATCGTTGGCCATAAAAATTCAGGTCGATACAATACAATAGATGAGAGAGTCACGCGCTCCGCGTGAAGTCTTCTAAAAAAATACATTATATGCTTCTGCGCAACGTGGCGGCACCTTGTGGACAGATAGTTTTGTGCGCATCGATGAAATCCTCGAGGGAAACCACGGTATCTTCGCGTATTCCTGGCAGCAGAGAGCTGATGTGGATGCTACGTATGCAATGTGTTCACCCCGTAACTTGGATTAGAGATGGTTTTGTGGTGTCGGGACACGGCTTCGTGGGCTTGCTGTCTCTGCTCGTTTTCTACTGGCTTCGCTTCGTTTTGTTCAATTCCTTGAAGAGCTTGCCCGGCCTCCCTCTGCTCACGGAGAGTAACAATGCAATCCGATCGGACATGGACTCTCTGGTGATCATGCTCAGAGTATTGGCGATCCTCATGGCTGATTTGCACATCTTCACTTTTCTACACGGTCGATCGCAATTGGCCCTGGCCTTCAATGAGCTTAACGTCTTCTGGTTCACGTACGTACCTTCGTCGGACTTTCAGTTCCCACAACCTCTTTGCTCGAAACCCGAAGCTGAAATAAGTGAGATAGACAGGAGGCAGCTCAACCTTGACTCCTTCCGTACGATCGTTCCAACATTAATTGAATCAGTTGATCAGAACTCGGATGAATAAGCGGTGGGCATGGGGTGTCCGGGGTGTCGAATTTTGGGAACAACTGCTCCCAACACTCAAATAATTGGAGAAAAATGATAATGAGTAAAAAACTTTGCCCTTTCAGATTGGGTCGACCAAGATTAAGACTGGCTTTCGTGGCGTTCTTGACGGCGCCTTGGAATGCATACATCCTCATCGGACGCATCGTTAAGTTCGAGTCAAGCTTGAGGCGAAGTTCACCTAACTCAGTCGAGCATGCTCTACAAAGAGCGACCGACGGTTTTGCGGAGGCTTTGACGTTGAACCTGTTGTCGGCCATTTGTACAATCATGATTTACTTGTATGGTGCACTCGTTGATAGATTTCCTAGCTTACTCGTGCTCCTTCAAAATGAATCGAACGCAGAGCTTCGCGAAAACTCAAATTCAGAGGTAACTTCAAGCTTCAGGCGAGCGCATACGAAATCTTCGAGCACTCCATAAAGATTTGGAGTCGCCTCATTGAGTTTCTACGTTTCAGAAAGCGATCTCAAGCTTGGATCGCATATTATCAGCATTCTCTCCCGTGGTTTCCCGACTGACAACCCTTTCTTTGATGACTACAATTTGTTTCGCAATGCACAACGTGCTCGTTTGCACACTTCGGCTCGGACGCAGCATGGCGACGAACATAATACCTGTCTATCTACCCCTCGCCGTTTTTTTTAGCGTGTCAATAATCTTGTCACAGCTCCTGAAAAATAAGGTAAATTCAAGACGCAATTTGCATAGAATTTCGCAATTCTCATGACACTTGAGAGACACCGAAATATTAACCCGATTCTCAAGATTGCAGAAGTTCGAAATACATTACGGAGACGCCACGCGTACGAGGAAGTTTCGCTTAAAATGTTTCGGGCCGTTGAAGTCGTACTCGAGACTGTCCCGCATCCAGCGAAAATTCTGGGTGTTTTCGACTTCGATGCGGGTGCCTTTTCATCGGTCAGTTTATCGCTTTCTGAAGCAACCATTGGAAAACCCGCCAAAAGAGAATCGAACCAGGGGAAGAATCGTGTTCCTGCCGCTGTGAACGATATATGTAAACCTCGGAGGGATCTGGTTTCATTTTCAGATGGTGACTTTCCTTCTGGGATACTACATGACGGTCATCCAATTCAGAGCAATCATCATCGGAGGGTACGCGAACTCGACGAATTCGTAGAATAGTTCCTGTGCGTTCTCTCTCAGAAGATTTGCCTCAGAATTTATGCTACCGACTGAAGAAACGAATCCGCCCAACTGGTCATTTGGTCAGTCGAAGAGAGTCTTTGTCGACAACCCTGATACCGATTTTTCCACATGCAGCTCGGAAATTAAGTTCCAAGTACGAAGAGGCTGGCAGTATATTGACAGGAATGCACGATCCTCGGTCACATCGGGTGTATCTTCTAAGATATGGAAAGTCACGGAGAACAAGCTTGTGATTGTTCCATGAATCCGATATCGAAGATCATTAATGACGTCCAAAGACAACTCCCACCCCAGCTGCGGGGAAACTTTTGAATCGGGAGAGCAAGGGTCGCCACTCCTCAACACGGGAAGAAAAGTGGGATCAATGTTGATAGCTCAGGGGTACAAAGAAACGCGATCGCACGTTAGTGCTACGTCAACGAGACCAGGTGTACATTTGCACAATAAAGAGATATTAGAGATGAGTGGAGATAGTTCTTATGATGGTGATAGCTCGACGACAAATGAACGAGGATGACGTTCATGAATGGGGATTTACTTTCCGAGTTTTGCCTTCCTCAGCATGTTCAAGAGTGAAACTCGTACGGTCATCGTTCCCCTTCGTTGACAGATGTATGTAGTTTTCGAAACCGTTCAGGGATCACGAGGAAGTCGACAGACCGTGGGTCCTCTGTAATGAAGATGTTCCCTTGGGGAACGTTTCAGGTATTCGAATGGGTTACGCTCTATACTCGTTCAGAAACTTCTTTGCGATGCTCCGAACAACAACAACTCGCGATGAACATATCACTCATATCAGGACGCCACAATTCTGTCAACCTTCGAGGAAAACGTTGAACGCGTTCAATTGTGTGACGTAACAAGCGCGGAAGGCTGCAGTGCAATGAACGAGTTTGGTCGGATGGAGCGCCGGATTCTCTAGATCAAAAACGGTTAAGGAGAATTGTTCGTTGAAAAAGTAATTGAATCCTGGAAATATGTGCCCGCTGAAAGGGGCGGAACGTTTATTCGAGCGGATCGTGAATTCGAGTGAGATCATGAACATACATTGCAACTAGGGCACTTCCGTAGTAATTCCTCGGAAGCCTAACTTATCGTCGACGCGGCGAAAGGGGAATCGAGTTCTCCAGAACGTACGATTCACAAATCAAATGGAACTCAGGGCCAAGTAGGTACAGTAAATTCAGACTTCACAGAGAAAACACAAACCCCTGGCTCGAATCAAGCACTGAAAAACGAGTGTGGCTTTCTCAAACTCTGACTTGAGAATCGATTGTGCCCAGCTGAGCGATGCTCTTCTTGATTCCGAGGCGTTCCGGATAACCAATGATGCTCCTACTCCTATCTACGATTCCCCGCGCTCCGCCCAAAGTATTGGCCACCGACCAGTTGATCTGATGCGAAATATATTTCTGTTCTCCTTAGCTATGAAGAGTGATGACCCTACTCAAAGAAAACAAGAAATTCCCTGTTGACAAAATGTTCATACTACGATAGGCTGCACTTCGAGAATTGCCAGCAAGCGGTTTTCTAGGCTTGCTTTGCATCGAAGTGAATGGATGTGTTGTATAATGGTGATCGATAGGCTGGACTCGAGAGCTTCCAAAGGATTTTCAACTGAAGTTGGCACTCTGGATTTTTTCTGCGTCCTCAGTGTGTTGGCTTCATACGGCACGATGGTCGCTCTTGAAATGTTGCGAAATCCAAAGTCGCGTCTTTCTGTGATCACAATGTCCGAAAATACAATTCGATCCGATATGGACTCCATGATGGGAATGCTTGGATCGGGAGCATATCTGGCGAATGCGTTGTATATTTTGGTTCTCTTCTCTTGAGGAGTCGGACTCGAATCGCCGATACTCTCAACGAACTCAACTCATTTTGGTCCGTGTAAGTGAACACCGTGGAGTAAGAGAACAGACGAGGAACCACGTGGAATACATTTCGAGTGAAACACTTATCACACCCGTTTGCCTAAACGTAATCTGCCGCCGTTTGAGAGCAATTTCGAAATACGAATTCGAAAATATGAATCTTTTTAACTTTATCATATAACTTCTGTTAGCTTTTTATGTATAGGAAGGATACATAGTACCACCACTGGAATCCCCCCATCGCTTCTGTCAGTGTCTCATAGATTGTATGAGAGGAAGAAGAGGAAGGATAGGAAGGATACCATCGCGACAATTTCGTTCCGGTTCATATCACTGTTATGCACCGCTTCTCGTAGCCCACAGCGACCATCCGCTCGCTTGAAGTGCCAAGCTCTGGAAAGGGGATGGGGGTATGAGGGCTCGGAGGAAATCGCTGATTGAAGCTTTCAGGTTGCTGTGAGAGAATTGCGAACGACGAGTTAGGAAGAAATACGGTTTCGTGTATCTCTTGGTTGGGGAGCATGACCTTGTTCCCTCCCCGAATGCACCTCAGATACACACCAGAAGCCTGAAGGCGTCTCGAGGCCCCGATGTATTTGTTCGCGGATTTCAGCTTCGGCTTCTTCACTTCACTTGTCTGCATCGTGTAGTTGATTTTGATTCCTCTGTTGTCGTACATAAGGAAGCAAGTGAAGTTGACATTGTTGCTTCTATCAAGAAATCGATTTTGCACACAATGTCTTCTCGGAGTCATTCTTTCCCTCGCTCGATATCACGGGAGTATCAACGTTGAGGGAGCGAAGTGATCTATTATATTGTGGCACTTCGCGGGGCTGAATTGAAACGCTCTGCTCCCACGAACATGTTTCGAAACTGCCCCACTCACTATGTCAATGGGATGAAAGGGGAGGGGAAACTATGATTGTTCGACGTTGTTGCCAGGCAACAACAAAATATATTCATCAAATGATTCCTTTGTGAAAGGTGGCAGATCCCTGAACTTTGCCCAAAATAAGATTTAGAGGAACTCCCAATGACTCTCCAAAGTCGAGGAGAGAATTTCCGGGAGAAGTTCGGTGACACGGAGCAGGTTTCTGCGAGATCAGCAGTCGAGATACCACCAAATGAGGATTTGCAAGCATGCTTCCCTGGCGCCCGGCAACTGTTCTGGATCTTGCGACTCATCTATGTTCATCCTGCTATATGGGAAAGAGACCGTTTCGTAGTTTCGGGACGTGGTTCTATGCGCAGCGGAAGTCTACGGTTCCGTGAGTGCCATTGTACTGATGCGGGACCCGTTCGATTTGGCTCTCGTCAGAGCGAGCACACATCCCACACGTTCCGACATGGGCTCGTTCATGTCAGCGCTCGCGTCGGGGACACTTCTCGCGACGTCTCTGTGCGCTTTGGTTTTCGTACGCAGCCGCTCCAGGATAGCGTTTACCTTCAACGAACTCAACATCTTCTGGAAGACGTGAGTTTCTTGACAAACATGATCGACGTATTTATCACGTCCGTTCTTGGGAACAGGTTCAATGGTTATTCGAATTCATGGAACTTGCCGTTACAGATTGGGACGCCCTCGTCAGAGATTGGCTTTCACTGCTTTCGCGGCTGTACCTTGGTATCTTCTGGTTTATAATCAAGGGCGTCGCTCGTCTGGCCAAGGCTCCATCGCTTCAAGCACCGCTATCGGCTTGGGTTCTCACAAAAATCGTCAGTCGTTTCATTTCCTATGTTCTCCTCTTGAATACTTTCGCGATAATCAGTGTTCTTATGGTTTTCGTATACGAAGCACTTCTTGATTGCCTTTTCGAACTACGAGATTCCCTCGGACGATAGTCGGACGATGAAAGATTCGCTGATTCTTTCCTCACAGCAAAGGTTCGGTATTTTCTGATCTGGAATCGTCTCCGAGAACCGCGCATCGCTAGTAGGACGGTGCCCACGTGAATTTCAAGATTGGAGGATTTCATGACGTCAATAAATACGTCAATAAACGTCAATAAATGCTGACAAGGACGACAAGATGAAAGTCAACTCGGCTGATTTGTTGAGCATCCTCAAGATTCAGAACTAAGGATGCACTCTGGGGTCCGCTGTCCCGGATTGGGCAGTGAGAAAGTTCTTGGGGACTCGGAGAGCGAGTATGGAGTAAGGATGCCCATCTTTCAAACACAAGGAGGGAGTCGGTCCGCTCTTCAGTCTGATCACGAACTTCACCTCCAACGAACCTCCAGTGATTTGGAAACAGTTTCAACCATGAACAAACAAAGTTCTTGGACTCTACGAGATTTTCTTTGAAACCCCCCTCGCTGAAATCGACCGCTCGTTGATCGTGAGACTGAAAATTACCGCACTAAAGCTACCGATTTCCAGAATCGAGCAGAGCTTGATGAACAATAGGTGCACTTGCATTTCAAACTCGTGAGTTATGGAAATGTTTCGATCTCGTGTCTTCGATATTCGCTCAACTATCGAACAAAAACTTGGCGGCTCTTTCTGCTCACGGTATGCATTCATATTGATCAATAGCAAGCACTACAACGGCGAACAGGACATGCGAGCATCACAATCTGAATGTCGTAGCAGTTTAAAATCTTGCTGTGAATCTTAGCGATCTTGTGGCGATGCTGGCCCGGTGCTGTCGGTATCAGGATGCGAAACCTGAGCCTAAGCAAACAATTGTCCAGCCTCTAGCTACAGCGTTCTTGGATGGGATTCGGCCTTCGCGTATTCCTGGCTCGAGGGAACTCTTCTGGGCCTTACGACTCCTCTGTGTGCACCCCATCATTTGGCATGAGAACGAATTCGTGGTATCTGGATCCGGTTATGTGAGCATTCTCTGTGCAGTGGCCGTCTATGGCATCGGTTATTCTCTTGTCATCATTTGGGATCCTGAAGAAGGCAGCAATCTGTACAAACGCTCTCGGAGTCCCATAAAATCGGATATGGTCTCTTTTGCGGCCTCTGTTTCGACTGTGGGGTTCTGGATGAGTTCCTTCCATATTCTGAATTTCTTGCGATGTCGACCGCGAATCGCGATGGCTTTCAACGAGCTACGAAATCTGTGGTCAAAGTATGTAGGCGATTTCCGCACACATGCAGAAAATACCGGTGATCTCATTGCATTCGTGAGCTTGATCCAAGGTCGCATTTCTGAGTAGAGTTCACGGAGCTTGAATCCCTTGCAGGCTCGGGCGACCGCCTCAGAGATCCGCCTTCATCGCTTTCGGGTTCATTCTGTGGAGTCTGCTCACGATGGCTTGCGGTATCGATCTCTTAGCCAGGATGGGGATATCATCTGTTTCAGACGTTGCTTTAGAACTCGCTGAAATTGTTTTCGTCTCTTGCATTTTCAATCTGGTCTCTATGACATTTGTTTCCATGATTTTCGTGTACGGAACACTCAATGAATGCCTGCCCAGGTTGCTGGACTCGTTGCGAAACGATGAATCCTGTGAAGAGTTTCTCCTCAAGGTGAGTTTGCCGGTTCGCTTGAATATGTTCTCTCCAACCAGTTTAATTCTCTCTTCTGGACGCAACCAAGCTTTGATTTGACCCGATTTCAGGAAGCTATCACAAGTCTGGAACGGTTGCTTTCGTCGTTCTCGTCGACGGTTTCTCCATTGATTGCCTCCGGCTCCTTGGGCCTCGGTTGTTTGTTGCTTGAAATGTTGCTCTATGTGATCCTATGTGGGGATGAAGGATATAACAGGAGCTTCCAAAGCATGATTCTTTGTGGGACGGGAGTTTGGTTTGGCATTGCTATTGCTCTGTCACACTTGGTCGCGATGAGAGTGAGTCAGTTCAATTAATAACGTTGTATTAAATATGCTTCGTCACCAGAACACACCGCTAAGAGCGGTTCGTTCTGTGTGATTCACGCGACAAGGCTCGCGAGATCCTAACGGACGCGACGATTGCTTTGCGCTCCTATGAGAGGACCCGTCATGAATTACTCCTGAATTTCAAGATTACAGAGCTACGGGATCTGTTGCGGGAGAAATTCAACTCGAATACACTATCTCCTTCAACTTTCAACAAGCTCGACCACAAACTTGAGAGACTCCCTCATCCTGTGAGAGTTCTGACCGTTTTCAAACTCGATGCAAGCTGCGCTCTCTCAGTGAGTTTTCCCAGTCCTTCAGCGGTGTAGAATAACTTCGATCGCGAACCCCAAGAACGATGAAACTATCATTCTCATTTCCAGATCACGCTTTTCTTCCTCAACTTTCACATGATCCTCATCCAGTTCAAAGCAATCATGGCAGGGAATGGCACCAATGAGGCTGCCACTGCATAAGGCGGGGTAACTCTTCGTGACTCGGATTCCTCAATGTTATCATGTCACGGAAAGGACGTGATCCCACATGGAAGACCTCGCTTCCCAATTTTGCACCCACAACGGTCACGCCAAGGCTAGCAGGAAGTTCCGCCAAGCCGCTCGAAATTGATGTGAATCTTCAGAGTTCCCCCAAACACAGGAAATGCCCGTGTCTCCCGTGCCAGAGGCATTGGCTCTGACTTTCTAGCAGGTATAGACTCGCTTCATGGGAGTACGGCGAGTCTTGGTGATAAAACCGATATCATATTAACTCGCATATTCTCGGTGATCTGTATCATTGTAGAGCAGCTCAGTCTCGAGTAATTTCGTCGAATCCTCCTCATCATGATAGTAGCGCTCATCTGAACATCTTTAATCTATATTTTTCCTCGGAAAGATTCCTCTTTCGTTTCGATTCCGAAAACATATGAAAGCGAAGTTTTCCAACTCAAAGATTCTGAGTTTAGATTGAATGAGTTTACTTTAAAGTCGGAGTTTTTCTTCCCGTCTCGTAACTAATATCAGTGAGCTGGCTTCCGAGCTATTGAATTATTGCACTCAGAGGCGTTCAGAGCTCAATGTAGAGAGACCTTCAGAAGCGTCAACCAATCAGGGACAGGAACACGGTCGATCCCTGAGAACAACGTTTTACTAGGCTGTTCGATTTCATGAGCACAAAGAGCCAGGAAAGTTGAGTAAAGTCTTTTGGCGACTCGCCGCAAGTAAGCAGCAGATCATTCAGGATGCGGCCTCACCGTCGCCGATTCCACAACTGGAAACTTCGTGGAAAAGTTGACTTTCCCCGGGAAGTTTCCATCAAAGCTCTGACCACAGCTCCACAAGGAGAAGTTCCACGTCTTCCCGGCTCGCGGGAGCTGTTCCAAATCCTGCGACTGTTCTGTGTACATCCGATTATATGGCGTCGGGATCACTTTGTGGTATCCGGACTGGGTGTCGTGTTCGTTCTCAGCGTGGTGGTCTTCTACCACATGGTTGCATTTGTTAAAGTTTTCCTGAATCCTCATCAATTATTCTCCTGGATTGGTATTTCGAGAAACCCCATACAGTCTGATATGGACTCTTTCATGATGGTACTCGCTAAGGGCATGCATCTTTCGGGACCTTTTTGTATTATTACTTTCCTACGAACCCGAGCTCAGATTGCGTTGACCTTCAATGAGCTGCATCGTTTGTGGTTACTGTATGTAATTCCAAAAGAATCCTCTACAATTGTGTGATGACGTCTCTTTCCGAGTATCAGGCTTTGCTATGACAGGAAACCTTTTTCGATCTCTTCCAGTCTTGGTCGATCTCGTCAGAAATCAGCTTTTGTTGTCTTCGCCTTTATCCCTTGGAGCGTCTGGAGAGTCGTCACGAGCATTTGTCGGCTTAAGCAGTTCCACTCTGGGAACTCATCGGCGGATTTTGCCTTCGCGGTCACTGCTTCGATCATCTTCCTCTTCCTGACAAATATAATCTCGGTGGTCTGTCCCCTTATGGTTTATTTGTACGCAACGCTGGATGAATGCCTGTCTAGCCTGCTGCGCACTCTCCGGAATCCGTCAGACGAGGAAAACAGCGAAGAGCTGTCCCTCACGGTACTCCTGTCAATGATTTCTGACTCATGCTGCTAGAAAACAATGCCAGAGGGAGGTCTCATTCAGATGTTCTCGTTGCAGGAAGCGATTTCGATCTCGAAGCGGTTGTTGTTGTCGTTCTCCTCGGCCGTATCTCCATTGCTCGCGAGTGGATGCATGGTGCTCGGTTGTATGGGACTGCAGGTTCTATTTTCCGCAACTCTGCGCGGTCTGTCAGCCGCACACTTTTCTGCGTTCGCAGGATTAGGAGCTTTTTTCGGCTTGTCTTTGGTCTTATCTCATCGTCTTTCAGGCAGGGTAAGCTTGGAATCAGGTTTGAAATCACAAGCCAAGGTGTTATCCGGGAAAGGCTTGTAGCAAGAAGTCATGGCAGGCCACGGACATTTGCTACACGCCACAGAGTTGTATTCACAGCTTCCATGTACACCAATCGGAAGTCGGAAAAGGCTTAACGGAGCAGTACTTGCGTTTAAGATTACAGAGCTTCGAGACGTATTGGGAGATTTACGGGAGTCGGGCATGATTTCGCTTGCAAACTACCGCAGACTCGACTCTCAACTGAAGAGAATACCTCATCCAGTGAAGGTTCTGAATACTTTCGAGCTCAATGCGGGATTCCTTCTATCGGTGAGTTTTTCCCATGGGTTTTCAGTCGAAAGTCGCCTGCGCCTCGAAATCGGAACCGTCTATTTATTAGAACTCGGATCTTATTTGCAGGCCGTGCTGTTCCATTTGAATTTCCACATGACGTTCATTCAATTTAAAGCGATCATGTTTGGAAATGACACCGGACCAAGGAGTCTCCGATGAGACCCCAAAGATATTATTATTCCAAGTAATAAATTATTATCAGAATCCAATCAATCCAAAAGAATCCTCAACTTCGAACAGGAACCGCTTCTGGTTCGGTTTCTTTCTTGTACAGGATGCACAGGAGTCGCATCCATCGCTTTTCGTTCCGATGAGTTGTGAAGAAAGCATCTTTAGTCAGAAGTATCAGAAGCAGCCTCGGATTCGATTCAGGCTGAGAAGGCGATCTCCTGCATTGAACAATTCTGCAGAGAATCCTGAGATCTTTCGCAGCCAGAATTCATCTCCCAATCTGCAATCCGAAGCCTTGTAATTGTTTATTCCGAGCTGTGACTCCATGAAAACCAGCTTTAGCTACACAACGCGGATGGCTGCAGTGTTGAAATAGGCACTCTTTCCAGATGAATTTCCAGATGAATGATCTCTACAGCTGACTCCGAGGTCAGATCCCCCATGCGGAGAACTCAAAGGTATGATTTCCGAACAAATCAGGGAGTTCCTGCTCTATCTCCACAATCGATATCGAACTAGAACCCGGACCATGTCGAGAGGAGGCACCTCGACTTCCTGCAGGGGAACAGGGCTTCATCGAATTCAAGTCGGGGATTGAAGTCAATGCAAAGGAGGATGAATCGTAGAATAAAATTCACGAAGCTGCGAGTGGTGAATTCCAACGGTGATGGTGACCACTGATCAGTAATTCAAGTGAAAGCGAAGCACGAAATTGAACAGGTTTCAAAATCCGACCATACTCGAATTTCAAGGTATCATGGTATTTAGGTCCGAAAATAAATTTACTCTGCGCTGGTTCGTTTTACGAATAGAGTTTACTCTGTCGATACGCTAGTCTATTTCGCAATGATGGCCCTATAGATTAAGTGCGAGTGAGAGAGAGATCATGCAATCGTCGACCTGAACATCGTTGATGTCAGCCGGGGTTCTGAGAAAAACGAACAATTCAAACAATCGATTGCTTGAACCCTCAAGCAGAGTGACACTCCGCAATGAAATACGAGCTCCGACGCATCGACCCTTAGAAGCGGAACTACTGGAAAGCGGAAACAAGTTTAAGCGGAATAAGTTCGATCTTGAAGTCCCTTTAATTCAGCATACAACTAAGATTGATCGATCGCAAACAGTACAATAGCGAACGGGGTCGAATGCTCTCGCTTCGAAGATCCTATGCTGCATATGACGAGCGTAGCGAGCACTCCAGAAACCCGGAAAGTATTGCCAACAGCAAGTCACGAGCCCGCCGAAAACTCCTATGCCTTCAAAACCGACTCTCGTTCGACCGCTCTCATTTGCCTTTGGGGAAGATGCCAAGCGATCGCGTCTTCCTGGAGCGAGAGAACTCTTTTGCGTTTTGCGGCTCATGTTTTTACATCCCATTGTGTGGAGTAATGGCCGTTTTGTGGTGTCTGGACCTGACTCGGTGTGCCTCCTCTCTGTTGTGACCGTTTGCGGCATCAGTTTTTCGTTGATGACACTCTGGGATCCCAAATTAGGCAGCTTCGTGTACGGATCAGGACGGAATCCGATACAATCTGACATGGACTCCATCATGGCAATGCTTGCGCTCGGAGGGCAAATGATGAGTTCCATACATGCTGTTGTTTATCTGCGGTGTCGATCGCAAATGGCGAAGACTTTCAACGAGCTTCAACGCTTCTGGTCAAAGTACGTACAATAGTTCTCCGATGATTCAGCAAAAAAACGACAGTTCAAATATATTGAAACCACAAAAGAAGAGTCAGCCGCTAAGAGGGGCGTACGCAGGATTTTTTTTTCGAATGAAAGCTTGATTTCCTCTGGGGAAGGGCTGAAAACTTTTGCTCAAAGAGAGATTTTCATGAAATCGAGACTTCAACCGGAAATTTCACTTTTGGTAGTAGAATTTGGGACTTTTGGAGGAGGGCTGAAGCCTCTTCAGCCTCATAGTCGGTACGCCAGTGGCCGCGGAGTGAAGCTCTCGAGTGGGCTCATGAAGCTTCGGTTTCTTTCAGATCCGGGAGACCTCGTCGAAGATTTCCGTCTGTCGCTTTCGTCTTAACTCTTTGGAATATGTGCGCAACGACTCTCATTCTTGGCCAGTTCCTCCAAATTCGCGTGGCGCTTCCTGTCTTTTATTTCGTTCTATATCTAATTCAAGCGGTTCATTTCTGCCTTGTCGGTCATATGGTCTCAGCAGCTTTAGTCACCATGATTCTCGTTTACGGTTTACTCCACAAATGCTTGGCCAAATTGATCGACGCGCTGAAGAGTCTGTCAGTTGGAGACCATCGCAAAGAGTCCTCCATCAAGGTAAAACCTTTTCAAGGATCTTCGCGCTCCGTGGTGATTTGGTTTCTGAGAGTAGCATGCTTCAGGTTCATTGAAACAGTGGATTTCAGGAATCAATATTGAATCTGGAACGGCTTCTTACCTCGTTCTCTTCCGCGGTTTCCCCCATGACTGCGACAGGGTCCATCGCCCTCACTTGCCTGATGCTCCAGTCCATGTTTTACTCCATTTTGTGGAACCAAGATGGAGGGAGTACCCCTCGCTCCCTATTTCTTCTTGGACTGACTGCCTCGTTCTGCACTTCTATAGCGTTTTCCCATTTGCTCGCAACCAGGGTGAGTTCTGTATGAATTTTTTGTTTCCGATGGGGATATGGAAGAATTCTTGAGACTCCATCCTCGAATCTTTAGCCAACTTTCGGTCAGAATGGAGTAGTGAGGTCAGAAGTGACTAGGGGGGGAGAACCGGCGAGAAACTTCCAACAGAGCGTGAAGCGAGGCAGAACCACCTTCTGGAGCATAACATCATTATTGCACATCTGCAAGTCAATTGATGTCTTGGTGATTCACAAGATTTCAGAAAAGCAAGATCTGTTGTGGGAGAAGTTCAGCTCAGATACCTTGTCGCCTTCCACATATCGTGAGCTCGTTTTCAAACTTGAGAGGCTCCCTCATCCAGTGAGCGTGCTGACTGTTTTCAAATTCGATGCTAAGCTTGCTCTCTCAGTGAGTTTTTCGGACATGTTTTCATACGAGATTGTAAACTGTATATGATTTTGATCAAGCCTTCAGAGATGTATGTGATGACGTGAAGCTGAGAGTTTGGTGCATTCGTGGTTTCAGATGATGACCTTTTTCCTCAACTTCTACATGACTTTTATCCAGTTCAAAGCAATCATGATGGGGAATGGAACAGATGTGACTGGAGTGGCATTAGAGGGGTACAAGTCTGATGAGCCCTCGATGCTCGCGATCCAGGGGTTTGACTCCCCATTACTCGATGTCCTCGATGGCGGAGCTGTGGTGAACGGGCGTTCGATGACAGGAAGAAGGAATGCACCAGTACGGCGTTTAATCGGTTGAACCGCTGCGATTTGCATCATGTTGGATAGAAAAACCCATGTTCGATCTGAAATGCTGAGGTGTCTTTGAGACAGTTTCACGAGGCTGTCAAGGTTCAGGAGTTCGGAATAGATAAGTTATCCGTAATTAAGGCCGTAAATACGGAACCCATTGTGAATCCCATAGGCGATTTTCACGGCTTTTGAATCACGGTTCTACGGCTTGAGGAAAATGCCACCGCCGATTGTGAACCTCGTTGAAACTGTGCTTTCCTGATGAAATCGTTCAAGGAAAGCGGGTAATCGAAATTCTAGAGCCCTCAGCGTGCGACTCCGGTGTAAGACCAAAATGAGCCGGTTACCAATGACTCCTGTCATCTAAAACTGCTGTAGCTGAGCGGTGTTTCACGGATGAATGATCATCTAGCTATTGGTGTGAAGATGACGGTATATTCGCACAGCTACCGAAGGGACATGGGAAATCTGGCAGAATATCGGCGACTCTGCAAAAGAAGGGTGCTTCGCGAAGGCCGATCATCTTTCTCGAGCTTTCAAGGCTTTGGCTTTACCATGTGTCGGTCCATTAGATCTACAAGAATGGATTTCCGTCGGATTATCTCTGGAACATGTTGGAGATCATTCTCTCACAATCAGTGACTGCTGTCTTGATTTTGCTTAGCGGAGCGAATGATGGCGACGATTAGTTTTGAAAGGCTTCGGATAGATTCTTTTCAGCTTTTCGGGCAGCTCTTGAGGGAAGTGGATGTCAACACTTTTTGCAATGGGCAGTTCGAAATTTTAAACTCGCCGACACTGAGCATTCTAATCTATGCCGCTTCGTCGTCGCTCTCCAGAAACTTGGCCAGCGCGGAGCCCGCACGTAAGGAACGAGGTGAGGATGACAAGACTCCACTGTCTTCTTTAGAGCAGCGGTGGCCAACCGGGCGGCCGCGGATCCCTGGGGGGGCCGAAACGAAGTTCCGGGGGTCCGTGAGCCATTCGTGTCCAACATAAAGTTTATGATAGTTCCCCATTGGAGACTGCGGCCCGCGCTTTTGAAGACCCCTCAATCTTCATAGAGGTCATTTCGCCGCTCTCTGTCGCCCGTTATTATCCGGGCGGAGGTTTCGGAACGAGCCTTGAACATTGCGAATTCACATCACAGGGTAGTTTGCGTCGTATCTCAAGTGGTACGGGATCGGGAAAAATTGGCGGAGATGGAAACCCAAGTTAAACGGGAACAAAACTGAGACTTGGTTTGGAATTTTACCCAGCCATAGCTGAGATCTCATTTTTCGTCTGGTCAGTTAGCGGTCTGATCAGGACTGGATCGTTGGCGGACGGCTCGGAGAGGTGATGCGTAGTTTTCGAGGTTTTCAGATTCCTTATCTTCCGCATATTCCTCTTATTTGCAAACAAATGTGTGTTCATCGTGTAATCTGTACCATGTAATCGTCTCTTCACTCTTTTTTTCGAGGGTTAAGCCTGGAAAAACGCTAGACAAGTGCAGGGGGTCCGCGAGGATTTGAGCCTGCGACAAGGGGTCCGCGGAGGGAAAAAGGTTGGCCACCGCTGCTCTAGAGGACGTTCCGGTACTTGGTTGTTTGGCTCCCGCACCGCGGCGGCGCCGGCGCTGCGTCACCAGCCGCCGGCACGAGAAAACAGCCGGCGCTGGCGACGGGCCCAGCGCGGCGACCACAACCGCGAAATTCGAAACGACAGGATCTCGGTTTCGCTGTTTCAAGCAGAAAGTTCCGAAGGTTGCGCTGTCAGGCACGGCGGGTTCGTGTTCCATCCTTTGATTCCACCGATAGGGTGCCCTGCCGGGGGACGCACTTGCCACGCGCCTCGCGGCCCCCGCTAGGGCACCCTATCGATGCAATCAAAGGATCCCGAGCGAAGCGAGGGACACGAACTCTCCGGCGCCTGGAAGTTCGCGTTACGCGCGTCACTCGGGATCCTACCGGTGCATCGATACAACGCCCTGGTAGGAAGATTGAGCAGCGCAGCCATCATGCGCTGAAGAGGTCTTCAGGCTCCATGCTCTCGCACGTGCGCTTATTCACTTCTGGCTTTGCCCGTTCTCCACCTCCTCTCTCATTGCGGCGCCGTCGTGGCTGCGCTTACTCGCGCCGTTTGGGCGCCTTACGCCTTGCGGGAGCCACACAACCAAGTACCTTCACCGCGGAAATGACGACGCACACCTCTGATTCTCAACCGGCCGGCATGCAATTTTTCGCTCTAGTCAATAGACATGGGATCGTCCATGTCAGCGCTCGCGTCGGGGGCACTTCTTGCGACGTCTCTATGCGCTTTGGTTTTCGTACGCACGTGACGCGCATGAATGGATTATCGAGATTCCCACCGTCCCTATCTACTGTCGAGCGAAACCACAGCCAAGGGAACGGGCTTGGATTGAACGGCGGGAAAGAAGACCCTGTTGAGCTTGACTCTAGTCTGACTTTGTGAAGAGAAATAGGAGGTGTAGCATAAGTGGGAGAATCGTCATCAATGAAATACCACTACCGCTCCAGGATAGCGTTTATCTTCAACGAACTCAACATCCTCTGGAAGACGTGAGTTTCTTGACAAATATGATCGACGTATTTATTACGTCCGCTCTTGGGAACAGGTTCAATGGTTATCCGAATTCATGGTCACTTGCCGTTACAGATTGGGACGCCCTCGTCAGAGATTGGCTTTCAATGCTTTTGCGGCTGTACCTTGGTATCTTCTGGTGATAATCAAGGGCGTCGCTCGTCTGGCGAGGGCTCCATCGCCTCAAGCACCGCTATCGGCTTGGGCTATCGGTTCACAAAAAAATTATGTTCTCCTCTTGAACACTTTCGCGACAATCAGTGTTCTTATGGTTTTCGTATACGGAGCACTCCATGATTGCCTTTTCGAACTGCAAGATTCCCTCGGACGATTGTTGGACGATGAAATATTCGCTGATTCTTTCCTCACAGCAAAGGTTCGGTATTTTCTGATTTGGAATCGTCTTCGCATCGTGACAATTGCAACAGGGATGATTCTGGAGGTCCTTTATTCACAGAACGCATATACCAGTCTCGATCAAGTGTTCACATCCCTCTCTCCGGTCATTTCTGCGTTGATCACCTTGGATCTGATCGCGTCCGCTTGCTACACTCTCCAAGTAATGTTCCACAATATCATAGGATCGGAAGAGAAAGAACGATGTCAACAGCTTCCGCTTCTCGTTTGATGGGGCGCAAACACAAGGACGGAGTCGGTCCGCTCTCCAGTCTGATCACGAACTTCAGCGTCAACGAAACTCCAGTAATTTGGAAACAGTTTCAACCATGAACAAACAGGGTTCTTGGACTCTCTGAGATTTTCTCTGAAACCCTCCTCGCTGAAATCGACTGCTCGCTGATCGTGAGACTAAAAATTGCCGCACTAAAGCTACCGATTTCCAGAATCGAGCAGAGCTTGATGAACAATAGGTGCACTTGCATTTCAAACTCGTGAGTTATAAAAAGGTTTCGATCTCATTTCTTCGATATTCGCTCAACCATCGGACAAAAAATTGGCGGCTCTTTCTGCTCACGGTATGCATTCATATTGATCAATAGCAAGCACTACAACGGCGAACAGGACATGCGAGAATCACAATCTGAACGTCGTAGCAGTTTAAAATCTTCCTGTGAATCTTAGCGATCTTGTGGCGATGCTGGCCCCGTGCTGTCGGTCTCAGGATGCGAAACCTGAGCCTAAACAAACGTTTGTCCAGCCTCTAGTTACAGCGTTCGTGGATGGGATGCGGCCTTCGCGTATTCCTGGCTCGAGGGAACTCTTCTGGGCCTTACGACTCCTCTGTGTGCACCCCATCATTTGGCATGAGAACGAATTCGTGGTATCTGGATCCGGTTATGTGAGCATTCTCTGTGCAGTGGCCGTCTATGGCATGGGTTATTCTCTTGTCATCATTTGGGATCCTGAAGAAGGCAGCAATCTGTACAAACGCTCTAGGAATCCCATAAAATCGGATATGGTCTCTTTTGCGGCCTCTGTTTCGATTGTGGGGTTCTGGATGAGTTCCTTCCACATTCTGAATTTCTTGCGATGTCGACCGCGAATCGCGATGGCTTTCAACGAGCTACGAAATCTGTGGTCAAAGTATGTAGGCGATTTCCGCACACATGCAGAAAATACCGGTGATCTCATTGTATTCGTGAGCTTGATCCAGGGTCGCATTTCTGAATAGAGTTCAAGGAGCTTGAATCCCTTCCAGGCTCGGGCGACCGCCTCAGAGATCCGCCTTCATCGCTTTCGGGTTCATTCTGTGGAGTCTGCTCACGATGGCTTGCGGTATCGATCTCTTAGCCAGGATGGAGATATCATCTGTTTCAGACGTTACTTTAGGACTCGCTGGAATTGTTTTCGTCTCTTGCATTTTCAATCTGGTCTCTGTGACATTTGTTTCCATGGTTTTCGTGTACGGAACACTCAATGAATGCCTGCCCAGGTTGGTGGACTCGTTGCGAAACGATGAACCCTGTGAAGAGTTTCCCCTCAAGGTGAGTTTGCCGGTTCGCTTGAATATGTTCTCTCCAACCAGTTTAATTCTCTCTTCTGGACGCAACCAAGCTTTGATTTGACCCGATTTCAGGAAGCTATCACAAGTCTGGAGCGGTTGCTTTCGTCGTTCTCGTCGACGGTTTCTCCATTGATTGCCTCCGGCTCCTTGGGCCTCGGTTGTTTGTTGCTTGAAATGTTGCTCTATATGATCCTATGTGAGAACGAAGGAGATTACAGGAGCTTCCAAAGCATGATTCTTTGTGGGACGGGAGTTTGGTTTGGCATTGCTATCGCTCTGTCACACTTGGTCGCGATGAGAGTGAGTTAGTTCAGTTGACAACGTTGTATTAAATATGCTTCGTCACCAAAACATTCGTCCACTTGGAACGCGATCCGATAGATATGCTAGAGCAAAAAACTGCATTCATCCTCTCATTTTCCTCGAATGGCTAAGAGCGGTTCGTTCTGTGTGATTCACGCGACAAGGCTCGCGAGATCCTCACGGACGCGACAATTGCTTTGCGCTCCTATGAGAGGACCCGTCATGAATTACTCCTGAACTTCAAGATTACAGAGCTGCGGGATCTGTTGCGGGAGAAATTCAACTCGAATACACTATCTCCCTCAACTTTCAACAAGCTCGACCACAAACTTGAGAGACTCCCCCATCCTGTGAGAGTTCTGACCGTTTTCAAACTCGATGCAAGCTGCGCTCTCTCAATGAGTTTTCCCAGTCCTTCAGGGGTGTAGAATAACTTCGATCACGAATCCCAAGAACGATGAAGTAATCATTCTCATTTCCAGATCACGCTTTTCTTCCTCAACTTTCACATGATCCTCATCCAGTTCAAAGCAATCCTGGCAGGGAATGGCACCAATGAGGCTGCCACTGCATAAGGCGGGGTAACTCTTCGTGACTCGGATTCCTCAATGTTATCATGTCACGGAAAGGACGTGATCCCACATGGAAGACCTCGCTTCTCAATTTTGCACCCACAACGGTCACGCCAAGGCTAGCAGAAAGTTCCGCCAAGCCGCTCGAAATTGATGTGAATCTTCAGAGTTCCCCCAGACACAGGAAATGCCCGTGTCTCCCGTGCCAGAGGCATTGGCTCTGACTTTCTAGCAGGTATAGACTCGCTTCATGGGAGTACGGCGAGTCTTGGTGATAAAACCGATATCATATTAACTCGCATATTCTCGGTGATCTGTATCATTGTAGAGCAGCTCAGTCTCGAGTAATTTCGTCGAATCCTCCTCATCATGATAGTAGCGCTCATCTGAACATCTTTAATCTATATTTTTCCTCGGAAAGATTCCTCTTTCGTTTCGATTCCGAAAACATTTGAGAGCGCAGTTTTCCTCCTCAAAGATTCTGGGTTTAGATTGAATGAGTTTACTTTAAAGTCGGAGTTTTTCTTCCCGTCTCGTAACTTTTATCAGTGAGCTGGCTTCCGAGCTATTGAATTATTGCACTCAGAGGCGTTCAGAGCTCCGTGTAGAGAGACCTTCAGAAGCGTCGACCAATCAGGGACAGGGACGCGGTCGATCCCTGAGAACAACGTTTTACTCGGCTGTTCGATTTCATGAGCACAAAGAGCCGGGAAAGTTGAGTAAAGTCTTTTGGCGACTCGCCGCAAGTAAGCAGCAGATCATTCAGGATGCGGCCTCACCGTCGCCGATTCCACAACTGGAAACTTCGTGGAAAAGTTGACTTTCCCCGGGAAGTTTCCATCAAAGCTCTGACCACAGCTCCACAAGGAGAAGTTCCACGTCTTCCCGGCTCGCGGGAGCTGTTCCAAATACTGCGACTGTTCTGTGTACATCCGATTATATGGCGTCGGGATCACTTTGTGGTATCCGGACTAGGTGTCGTGTTCGATCTCAGCGTGGTGGTCTTCAACCACATGGTTGCATTTGTTAAAGTTTTCCTGAATCCTCATCAATTATACAAATGGATTGGTATTTCGAGAAACCCCATACAGTCTGATATGGACTCTTTCATGATGGTACTCGCTAAGGGCAAGCATCTTTCGGGACCTTTTTGTATTATTACTTTCCTACGAACCCGAGCTCAGATTGCGTTGACCTTCAATGAGCTGCATCGTTTGTGGTTACTGTATGTAATTCCAAAGGAATCCTCTACAATTGTGTAATGACGTCTCTTTCTGAGTATCAGGCTTTGCTATGACAGGAAACCTTTATCGATCTCTTCCAGTCTTGGTCGACCTCGTCAGAAATCAGCTTTTGTTGTCTTCGCTTTTATCCCTTGGAGCGTCTGGAGAGTCGTCACGAGCATTTGTCGGCTTAAGCAGTTCCACTCTGGGAACTCATCGGCGGATTTTGCCTTCGCGGTCACTGCTTCGATCATCTTCCTCTTCCTGACAAATATAATCTCGGTGGTCTGTCTCCTTATGGTTTATTTGTAAGCAACGCTAGATGAATGCCTATCCAGCCTGCTGCGCACTCTCCGGAATCCGTCAGACGAGGAAAACAGCGAAGAGCTGTCCCTCACGGTACTCCTGTCAATGATTACTAAATCATGCTGCTCGAAAACAATGCCAGAGGGAGGTCTCATTCAGATGTTCTCGTTGCAGGAAGCGATTTCGATCTCGAAACGGTTGTTGTTGTCGTTCTCCTCGGCCGTATCTCCATTGCTCGCGAGTGGATGCATGGTGCTCGGTTGTATGGGACTGCAGGTTCTATTTACCGCAACTATGCGCGGTCTGTCAGCCGCACACTTTTCTGCGTTCGCAGGATTAGGAGCTTTTTTCGGCTAGTCTTTGGTATTATCTCATCGTCTTTCAGGCAGGGTAAGCTTGGAATCAGGTTTGAAATCACAAGCCAAGGTGTTATCCGGGAAAGGCTTGTAGCAAGAAGTCATGGCAGGCCACGGACATTTGCTACACGCCACAGAGTTGTATTCACAGCTTCCATGTACACCAATCGGAAGTCGGAAAAGGCTTAACGGAGCAGTACTTGCGTTTAAGATTACAGAGCTTCGAGACGTATTGGGAGATTTACGGGAGTCGGGCATGATTTCGCTTGCAAACTACCGCAGACTCGACTCTCAACTGAAGAGAATACCTCATCCAGTGAAGGTTCTGAATACTTTCGAGCTCAATGCGGGATTCCTTCTATCGGTGAGTTTTTCCCATGGGTTTTCTGTCGAAAGTCGCCTGCGCCTCGAAACCAGAACCGTCTATTTATTAGAACTCAGATCTTATTTGCAGGCCGTGCTGTTCCATTTGAATTTCCACATGACGTTCATTCAATTTAAAGCGATCATGTTTAGAAATGACACCGGACCAAGGAGTCTCCGATGAGACCCCAAAGATATTATTATTCCAAGTAATAAATTATTATCAGAATCCAATCAATCCAAAAGAATCCTCAACTTCGAACAGGAACCGCTTCTGGTTCGGTTTCTTTCTTGTACAGGATGCACAGGAGTCGCATCCATCGCTTTTCGTTCCGATGAGTTGTGAAGAAAGCATCTTTAGTCAGAAGTATCAGAAGCAGCCTCGGATTCGATTCAGGCTGAGAAGGCGATCTCCTGCATTGAACAATTCTGCAGAGAATCCTGAGATCTTTCGCAGCCAGAATTCATCTCCCAATCTGCAATCCGAAGCCTTGTAATTGTTTATTCCGAGCTGTGACTCCATGAAAACCAGCTTTAGCTACACAACGCGGATGGCTGCAGTGTTGAAATAGGCACTCTTTCCAGATGAATTTCCAGATGAATGATCTCTACAGCTGACTCCGAGGTCAGATCCCCCATGCGGAGAACTCAAAGGTATGATTTCCGAACAAATCAGGGAGTTCCTGCTCTATCTCCACAATCGATATCGAACTAGAACCCGGACCATGTCGAGAGGAGGCACCTCGACTTCCTGCAGGGGAACAGGGCTTCATCGAATTCAAGTCGGGGATTGAAGTCAATGCAAAGGAGGATGAATCGTAGAATAAAATTCACGAAGCTGCGAGTGGTGAATTCCAACGGTGATGGTGACCACTGATCAGTAATTCAAGTGAAAGCGAAGCACGAAATTGAACAGGTTTCAAAATCCGACCATACTCGAATTTCAAGGTATCATGGTATTTAGGTCCGAAAATAAATTTACTCTGCGCTGGTTCGTTTTACGAATAGAGTTTACTCTGTCGATACGCTAGTCTATTTCGCAATGATGGCCCTATAGATTAAGTGCGAGTGAGAGAGAGATCATGCAATCGTCGACCTGAACATCGTTGATGTCAGCCGGGGTTCTGAGAAAAACGAACAATTCAAACAATCGATTGCTTGAACCCTCAAGCAGAGTGACACTCCGCAATGAAATACGAGCTCCGACGCATCGACCCTTAGAAGCGGAACTACTGGAAAGCGGAAACAAGTTTAAGCGGAATAAGTTCGATCTTGAAGTCCCTTTAATTCAGCATACAACTAAGATTGATCGATCGCAAACAGTACAATAGCGAACGGGGTCGAATGCTCTCGCTTCGAAGATCCTATGCTGCATATGACGAGCGTAGCGAGCACTCCAGAAACCCGGAAAGTATTGCCAACAGCAAGTCACGAGCCCGCCGAAAACTCCTATGCCTTCAAAACCGACTCTCGTTCGACCGCTCTCATTTGCCTTTGGGGAAGATGCCAAGCGATCGCGTCTTCCTGGAGCGAGAGAACTCTTTTGCGTTTTGCGGCTCATGTTTTTACATCCCATTGTGTGGAGTAATGGCCGTTTTGTGGTGTCTGGACCTGACTCGGTGTGCCTCCTCTCTGTTGTGACCGTTTGCGGCATCAGTTTTTCGTTGATGACACTCTGGGATCCCAAATTAGGCAGCTTCGTGTACGGATCAGGACGGAATCCGATACAATCTGACATGGACTCCATCATGGCAATGCTTGCGCTCGGAGGGCAAATGATGAGTTCCATACATGCTGTTGTTTATCTGCGGTGTCGATCGCAAATGGCGAAGACTTTCAACGAGCTTCAACGCTTCTGGTCAAAGTATGTACAATAGTTCTCCGATGATTCAGCAAAAAACGACAGATCAAATATATTGAAACCACAAAAGAAGAGTCAGCCGCTAACAGGGGCGTACGCAGGATTTTTTTTTCGAATGAAAGCTTGATTTCCTCTGGGGAAGGGCTGAAAACTTTTGCTCAAGGAGAGATTTTCATGAAATCGAGGCTTCAACCGGAAATTTCACTTTTGGTAGTAGAATTTGGGACTTTTGGAGGAGGGCTGCAGCCTCTTCAGCCTCATAGCAGTCGGTACGCTAGTGGCCGCGGAGCGAAGCTCTCGAGTGAGCTCATAAAGCTTCGGTTTCTTTCAGATCCGGGAGACCTCGTCAAAGATTTCCGTCTGTCGCTTTCGTCTTAACTCTTTGGAATATGTGCGCAACGACTCTCATTCTTGGCCAGTTCCTCCAAATTCGCGTGGCGCTTCCTGTCTTTTATTTCGTTCTATATCCAATTCAAGCGGTTCATTTCTGCCTTGTCGGTCATATGGTCTCAGCAGCTTTAGTCACCATGATTCTCGTTTACGGCACACTCCACGAATGCTTGGCCAAATTGGTCGACGCGCTGAAGAGTCTATCGGTTGGAGACCATCGCAAAGAGTCCTCCATCAAGGTAAAACCTTTTCAAGGATCTTCGCGCTCCGTGGTGATTTGGTTTCTGAGAGTAGCATGCTTCAGGTTCATTGAAAGAGTGGATTACAGGGATCAATATTGAATCTGGAACGGCTTCTTACCTCGTTCTCTTCAGCGGTTTCCCCCATGACTGCGACAGGGTCCATTGCCCTCACTTGCCTGATGCTCCAGTCCATGTTTTACTCCATTTTGTGGAACCAGGATGGAGGGAGTACCCCTCGCTCCCTCTTTCTTCTTGGACTGACTGCCTCGTTCTGCACTTCTATAGCGTTTTCCCATTTGCTCGCAACCAGGGTGAGTACTGTATGAATTTTTAGTTTCCGATGGGGATATGAAAGAAATCTTGAGACTCCATCCTCGAATCTTAAGCCAACTTTCGGTCAGAATGGAGTAGTGAGGTCAGAAAAGACTAGGGGGGGAGAACCGGCGAGAAACTTCCAACAGAGCGTGAAGCGAAGCAGAACCACCTTCTGGAGCATAATATCATTATTGCACATCTGCAAGTCAATTGATGCCTTGGTGATTCACAAGATTTCAGAAACGCGAGATCTGTTGTGGGAGAAGTTCAGCTCAGAAAACTTGTCGCCTTCCACATATCGTGAGCTCGTTTTCAAACTTGAGAGGCTCCCTCATCCAGTGAGGGTGCTGACTGTTTTCAAATTCGATGCTAAGCTTGCTCTCTCAGTGAGTTTTTCGGACATGTTTTCATACGAGATTGTAAACTGTATCTGATTTTGATCAAGCCTTCAGAGATGTATGTGATGACGTGAAGCTGAGAGTTTGGTGCATTCCTGGTTTCAGATGATGGCCTTTTTCCTCAACTTCTACATGACTTTTATCCAGTTCAAAGCAATCATAATGGGGAATGGAACAGATGTGATTGGAGTGGCATGAGAGGGGTACAAGTCTGATGAGCCCTCGATGCTCGCGATCCAGGGATTTGACTTCCCATTACTCGATGTCCTCGATGGCGGAGCTGTGGTGAACGGGCGTTCGATGGCAGGAAGAAGGAATGCACCAGTACGGCGTTGAATTTCATTTCATTTTTTTCAAACCCATGTTCGTTCTGAAATGCTGAGGTGTCTTTGAGACAGTTTCACGAGGCTGTCAAGGTTCAGGAGTTCGGAAAAGATATGTTATCCGTAATTACGGCCGTAAATACGGAACCAATCTTGAATCCCATGGGCGATTTTCACGGCTTTTTAATCACGGTTTTACGGCTCGAAGAAAATGCCACCGCCGAGTGTGAGCCTCTTTGAAACTTTGCTTCCCTGTCGAAATCGTTCGAGGAAAGCGGGTCATCGAAGTTCTAGAGCCCTCAGCGTGCGACTCCGGTGTAAGACCAAAATGAGCCGGATAACAATGACTCCTGTCATCTGAAACTGCTGTAGCTGAGCGGTGTTTCACGAATGAATGATCTTCTAGCTATTGGTGTGAAGATGACGGTATATTCGCACAGCTACCCACGGGATATGGGAAATCTGGCGGAATATCGGCGACTCTGCAAAAGAAGGGTGCTTCGCGAAGGCCGATCATCTTTCTAGAGCTTTCAAGGCTTTGGCTTTACCATGTGTCAGTCCATTAGATCTACAAAAATGGATTTCCGTCGGATTATCTCTGTAATACGTTGGAGATCATTCTCTCACAATCAGTGACTGCTGTCTTGATTTTGCTTAGCGGAGCGAATGATGGCGACGATTAGTTTTGGAAGGCTTCGGATAGATTCTTTTCAGCTTTTCGGGCAGCTCTTGAGGGAAGTGGATGTCAACACTTTTTGCAATGGGCAATTCGAAATTTCAAACTTTCCGAAAAAAACGTGATTACGGATAACATATCTAAGTTCGGAAGCTTGCTTAGAAATTCAAGGTTGGAATTCAATACCGCACTCATGTTCCGGATTAGAGCACGAAAACGAGAAGGGAACGTCGACGACTGGGTCATCTATTTGCGACGTAATATCTGTTAAACAAAAGAGTGTTCTGGGTGGTAAGAGGTAGATAGCAGCCAACGCACCAATAATAAAAAACGCCTCATTGTCGGTCAATCAGTTTCTGAGTCTTGGTCTTGAGCATTGCATTTGTTTCACGTCCTCTTCCCAAGCATGATAACAGCTTGTCTGGAAACTTTCAATTCTCTGAAATCGGTTCATATTTATTTCAATCAGATACAGCATAAGTTAGCGCCTTCGTGTTCTTTTCAAAACTTTTGTACCGTATATCTTCTAATTTGAGGTCATGTTCCTCTATCGTTCAACCTTCACGCGGAGTCACCCTCCATAAGATGAAACTCGTAGATTTTCTAGCAACCTCCTCGAGTGGAACATTCACATTCCGCACAAAGCCTGAACGGAGAATGGCTCCACAACTACCCGCGAGCATCCGAAATTCTCGAACCAACTCGAAATGAGCTCAAAATCGGATTTCCGTTTCTACTTCGGCTCCATTAAATCATTTCGGGTCTTTACCTTTATTAGGAGCTGTCCGTCAATTAGAGGGCAATCCGACAATTGAAAAAAATACGGTTGTCAGATTGGCATAGGAGCTCTCGAAAACCGATTGGCATGAGCTTATCGCAACGGCTAGGGATCGCGGGTACATTACGGTTCCAATGTGGGCAGTCCCACATTAGGGGATCTGCTACATCTTCTTCGAGACCGGAACTCGATATCCATATCGAGGAATATCGATTTTCTTCGAACACCAACGGACAGAAATATCAGTGCTTCAAGACGGCATGCCCGATCCCGAATATCACTCACCATGCATTCGAAACATCGGCTCGAAACAGATGTCCTTCCCCTATTTCATCGAGTCTGCCGGTGAAAGATGATGACAGCCAATGGTATACATACATCTTGAAAAAAGTTGCTCAACCGACAATCTCATAGGTTTCCAGCTTGCGACGCTTCACTTCCGTCTTCTCTTTGCGATTTCGAGAGTTCTGGAATCTGCAAGCAAATGAGAGACAGGGAGAAATATTATAAAAGGGAAATATTGGCTCTGGAATCCCAGTAGCTTCAGAAACGAATATGCACTCTCGGAGCGGTCCTCGACTCGACTCACCTTCTTTTGTCAGATCGTGCTCGGCGTTGCGTCCGACGGAGCTTTCCCAGAACATCAAAGAATCCGGAGAAAAGTCTCTCTCCAGATTTCCTCTGATACTTTCCCATGGAGATACAAGCGTTGCTCAAGACGAGGCCGAGAGCCGTGGTGAGAGTGATGCCAAAGAAAACGACGAAAACCGATTCTATATCTCCGAACTGGATCGCCCTTTGATTATCTTCTTCGTCGAACATCCTATGTAATAAATACCCTTTTTTCAAAGCCACAATTGCACGTTTCAGCTCCCTATTGATCGGGGATGCGGAGCCCCAGTTTTTTCGCTTAAAGTTCTCCCACAGCCAGAAGCGTTCCTCAGAGAAATCGTAGGGATAGAGCGCAGCCTTCACATGAAAGTAATTCAAGAAATCATGCTCCAAGATCTGTCTCGCGGTCAGCACGTGTCTGTCATGCAGAACGTGACCGGAGTGAGTCGTGGCCCTGGAACAGACGGGCTGCGATGCATGAGAGCCTTCAATGAACTCAAATACGAGCTCCCGGCTCAAAAAACTCAGTCGCATTTTCAACAGCTCCGGATCGTTGCACACTGTCAGATATTGAGCAAGGAAGGCGAGCTCCGTCCAGTTCAACATGTTGCTGGTTGCCAACGACGTTGAGTGACAACCTTTATTGAGGTTGCTTTAAGTGACTGATGACTTCTCCTTCCCCAGCCTGAAGATATTGAACTCTTGCTCGGGCGCTTCCTGAAAAAACCACGGCTCACGGTATCCGACGAACTCGCAGCGTTCCACGGTGCACGTCGAAGGTTGGATTCTTTGTTCGTGGACGTAAGCCGTTGCTTCTCGTTTCAAAAAATTCACCGGGAACTGGATGAGGAGAGATATGAGACCACTGATGAGCAACATCAGAGTACCTTGATACGATGGGTTTATGAGCGAATTGTGGCAAACTCCGCTCAGCAAATGATAAGAACTTTCCCAGATTGTCGGTCTGAATACCAACGAGCGGTATCGTCGCATCGAGAGAATCATGGGCAATACGACGAGCGAAACGAGGGTGATAGGTATTTCAAGCGCCATGTACTTCGGGAGATTTGAGACGAGTCGAGTTTCCCAGTGCAATGGCACCGCCAAACGAGCCGGGAGGAAACTGTAGGCATACACGAAGATATTATCGCCCTGCAAGAAAGATGCAAAATATTCAGGACCAATCCGTGGATATTGACGGCGAATTTACACAAAGAGGAAATCCAAAGCAAACAAGGACAGGAATCGATTGGAGGATGGGTAACTCTGGTACTCACGTGGACACAGCCTGTCAGTTGAATGACGTCATTTTCGTCTCCTTCGAGAAAATTAATGGAGGAGAAGCTAAGTTTGAGCGTCTCGGTCCAGTTCGATGCATAATCCACATGATCGAATATTGTCTCTAGCTCTTTCATCTGTAGTTTCGCGACCATCAAATGGACCACACTCTGTCCCACCACTCGATTTGATCTTTTGATGATCGAACTAGAATGCAGGCTGAGTTGATCTTCGGGTCTCAGTATGATGATCGTGCCTCGATAGAAATGGTAATAGAACTTCATGGAGATCAGTTTCGACATCTTGCTGCGGATCTTCTCGGGGCCAAATAAAAATGGAGGAAGATAGCTGCCAAGTTCTCGAATTTGGATCAGAACTCGTTTTTCCAGCTGTAGGCGCGCAAGGTTCAAATCCTCGCTCTCGCAGTTACGTAGTCCACAAGGATTGTAGAAATCCCAGTAAGCGTTCATCTCTCTCGTTATATGGGTCGGGTCCCGCTCCCAAGAGATCAAGATCACTCTGTCGTTGTGCTTGAGTGGGAATTGTGGCTTGGCTAAATATATGTGGGTTTGGGAAAAGTTCCAGAGGTAATCAAAGTATCTTTTGAAGTCATTGGCCACATGAAGCACGAACACGAAAACAATTCCCGAGTTATTCCTCGATCGGGAAGTGATCGCACTGCACGCCCTGAACACTTCCATGTTTGCAGTTTTAGAATCCAACTGGGCTTCCGTGAATGGGCGATCCGCACGAGTGTTTTGAGTGAGGACCAATGCGGAGCAGAACAAAAACCTCGTTGACCAGATCATGTCTCACCGACGACTTCCTAGGGACTATGACACGAACCATCCCCGAGGATGCTATGATAGCTGTCCCTCGTCAGACTAATGAGTCCTGGAATCCCCCATTGCCAACATCGAGATTATTTTCTTCCCAGACGTAGAACGAGTCTTGTTGAAAATTCCAACAGCACGCCCGTTATCGTTCTCTGTATGTCTTCCATGACGTCGTTTGAGTTGGATCAAGAGAACACTCCGTCCGGCGGAGATCTCGAGATTGTAGAATAAGGATCACGTTTGCACGGGAGCAGCATTGAGGCAAATTCGCAAGTATCTAAGATGAGAGATCTCGTTCGGATAGTTGGAGTACGTCTATTCCGAGGGTTTCCGAAAGGGTTCTAGAGATGGGCTAATTCGAATTTTCAACCCTCACGAATTCGGGCACCAAAGAGATAAGGCGAACGATCGCTGCCAGAACCCCCTACGAATTGTCGATTTCAGCAGCGATGACCCGCGAGAGTTATTGTTATCCCATGTATCTGCAAGCGCGTGCCGTCGCGCATTCCTGGTCTCAAGTCGCCGAAAATAGAATGACAGTCGCCTGAACTGGAGCACCAGTATCGATATTCCGATTCGCAAACGATGTCGAGGTTCCGTAGTTCTCGCTTGCCTATTCACCCGCTGACGGGCAGGAGAGCTGCGTGAGACATCGAAAGAGACTTGTGAGATTCATCCCACTCATCTGCGATACTCATCCGGAAGATCGCCTCTCGATATCGCCGGAATATCGGACATGCCCTACCCGGTGGTTACGTGAAGCAAGCCTATCTGTAGTGGAGTTCAGAGAAGGTGAACGCATCTTCTCAATGACTTCTCCTTGCTCCTTCTGGGGCTCAAACGTCTTCGGTATCCTCCAGTTCATCTGGATCTGGATGTATGAACTCACAATCAGTGCAACCGATTTCGAGTATAGCGTTTGGTCGTTCGAAAATCAATATTTCGGTAGAAAGTTGTCATTATGAGACTCATAACCTGGAAATTGCATCGATTGAGAGAAATAGAAAGACTAATAACTTCCAGGTCGTTCAGCGTATGAGCTGAAAATCCCGTCGGGCCATCTTCCTCAAGTTCTTCAATCGAGTTAGCTCACAGTGACCCACTTTCGAGCGTGCCACCGACCTTGGTCATCTGATGAGCGTGCTCCGGGCTTTCCACTGGAATCGTGGCCGAGCGATAACACACGATTCTCGAAAGTGGTTAGAATCTATTAAGTCGTCTGATGATACGGGTAAGAATCCCGTGGCAATTTAACTGTATTCGGTTGTGTGTGGTCCTTTATCTAGTCTGCCTCAGTTGAGGGTTCCAAATTGGTACTACAAAAACGCCGATGCTTAGAACTGTCATAGAGCCAAGAAGGCAAACGGTAGCGCATCCAGACGTCATCAATTTGCCAGTTTGCCATACGATGGAATTCACACAGAAGAGTTGTAAAACCGAAAGCGGTTCTCTTAAGCTCAACATAAGCGACAGCTTAGCTCCTCCTATGAAGGTTTGAGTTTGAGGTTTGATAGAAGTTTGTTTCTTGGTTTTGATATTTCTGATGGGTCGCTTTCCACCAGCATCTCGAACACTCACCGAGCTCTATGTAGTGGCGAGACTCATGATGCTGCAACCTTTAAACGTGAGCATTTCAGCGTCTACTCGCTTTCGTGCATCTCATCATTCATCGATTCCGAGCCACGACGTCGTGAGGAAAAGGTAACTTTGACTTTGAATTCGTGCCATTATTGAGCGATGTCGGGGAGATTAAATCGAGGTCCAAGTACAATGCAAATCTCAACGTTCAGCCGATCGATGAAGTCGTTAATGAGTGGGACACGGCTGCCCTTCTCAAGGCTTCGTTCAGTGCCAGGAACGCTATTCATACAAAGTCGACAAAGCTGCGCACGCACGGAACTCCTACCGGCATTGTTAGGATGCCGATAAGGCAGCGAAAACCTTATCGATTCCAACCACTTTCGAGACTCGTGTGTTATAACCTGGTCGTTTGATTACGATTCCAGTGGAAGCCCAGAGAAGCCTCATCAGATGAGAAAGGTCTGTGGCACGCTCGATACTGGGCTCGACGTTCAAGTATGATATCAAACTTTTCTCGACCCCCAAGATTTCAGCGCTCCGAGATTTGTCGCGGGAAGAACTGTTCTCGGATAAATTGTCGCCCCCGATGTATCACATACCCGCATCCTGTGAAGGTCCCGACCGTTTTCAGATTTCATGCGAGCTTCGCTCTTTCAGTGAGGATTTCGAACTTTGTCCGAATCATATATACATATATGTATAATAAAATCGATTCAATACTTTGGAGGATGAAGTTGATCATCATTTTTATTTTCAGATTATGATCTCCTCAATAAATTTCTACATGACCTTCATCCAGTTCAAAGCGATCATGGCGGAAGACGGAACAAATGAGTCCGAAGTCGAAGTCTCACGAATTCGAATAGTTTCGAAACCCTGCAGAGAATCTTGAACCTCACGAGCGCTCCATCTTCGCGACTTTGGGGAACGTCAAGATTTTATGTAAACAATATTGTTGGAGTTCCGCTGAAAACACGGGATGTACATATTCCACAACTTGAAATCCATTTCGACGATGCGGTAGAAATTCACTCAATTCGTCGGACGACCCCATTCATTAATAGTTCCTGGGGGTTTTTGTCGCATTTCGCAACCAGCCATCGTGGTCTTCCAATCGACCTTGTTCTGGGAAATGTTTCAAAAATCAGCTCAGAAACATTATAATGTTACGCTAGTGTCCGCGCCCGCCCGGTTTTTCCAGTTTTCTGAGGTTTTGGAGGGATTGTCCGGTTTTGGGGAGTTCTGGGGAGAAATATCCGGTTTTGGAGAAGAACAGACGGTGCGAGAGCTTTCGTTGCGAACAATCGGTGGAGCGACACCTTCGCGGGCCCGTATTTCCACGGCTCGTGACCGGCTTTCAGGGGAGTCGCCGGCGCTAACCATCGAGAGACACCATTCGCGGCCGTTCCGAGTTCCCTCTCGGGGAACAACGACATTCACTTACAAGGCTGACTTCTTCATGTACAGATAGTCAAATAATACAGGCTAGTCAGAGTCAGGTGAGAGCACTGAGAGGAGCAGGCAGGTCGTTCCCTACACAGGTCGCACGGTGAAGATGTCAACATCCGAACAAGAGGGTAGACTCGAGGTATTGGTCGCTCATCTGATTGTGATAAATCACGCATGAAATATACAAATGATACAGAGCTCCAAGCAGCCTCTAATCCCGAGAAGAAATTAGTGTAGAAATGTTCGGTTTCGGCGCAGATGTCCTGTCCGGACCATCTCCGGTATTCGCCAACGAATGTCCGATCATATGGCGTCTCAACTCATGAGCTTTCACTCAGCGCTACATGGTTGTCGGAAGAGTCCAAAGTGAACTGAAGGCTTAGCATGGCCGAACCGACTTGTCTCACTCAGTTGATGATCCTCAGGGATTCGTGCCCTCGCGTCGACGCGACGTAGCGGCAGTCCTGGTCCTTGGAGCAGCGATTCTTGAGAGTTGCTTCGCTGAATGTTGTCGGCCACGCTGATTCAAGGCGTTATTCACCATATTCGAGATCAATCAGAAGGGGTTTGCATTCCCTCGCGTGAGAGGAGGCGGCGGCCTCTCTGCCGCACAGCGAAGAAAAGCTACATAGCGATACTTGGTGCCGAATCCGATGATACTTTTTTATGAACAAGTTTCCTTCGTTGTTTTTTTGTTCCAGGTGAACTTCCTCGCTCACCCTCCACGGAGATAAAATTTAAGGCGATGATCGCCGTGGGAACGGGAATGGTCGTAAGCTTAGTGCAGGGCAGACATTCTAGTTTGGATGATTTGAGTACATGTGCGTGATTCATGGATTCAACTGCGCATATTCCGGCTCCGCAGGAAGCTTCGACGACTCAGCCGAGCACCATCGCCTCGCGCAGAGAAAAACTTCTAATAATATTGAACACTTGCATCATTCTCTCTTCCCTTTATCATTGTTCGTCACAGAAGCTGAGTTATTTTCACTCCGATATCGTGTACACAGCTTCACAGTCTTCATACGCCGGGGGTTGTTCTTCAGAGCACTCTTCATATCGAGGAGGTGGGTCCGCGTGAGGGGGAACGACACACACTTCGTTCAGATGCGCTCTGGCTTCACGGAGAAAAGTTAAGAATGCGAGTAAATCCGTTTCGTCCAGAGATGAGACCGAGCTGGTGTCATGTGATGATGCGTCTGACGTGTCCTGCTCTGCACTCTGTGCAGGATCGGAACCTTCAGGCCTCGAGAGACACGTTTTCACTATCCAAGCAATCATGAAGATCATGATTGCGATGAAGACGTACGTGACAGTGAAGAGATTCATCCTTGCGAACAAAAAGCAGCGTTCCGAACGAGCCTGGAAGCGGCGCTGTCGAAAGAAACCGACGAGCTCTTATCATAATCCTCCCGTAAGTCTTCGATCCAAATTGAGAGGCAGCTCGCCTGTGGTGAGATTATGATTGACGAGATGACTCTCGTAGGGTAGTTTCCGTGGAATAGAAGTCAGTTTTGGAGTGAACACTAGGACCTCTCTCGTCTGCGGGTGATTGTCTCCATTATCACCTCGAAACCCCGTGCGTCACAACAGAAAAGCAATTTCAAAATAAAAATGGCCTCGTGGACGAGGAGAACTCGCGTCAAGAATAAGCGATAGCATGTTTCTTTTCTAGCTTTTTAGCTTTCGATATTCTCTCGAATTGGACTGAAGCTAACATTCAAGTACTCCGAATCTGCATTCGGCCCCTGTCGCTGGGCATCATTTGTGATATTTGCGCTCGATAACGGTGCCGACGCGGATGCGCATAATCGGCAACCTGCCTTGAACGTTACGCGATCGCCTGCATGGACTTTATCGTCATGTCTTCAAAGACTCGCGCATTCATATCCAGCGCGTAATCTGAGCGAGCAACAATCACCGAATTGAGCCGACAGATGAGTCTCCCGAGCTTGGGCGTTCATAAGGTGATTTTTTCTCTTGATAAACATCGTCGTGAGGCAGAACCTTCGAGTTATTAAGGTGTTTTGCAGAGAGGAACGGTAATCCAAGTATCGACTCGGCCAGATGCAAAGTTTCAAATCAGGTTCTGTGTGTTACCGGTAAGTGGCGACGACCCCTGATTTCTCAGTGTCGTAGCTAAACATCCGAACCAAACTGAAGGTACAAAGGTACCTTAGTTACCTAAGTCAAACCATAGTAAATCACTAAGGTCCTAAGGGCTTAAGTAACTAAGGTACCTTAGTACCTACAGTAAGGATAGGATGTCTAGTCGTAGCTCAAAGGCTTTCAGCTTCTCACAGACTCATCTTTCCAGCATGCAGCGTTCTTCAATGTGGTCTGGGACTCCGACGGCAAATTCCTCCCTAATAGCACGGGGAATGGATAACATCTTTTTGAGAGCATGGTCCGTTACACGAAACTCAAGTAGGTAGAAACGAGTCCGCATCAACGGTTCCTCATTATCTCCAACCGCTTTCAATGCTCTGAAGCAGACGGAAATCTCAACGTCTAACGATCAGCCAGTGGTATTTCAAGACCCTCGACCCCTCTAGTTACAGCGTGGAAATTCCTCATGATAGAACTACAGGCAACCTTTCACCTCAAGGTCACTGGACTGGATCGCTAAGCGCTATGGAATACAACGTGAGAAGCGCTCATTGAACTATCGAAAAGGAGTCAAATATTGATGTGAAAGTTTATTCACTCACCATTGATTCTGATTTGGCCGCCGGCGGCATAGGAAAGCGAAATCGCAACTGGACTCTTCATACCAACACAAGATCGAGTCGAGGTCTTCCAGCAATCGATGCCGGTAATGTGGGACACGGCTCGGATACTGGCTGGTGAGTCACGACCACGGCTCGGAGGCTCTGATCATCGACAATTCTACGCATCCTTCCCAAATTCTGTCGCGGGAAATGGCGAGTGCGAAAAGTTCTGAATCAAGAAACCGTTTCCTCTTCAGCCCAGAGTTTCGCGGTTACAGAAAACGTGTTCGGATACTTACTCATATTCAATTGGATCGTCTGGATTCTACTTTTTGGAGCAATCTTCGTGGTTTCGGCCGTGGGAACCATCCTGCATCTCAATCTGTGGCCCTTCAGGAATCAAGAACCGACGTTGTTCTCGCTGAAATCGGAGCGCACGTTCGCTCAGCTCTTCGGGCGATATTTCTTCAACTTTTCGACGAGACTCCTCATGATATGCAAGTTTCTCTCAAATGATTTCCATTCATGACTCAGGACTCAGGAAGGCAAGACGAGGATCCCCTCTCACTCAATTCAGATGCTTGTGGGTCTCTTTAGAAATTGCAAAAGGAACGTTCGTTCTCTCTGATCTTGTTTTTTAGCGCGAGATGAGAGGGAATTACCCGGCGCCACCTCGCTCAGAGTTGTGTTTTCTGCTTGGTTTATCTTTGTTTTGATACTGATGAACTTTTTCTGCGGTCAAATAAGAGCGTCGCTCCTGGTACGGTCCGAGCCGCCGCGTTTGGTAAGTGCTCAAATGGTACTTGACAGGAATCTCATTCCCTACATGTGGAAGAGGAGCTCCCTTCCTCTTCTGTTCAAAGTAAGTCCTGAATGAGTCCACTATTTGTATCGATTGATAAACGATCAAAACTGGCGCGCACTTTCGCGACAAGTTTTTCAGACGTCCAACAACAGCGTCCTCGTCGAGCTCGAGAGGAGATCGGAAGAGCTACAGGCCCAGTTTTACGTCACGGAATTGTTCCAGCCGGCGCGTTTGATCACTCTCTTGCGTGGTCGCGGAGTCATCATTGCAGATTCGAGCACGATAAGAGCGGGTGAGACACCCTTTCCGTTTTCCCAGACTAAAATTCCGATCATGATTACGGTATCAAACAAAACCGATCCTCATGACAGGTGTGACGGATTCATGCCATAAAGTACCGCCTCAGGAAAGAACAGGTTTCTATTACTTTATTGCGAAGGATCCAATGGACAATCATTTTCGGGGATTCTTCATGCAGAAGTGGGCACCGATATCGTTACGACGCTACGTGGATTCCTTGTGAGTCTGAACTGATGAGAGAGTTTTTCTAATTCCATATCGGTGTGTATATCGTTTTAATTTTGACACATTGACGAACCATATCTTCTAAATAACAACAACAAGCATCGTCCGCATAATCGAAGCCGGGCTCGTTATGAAATGGTCGGAATCAGGTGGTTTGAGTCTATGCAACAGCCAAACCGCAACCGAAGATAGCAGGCCATTGAATCTCGAGGATGTGCAGGTGAGAACGGAATATTTGCTCTCCAACATCTTTCAAAAACTATCTATTGACCCGCATGCTGGTTCCGAGTCTTGGAGCAGCCGAGTCTCGTGAAAAGAGTCTCGGAGAATCGCGTTCCTCCCAAATGTCTTCATCTCGATAGGATTCGCTGTTTGGGAAGGACTCGGGCGACCCCTATTCGAATATGCAGTTCCGCTCGAACCATGGATCCTCTGTGGACTTCCTCGATCATAAAAATCTCTTACTTCTTGTTCTCAGGGCCTCTTCTACATCCTATTCATCGGTTTGTCACTAGACTTGCTGATCCTACATTGCGAGATAATTTCAGCACGGCTCAAGTCGAAGGTGATTCTCGATGATGAATCGATCTCGCTGATTCGAATATGTGTCAGCACGCCGATCATCTCCATTGAAGAAAATCTCATTACAGGTCACAGCATCGAATCTTTTGAGAATTCGAGAAGATGGAACCGACCCTATCATCCAGAGTGTTTCACGATCTCAGAAGTCCGTATACAGGACGCTCTTATCCGCAACGGGACCTGTGATTGATGCCGAAATCGAGGAAATCGAGGTCACTCTGTACAGAAGAAAGTTCTCGAATTTGCCGCATTATAATATCACTCGGGCGACACGGAAACTCCAATTCTGATTATCGGCTTCTTCAGTCATCCTAACAGAACACCCTAGAACATCAGGTAGGAACACTACATCCTAGAACACCAGGTAGGGACACTTCCTAGAATCTAGCTTATTCCCACTGTTCCTAGCTGTCATGGAACTCTTCTGCGACACTCAAGACGCAAGATCACGTATCAGGGATTACGTATTTCACATTTTGTGAACTATGTACACAAAGGACCCAGTTGCCGAATCACTCCCGCAAAAAAAGTCACAGCGGTTCTCTATACTATGAGTTTTACTTGATTGATTGATCAATTTTGCTGACACTCAACTGCGTGTTCGCCTACGAGACGAAGATGTAGACTTGTATCCCGTTCCCACCAAGATGGCTTTGAACTGCACGAAGACCATGAAGTAGTCCACCAAGTATGACGCCACCTGGAATCATCGATAAAGATCTCAATGAAGAGTCCTGCACCGCAGGGAAACTCAATCCTCAGAGTGACGAGTTGATGATACATATACAGGATGGTACTACAATCGGTCTTTCGGGTTTTGAGGAAGCGTACTGGAGAAAACATTGCAATGATGATCATCCCCTTCGTTTAATAAAATTATCACACGATGAGCTTACCGAAAACCTACAAAAATAAAGGTAGATAGATATTTCGATAGATACTTCGGGCTCAGCAATCACGTTTTCGCACTTTCCCCATGGAAATCTCCCTCTGAAACATCCTGGATCGAAAGAACTTGTCGGGAAATTCGGCTCAGAAACTCCGTGTCTGTTTCATTGACGTTTAGGCAGTACCTGAATTTCCGAAAATGGCAAGAGTCTTCCATAGGATAGCTCGCTGGAGAAGTCTTCCGATAGCAATTTCGGATTTCGGACGATTCAATACCGAGTTATCAAAAAGAAGAACATTGTCTTCTCTGAAATCCCAAAGATGTCTCTTCTTGGACTTCAATGAAGAGAATGCGGATTTTCGAAACCGAATTCCTCTGAGAAGGACGAATGTTTCGAAGATGAGTCCGGACCTTTCCTTCTCGAAATCACAAGATTACTCGATCCAAGAGGTTTCCGAGAGGGTCCTCATGCGTAAGATGCGAAAACACGATTTTTTAGTCAGAGATCTCGATGAAAACAAGTTTCGTGCAAGTCTCTGTTCCGCCTATAATGCGTATTTTCGAATTTCGAAGAGGTAACCATCGCACATTCCGCTCAAGGACGCATTCTGTCGTGGGAAAACCCCTGTCTAATCTATTGAAGTAAACCCGGAAAAATCCTCTGATTTATGATGCTGTGAATCCCGCTATCACATGATTGTAACCGGCCGGGTCAATCCGTTGCCGGACTTTGTTTCTGGAGGGAAAATTTTCGGCATTTGTATTTTCCGAGGATTCTATGAAACTTACAGCAATGATGACACCCAGATTCAGTTCGAAGAAAAACAACGCGCTGGCTGGATGAGGGATCCTTTCCAAGATGAGATCAAATTCTTGGAAAAGTCGCTTCGGTAGCTGATCCGCGTACCAGTGCGTTTGGAGGCGGAACCTCAACATCTTGATCTGAAAAATCATGTTCAGGTTTACTTTTCTCAAAATTGGGAGAATTTCGTGTGCAAATCTCCAAACGTCTAACAGACCTTCTTAGTGACTGCGTTCGAGAGCACCAAACATAGAATATGGTGCGTCATGACGTAACCTGGTATTGCCCAAGCTAGGGGCTCGCTTTCTTCGCTTATTGGTATGACGGTGAAGAACAGGGCCCGTACAGTCACGCAAAAGGCTTGAAGGTATCCCACGCTGATGAGAGGTGAAATCACCGATGAAAATTTTTCCAGGGTTGACAGGTACAACCTAAGCATCCCCTGGAATGCAAGAGACGAACATGAAAACACAATGCACCGCGATGTGAGAAAACATTCATCTCAATGAAAAGCCGGCATGCAGCATCGATAGGGCCCGGAACTTTATGCATATGCAAAACATGCTGTTGCATAAGTAATATGCAGTCGCATGCGCGATACGCAGTCGAATATACAGGTGCATATTTCTGATGCGAAATGCGGTTTTCGTACGCATATTGTGCATATTCTCCGCATATTGTGCATATGTTCTGCATATTCTGCATATCGCGCTCATATTACGTGCTTATCGCGTGCATATTTCTGTGCATATCGCGCGCATATTACGTGCATAAAGTTTCGGGCCCTAAGCATCGATATAGAATTGACTCACACGCAGCAAATCATATTTGTTGGGGTCACAGCTTCTGACGCTACCGTCGAGAACTCGGTAAATAACATCAGCGGCTCCGATGAGAACCCCGTAGACAAAAATCATCAGACTGAACATCGTTGAACTCACGAGAATTGTTTCGAAGCAGACGACCGAGCCCAAGAAATGTAGGGAACGAGTCAGCGACACGGCCCACCCCGATGCACTTTGGGTATCCCATGACAGAACCGAGCGGTAAAGGCAGAAAGATATCAGGAAAAAAGTCAGAGGCACGACGGTCCAGACCAAGTTGAGAGTTGCAGGACGAGGTCGGTCCACCCTGGAAAGAACGACACCATTGTCACGATGGCTATACGCATTCGTCGAGCTTGAACAAAGACATTTGAGGTAGCCCAAGCTTCAAGTTCCGAACGCAGGATTCCACCATCTTGAGTTTCGGAATTGAATGTGATCCAGACATCTAACGCGGAATTCTACTCACAGATTCCAAAGAAGATTGAGTTCGTTGAATGTCGCAGCGATGGCCTTGCGTTTGCGATCCAAAATTACCATGTGGAGGCCGAGGAGAGTTATAGAAGACATATGCAGTGCGTAGAGGAAGAAGTCTATTTCACGTCGAACAGGAATTGCATCATTGTCCTTCCTGGAGACGATTGCAAGGTTCTCTAGAAACCCATCTGACAACGCAGTCAAGTGAAAGCACAATGAGAGCAGCACGACGATTGTGAAGACGCGTCCCGAGGCAACGAAGCTTCTTTGGTGCCAAATTATCGGATGAACTCCGAACAAACGCAGAAAGGAGAAGAAGGCTTCCGAGTTGGGAATAGCGAAAAACTCTATTCGGAATTTTCTGCCGACGTGCCCTGCCATTTTTACACAGAGGCAGGATATATCACATGAACTCCATTGCTCCGCACACCGCTGAAATCGATTAACGATGTTTTGTCGAGAAATTTACATTGGGGTCGACTTCATTGCATCGTGAAAGCTGCGGTTGTAGTTTCCTGCGTTGATCGCCATGGAGCTGAGAGCTGGCTGGATGGCGATCTATCGATCTTGAACGATTTTGCATTGTTGAGTCTTATGAAATCACGTTCGCATGGAATCTCTATCAGCGGGCATTATTCATCCTGGTAAGGGAGATGCATTATTCAAATTAAATACTATCACCAGTCCCGACACCGAGGGCTGATTGTGACGATTCGTGAGAGAAGCTACCTGGAGATTGAATCCATGAGGTCTATGTGTTTCTCGTCAGTTAAAATTATATTGTTCCTATATATTGTGGGAGTTTACCATAAGTAGGGATGCAAATTTTTCGCGAAGAGCAGATATATCGCGGAACGCCGCGAATTTTGCGGTCCCGCGAAAAATTTACATCCCTAACCTTAAATCTCACTTTCCGGGATGGAGCCATAAATCGATACTAAGTACGAGTTACAAACTATCGAGCGTTTAGAGGAAGTGAAAAATGATCCGACTGAAGTTGTGGAATTCTTCGGAAAACCTCTTCGTCTTTTTCTTCCTCCCAGCACCCTTGCAAAGATAGGCATACATAAACTTCCGAATTCCGTAATCCGTAACTAGCATGTCTACCCGTGCTTCGCTACGAATTTGCTGTGCATGCAATTTGGAGGGATGCCAGACTTCCAGGGCGCGAATTTTGAAACCCTGAACCATCGCACAGGAGCAAAAAAACTCGAAAGGAACGCGGAAAGACGGAAAAACGACCGAGAACACTTCAAACTTTTGTTATGAAGCTCTCTGCAAAACTTCATATGATGGATTGTGCCCTGTCCATGTAGCCTACGACCATCCGGGGGGACTACCCTACAACACAAAAAAAAATTATGCGAATCCGATAAATGGCTACGATTTGTATGAGGAGCGAACACACAAACAAACAAACAAANGTAATGACACAACGACGACTTCACGTTCTTCAGACAGCGAGGTTTTTCCGATTTACCGATCACAAGTATCTTCCTCTTTTCTGTGCCGCTTGCGTTGCAGCAAAATAGAGCAGTGAGTCGCTGTTTGGTTTTTTTTCCACCTTTGCAAGAATCACCTCTCACCGTCAGAGTCCTTTCCGGCAATAACTTGTAGAACACTCCTGACTCATCCGCGTTGAAAACGTCTTCGGGTGAGAAGTTTTTGATTATGTCTCGAATATGAGTCCGTCGCCAGTCCTTAGCGGTTTCGACGGGAGCATCACTCGACTCGCCACACAGCAATCTTGCTCTGATGCCATAGCGCTCGCGAAAGTTGTTCAACCAGCCGACGCTTGCTTGAAAATCTTCGTGTCCCAGAGCACTCGCGTAGAATGAAGCTTTTTCGCGGAGCAGGGGGCCTGAGATTGGGATGTTCCTGGAACGAATATCTTGCAGCCACAGGTACAACGCCTTTTCAAGATCCTCGTACTGCGCCAGTCGTAGCCTCTTCCGTTCTGGGTTGATTTCGCCTGACTTCGCTTGCTCCTTGATCTTCTCGGCGTCTTTCAGAAATGTGGACAGGGTGGAGGAGCTTATACCGAAAAACTTCGCCACGTCAGTCTTCCTTTTCCCGGACGCCACTTCTTCTAGCACTTCGAGTTTCTCCTTCAAGGAGAACTGCCTCCTCTTCGTTTTCAACGCCATGATGACCACAACGTGTCGCGACGCTGCAGCATCAATATTTGATTAGTTGCACGTGCCACCATCTCGCGACGCGCAGGTCGTTTTGTGGCTGGAATCATCGGAATAGCTCTCACGCAGCCGATTTCGTAGTAACGAGAACCTCCCTTCACTAATTCTTCCGAGTTCCAGACCAAAAAAAAAGGCAAAAAACCCTTCGTTATAACTTTTCGTTGTAGCAAATTTCGTTGTAACGTTGTAACGTTCAACATTGACTCTACGGCGGGCCAAACAAAGCTAAGAAATTCGTTCGTTGTAACTATATTTCGCTGTAACGGAATTCGTTGTAACGAGATTTTACTGTATCACCAGTCCCGACACCGAGGGCTGATTGTGACGATTCGTGAGAGAAGCTACCTGGAGATTGAATCCATGAGGTCTATGTGTTTCTCGTCAGTTAAAATTATATTGTTCCTATATTGTGGGAGTTTACCATAAGTAGGGATGCAAATTTTTCGCGAAGAGCAGATATATCGCGGAACGCCGCGAATTTTGCGGTCCCGCGAAAAATTTACATCCCTAACCTTAAATCTCACTTTCCGGGATGGAGCCATAAATCGATACTAAGTACGAGTTACAAACTATCGAGCGTTTAGAGGAAGTGAAAAATGATCCGACTGAAGTTGTGGAATTCTTCGGAAAACCTCTTCGTCTTTTTCTTCCTCCCAGCACCCTTGCAAAGAAAGGCATACATAAACTTCCGAATTCCGTAATCCGTAACTAGCATGTCTACCCGTGCTTCGCTTCGAATTTGCTGTGCATGCTATTTGGAGGGATGCCAGACTTCCAGGGCGCGAATTTTGAAACCCTGAACCATCGCGCAGGAGCAAAAAACTCGAAAGGAACGCGGAAAGACGGAAAAACGACCGAGAACACTTCAAACTTTTGTTATGAAGCTCTCTGCAAAACTTCATATGATGGATTGTGCCCTGTCCATGTAGCCTACGACCATCCGGGGGGACTACCCTACAACACAAAAAAAAATTATGCGAATCCGATAAATGGCTACGATTTGTATGAGGAGCGAACACACAAACAAACAAACAAACATAATCCAATTTTTATATATTAGTATAGATCAGTATAGATAGATAGATTACGGATTTTAAGTCGACTTGCCAGTACAGTGAACTCCGCCTAATGGGACCACATCGGGACCAGGCCATTCTGGTCCGACTAAGCGGAGGGTACAATTGACCGGGTTCTACAAGTCTCTGCCGGTAAAGAGTTGTCAGGTTTTTATTTACCATATTTTCTCTAATAGACGGACTGCCCGATCATATTTTCAACCCTTCGAGACCTGCCCGTCTAAAAGAGACTGCCCGTTTATTAGAGACTGCCCGTTTATTTTTTCGGAACTCCCCAAACCCGCCCATCAACGATCAGACTCTCCGTCAATTGGAGCTTTTGCGTATTTTCGCGCACAGGAGATGTCTTCAACGGGTAATTTATACTACAACGGGTAATAATTCCAATTCATATATTGCCCGACGTTGCTAAGCGTTCCGTTTCAGGTCAAGCCACTCGAAACTGACTGTTTCCCGGTCCCACATTGCAGGAATAGCACAACATGCCACAGCCGTCTGTTTTTCGAAATCTTAGGAGCGGATCCCTGATTCCATACGGAATTCCAGGCATGTTACCGTATTCAAGGACAAGCTCGTGGATCTCTCACTTTCAATGAAGCATCGCGATCAGTGGAAAACCATTTTACACTTAAGCTTTGTGTTTCTTGTATATCGACCGAGCATCGTGGAAAATGACCTACGTCCACCGTTGGGACTGGTGAATAAACTTAAAGATCCTTTCAGTTCAGCCGATCGGAGGTTGAAGCGTCGTCGAGTTCTTTTCCAACGTTTGCTCACTCTAATACCCTACGACATGGATCAATATCGTCGACCACAATGACTAAGGTCTATGCCACACGAGAAGAGCTGATGATCATCTTTAGACAACGTTTCTTGAAAACGGCGTTTCTCCATAAATTTGGAGATATCGCTTTCTGTGAATGACAGAAAAGGTATCGAAGAGCCGCCTACTTTCATTGGTAGTCCCGTGGACACTAATTGAAGACGTCATACCAGATTCCTAATGTCGGTTCACAGCATTGCTTCGGATAAAATGTCCCGTTATGAAATGAGGCGATAGAAAAATGAACACCATCACAACATGACCTATAGTATGGGGGTTTATTCAGCTAGAATTCCTAACAGACCACATCCATGATTCAGGTAGAGCGGCGGGAACCAACATTTGCGCAAGATAACTTAACAGGTCTGCTTCATTTGAGCTCAAGAACCTCGCTTGGAAAGCGAATTGGGGGCGAATCATCTGATAAGGTTCGAGTCCGGGGAATTTTCAAGTTTTAGGGGCGCTGATGATGGCCTTGAATTGCACAAGAACCATGAAATAGTTCAAGAGATGCGCTGCCATCTGCAAAGAGACATATAGAAAAGTAGGTGATCCGTTGCTTCATCGATTCAAATCTGTGTGTTTTACATTCCACACCTACCGAGAGGATGATTCCCAGTTTGAATTCGACGAAGGACAGAGCTGTGACAGGATGGGCCACACTTCCCAGAAGCAGATCCATCTCTCGGAAACTCTTCTTGGGTATCTGGTTCTTGATCCAAAGACTTCGAACGTCGAAGCGTATCTGTTTCAGCTGGAAGAGATAAATCTCTGAAGTTTCCCAACTACGCACGAATCATCCTTGAATATCGGATTCCGCACAACGAACCTTGACCATGAGTTTGGTGGAGACCACCAAGGACGCAACTAGATATGTCACAAGAAGCGAAGGAATGATCCAACTCAACTCATCAGAGTTACCATCGCTTGGCAAGACGGTGCTGATCAAAGTCTGAAGCACGAAGCAAAAACATTGGGACAAAGTTACGGCGACAAGGGGCGAGATGCTTCCGGAGAACGATGCCAGAATTTCGTGGTATAATCGCAGAACTTCCTGGAAGACGAAACTTCTGTGCGTATTCTCTTCTGTCCCGGGAGTCTCCGATTAATCATTCGAGTTGGGCGCTTTGAAACGATCGATCCGATTGAAGTTCGTCTTACCATCAGAATCATGGTACTTTTATTCGCGAAGCTCCGCCCGATTGTGTGAATCAGTTGCTGGATCGATTCGGTGCAATCAAGTAGGACCCCGTAGACGATGATCATCGCGGCGAGAATTACTGAATACATGACCGAGACTTCGACCGCGAGCATCATTGTGAGAGAGAAGACTAGCAAGTGCACAAAATCGGAATACTCGAAGAAGTTATAGATCGCTCTTATCACGGCAGACATCGCAGCAAGAAATGCGATTGGAACAGCGGTCACAGCTATGAATACCGTTCTCTGACGCGGCTGTATCAATCTGTAAATATTTACATCATCATAAAACATGAGGAATATTATTGTAAAAATTACAACTGTTATTGTAGAAATTACAAACAAATTAAAACTGTTATTGAAAAAGTTGGGGGAAAAGCTCACAGCAACCACAAGACGTTGAGATCGTTGAATACTTTCACGAAACATTTCCTCTGGCGCGCAAGAATGACAGCATACAGAAACAGGAGTAAAAACAGAATTCCGCTCAGAAAAATAACAGCAGAATTGATGGTTTGATGTATCTTGTTGCGGGGTCGGAAAAGGCCGACACGTTCTTGGAAAATAAGCAAGCTCAAAGCTGTGAACACGCTGAACACAGCGATCGCATGGAGAATCAGGGGAAAAACGAAAGAAGACGCTTAGAAACGATCCTTATGCCAAACCACCGGATGCAGGCCGAAAATCCGGAGCGCACAGAAAACCCAGCTCAAACCGGGGATTCGCCGAGATTCAAGAGGCAGCTTCTTGTGCATCGCTCAAGCAGAGTTGGAGAACCGAAGCTTCAAGTTAGCAGCTCCCCTGGCGACTTCTGTGTGAGGTGTGAGGCCGCGAAGCCTCTCTTCGATCCGTTGCACTCAATCACGCAACTTCTCCTCCATTGTCAGGGACTCATTTGCAACTTACGAGCGATCAAAACGATTTCAAATTCGTCTGAAATGAAAGATCCGTGACTCCTGGCAGAAGAAAACTCACAATTTCATCCACGGAAACAAATAATTATAATTGGAGGATATATTCAATTTTCCACAACGAGCTTCGCAATAATCTCTTGACTCTAATGATGACGATTCAATGTAGACTTCGGTTCACTTGAATTATAATAATTATCGGAAGACGAAATCATTTGCTCCTTACGTACGATGTATCTCGAGCGGGAACAGGGAATCTGAAGATATTCAATTCAGGTCCACACTGTGGTAGACTGGTGGGCAACAAACGTCCCGATTACTCAATTACGAATGACTGATGAATGAAGATTACGAATGATTTAGACAACGATGACACTCCAAGATGGACTCCAAACTTATCGGAGCGATTTCTTATTTCACATGATACAGAGAACCTCGACGTCTTCTGAGTGGATTATGGCACCGAGGTAGACGGTGATGGACCCTTCAGACGGCACGAACAATCCCGGTAAGAGGCCGTAAATGCTCTTATGAAATGGGTGCCTAGCGAATGTTCGGCCAACATATCCCGTTTGTCCAGTATTCGTCAGCCCGTAGGGTATGCAAGATTCCAAATCCATCGTGGGTTGAAACTTCGTCCATCTTAACTTCGCCAAGTTATTTTTACAAGTCAAGATCTCGCCTTGTTGAGGGGAGAGTTGAACCTAGGAAGCGATGGTGATGAAATTGAGTTAACATTTCGCGCTTGATCGTTGCTGTGAGGCTATTGCACTCGCGGAACTCACAGCTTGGATGAAGTTATCGGTTCCTCTTCTGAAGATTATTGCCCAATGATGGAGCGAGTGCGCTTGGCGCACTGGAATCGTTTCCTTGTTGAACCAAACCCTGGCTATATACACGTGATACGAAGCAGTTGACTCGCCGTCGTCGAAAAATCCTCCAAGGGTAGCGCTGAAAACGAGATTTCGAGTGGAAGTATGGAGTGTTCTCGGAATATTGTTTGACAGCACGCTTTGATGCTCTTTGGATCAGGAGGGAGTCGCACGTCTCGTGATCCACTTTCCACATTGTTTCATTTCCAAACAAGTCGTTGAAGGTCGCCTTTCGAAGAAGGTGGAATACTCGCTCTCGGATTTTCATTGACGGCCCGTCGACAGGAACAGCGCCGCTCTACCGCCCGCGGTGGATTTCCGTTCCGACCTGCGTCTGGAGAACGCCCTCTGTCAAAAGCACTTCCTTTCCTGTTCTCTGCTGACTGATCCCTTCTACAAAAGGTGTCGGATGCACATGGTTCTCTGCCAGTCTGTTCAAAAAGTATCTTTGCGAACTATGGGTTAGGACATCGAGTCTAGAGCTGTCGAGACCGTTGCTTCGCGACTACAGTGTGGGAAAATAATGGGCCAGACCAGGGATGTCTACCCGGGCCAAATCCGAGTGGATTTGAAACCAACACGATATGGATTCTACCAAAGTTGGCTTAGGAGTTTCGACTCCAATGTTTCAACCGAAGACATCAATCGAAAGAGCACTGTTGAAACACTGTTCAGAGTTCCATGGAGGTTCTCTTGTGGAACGGGGAAGTAGAATGGTGACAAATAATTTGACATCAAAGCTCAAGCCGCACAAGTGGTTTCGGCGGGAGTCCATTGGGAGCTGACGGGAGTCCATTAGGATACTGAAACGGAGTGTACGCTCTGCGGCGCGATGAGTGGTTCCGCCTATCGATTGAAGTGTTTGTCTACCGATCGAGAAAGATCTGACAGCATCCTCTTCCCCAGAAAAAGGTAGTCTGCAAGTGTCCGCAGATGTTGATCGCTCCTGCCATGTATGGATGGAGGGTCCCAACCCGCCTGCTCGAGCCATTTGCTCGAATTCGTTCTTTTCAAAACGGAGCTCGTTCCGAATCGAGCCAAGATTATTTGATTCTGCGGTCATCTCGGCGAATAACGTACAGCACATAGAAACAACGACTGGAAGTGAGTTATACATACTTTCTTGGAAGGGTCGAGTCGAGCATGTACGGTATCCACAGACAAATCGTCGATAGTGAGCTGCTCATTTCCATTGAAGAGAATTTACTCCTCGTTCTGTAACGCCGACGAATAAGTGACGCTTACTCACTCCGGAGTAAAGAGGGTGAAAGAAAGGCTGTCAAGGTGAGAGGAAGTTCTGTATTGCAGTCGGCGCATTACATCACGCTGAGCTATTGAAGGTTTGGAGCTGCTGACGATAGCGAGCGCGAGATATTGATCACTGCGTTCTATGCATATGTTTTGCTCGGAGAGCTCATACACTAGGGATTCCTTTTTCCCCACACATATATGCTTGGAGAGAATCTGAGAGCTTCGGTTCTTTCAATTGCCTATCACAATGCGTGTAGAAAATGATGTCATCGTCATGAGTCGTGACGAACACCTGACAATGAGCCCCCTCGTCATCCCGAGAGAAACTCAACGGACTCGCTCGACATCAAATGTTGTCCTGAGAAATATGGTCAGCTGTAAGCGATGAAGCGCAGAAGTTTTTTTGTGTCAACATTCTCATTTTATACACAGAATTTCAACGTCGGAGGAGTGCACTAAGCCACCCAGATAGACAATGATAAAACCGTCAGAAGGCACGAAAAATCCGGGAACCGATCCGTAAGTTTTCGAGTCGCTCGGCTTCCGCGCGAATGTTCGACCTACGTAACCTGTTTCTCCAGTGTTTGTCTCTCCATAGGGTATGCATGTGTCCAAATCCATTGTCGGCTCGTACTTCATCCATCTCAAGTCAGCAATGTCATTTCTGCAAGTCAGTATCTCTCCTCGTTTCATACTCAATTGAATCTGCAACAAGAGGTCCAGTCACAACTGCAGGCATTTGTCCCATCCATCTGGTTTTTGGATTTTCGGCGGTACTCACTCTCGTTATGTAAGAATTCGTCCCTCTCGCGAAGTACACGGCGAAATGGTGACGAGAGTTTACTTGACGAACGGGGACCCACCCTCCCAAGTACGGAGCCCGCGCAACATATAAATGATGAGTTTTGTATGAGTCGCCTTCATTGTAGTAGCCTCCCAGAGTTGCACTGGAAACGATTGAATGGCATTCGAATAATTCTCCGGAAATCCCTCGGGGGAGAACGACATGAACCGGGATCAAGGGAAGACTTTCTTCCACCGATATTATGTCGGAAATATGTCGGAAACTTCAACTCAACACTTTTCCCTCTTTCAGGTCGACGACGATTTCTGGTGACAGAGGTACGGAAAGTAGGTATCTGAAAGGTTCCGACGGGGAGGAAAGTATATGAGCGGGAACAAACGTACTTCTTTGGTATCGTCGAGTCGAGCAAATACGGTATCCACATACATATCGTTGGCACCGAAACACTCATCGCAGCCGGCTGGTTTCACACGCTCCTGAAGAGACGCAGCTTTGTGGCAGTTTGTGGAGAGAAAGGGCACACACTCCCCAACCTTCTACTCGCTTTCCCTGAATCTGTGATAAGGATCAGAACGCTATTTCTCAGATTCGTCTACCACATACAGTAAACCCCCGTTTCAAGTGGTTCCCGAAACCGCATAAAAATAATTTTCCCGCATAAAGCGGGGATCGGGCAGAAAACGCAACATGAGTTCCCAGGCGTGTCGCAGACAGTATTGAACGGCAGCATGGGACGTTTTGAGCGATGTTTCGAGTATCTAGACTTTTGGAGTCAAATGGAGGTTTTCTCGGAGTCGATCGCGAGACGACGTCCCAGTTTTCTTCGAAAACGCTCAATTTGCAGTGTATTCGAGACTGGAGAACATTCGCCATCGACTCTGAAAGTGTCCCGATTCGGCTCCAAATGTCTAGAAACATGCAGAGCTGTCTATTTCTAGCGCAAACTTCGCAGAAGTTTAGAATAGAACGGTATGATGTAAATGGGGATATAATCATGGGTTCGATGCGGTCACGCATTCTCAGATTATTATCGAGGACCTGTTATATGAAATTCGATTATATCATAGATTCATTTCATGATCGGGTTTTTCGAAAATTTCGTCCGGGTTTACTCCGAATAAAAGATTTGCATGATATTGTGGAGCTCTGGAACTCACTCGGTAATACCTCGATCCCCTCGGTATTAGGGGACCTTTTATCACGAGAGTTTCAAGAACCGTACGTCTTGGATGATTGACCGCTTCATCGAACCACCCGTCTTATGGTATCAGAATGGCCGAATAATGTTGTGATCCGATCAAGCGAAGAGCACAGCGTAGATGAATATAGGAAGATAGGATGAATAGACTTGGTTTTCTTTACTGGTTTGGAACCACTCAATTGCTGACCCTTCAACTCTCTTTGGCTTCGCCTAAAAAAAAAACGAACTCGAAGATCACAACCTTCAATTTTATTTGATGCAAAGTATTTCGATGTCAGTCGAATGCAGCAAACCGCCCAAAAACACAGTGATAAATCCATCAGATGGGACGAATAATCCCGGTATCGACCCATAGGTTTTCGGATCGCCGGCTTGTCTCACGAAGGTGCGACCGACATAACCGGTTTCTCCAGAGCTTATGGTACCGAAAGGAATACAGGACTCCAAATCCATTGTCGGCTCGTACTTCATCCACCTGAGCTGAGCGTTTCGGTTATCGCAGGTCAGGATCTCTCCCCGCTCGGTCCGATTCAATGATCGCTCCTGGAATTAAATCAACGTTCAAGATTCCACAAGAATTCCAACGCCGCTCCTGACTGAGCCAGAGCTTCGGCAAGGCATAAGTATCAATTCCCAAGTGGTTCCGAATTTAATGCTTGAACTTCCAAGTTCGGAAATCAACTTTCTGAGAGGATGCTATCTGGAACTTCATTATCGTTGTTGGAAGAAACGAGGCCCTCGTAAGACATCGTTGTCATGACATGACATCTCATGTGATCCGATCGCCTCTTTTGAATGCGATAACGAAGAATCAGAAAGAAGTCGCTCCACGAAGTTAATTTCCAAACTCTGAAGTTCAGCAATTGATATCTGGTGAAGCGCGAGCAACGGATACATATGTTGAAAAATGTATCTTTCGCTTGCTGTCTACAGGAATGTATGCGTCCTAGAACCTATAATTATACTCACAGCTTTGATGTAGTCATTTGTTCCTCTCCTGAAGTGTATGGCGAAAGTATACCGAGAATGAGCCTGACGAACCGGAACTAACTCTCCGTTCTCCCAGATCCGCACGAGATACAGATGAGTTGACTTCCCATCATCCGAGTCGTAGAAATAACCTCCCAAAGTTGCGCTGTCACGAAGGCAAAGACATCGAAAATAAGTGTGTCCGAAATCAGAGTAAGGAGGCTCTGCTATAGAAACAGATCCGGGCTAGGGACTGACCGTAACTCACTTCCGTGGCAGAAGACTGTTGAGAATGAATGGAATCCACGCGCAGATTATTGGCATCGATATCGACATCACGGAACACCCAGATGTCGATGCAGTTTCGAACGATATTCGAAAGCGATGCCAAAAATAATTCCATCACTGTTGTATTCCGGTACCCAACTGAGGAGAGGGCGACACGGAGGGTTCCATGGTTACTACAAGCACTTCTCAGTTGTTCCGCGACGTTTGACATTCTCGGAACTCAGCTTTCTTTGGAAATACGGCGAAAGCGAAAATGTTGAAAAGCGTCGCTTCCACGCTCAAGAGAGAATTTCCATCGAGCACCAGGATGACTATTCACCGGAATCGGCCACTGGTTGGAGCAAAGGGAAAGTTCAGCAGAATTCCGAGACCGACTGTTGAGCGTTTCGAGCTCGGATCCGGCCCGAGTAATGTGCTCGGTGAACTTCCTGGCCGAGCTCGATACACTTGAGAATGTCACACAGTAATTCCGATCGCCCTTTTCTCCGTTATTCAGCGAGAACGTATGATCTCTGACTCCCGGAAGCTGTTGTGAAATTTCAGGAAGGTTCTTCTAACACGGGGTGCATATTATTTTGGCGGCAATATTCTTTCATATGATACTCTTCACGTGCTCTCGAAGAGTCAGTGTGGACTTTTATTCAATGTATGTTACAAATCCTTGGAGTTGGAGATTCGATGAGAACACAGAACTCATTCGACACGACGACGTAAGGCCGAGCTTGGAGTCAAGTTTCTGAAAAGACTGATGTTGAGCCTCAGCCCAGAAGCGCAAAGACAAACCAACAATGAAGTCAGACGCGGTTCAAATTTTAGACAAATCGACACCACAGGATCAATCGAAAACTGGTGAGGTGAAGTCCGAGAGAAGATTGTTTCCTGTTTGTCGTTCCAGCATATGCTTGGCAAAGTTCAAGGATCAACAGGATCCTTGCTCTACTTTTGGAACTCTCATTTTGAAACTCTAATACCAAAGATGGATTCTCTTTACAGTGCGAACTGTCTCTTCGGCCCAAGATCCCACGACCTCGAAGGTAAAGAAGCCGTGGTCTCAAGATCAAGTTGCTTGTTTCGAGATATGCGTGATCATGCTCATCTATATATCTGTTCTGGTGTCAGTTATGAGCACGCGGGAGAGAAAATCGGGTAAGAATGCATCGTCACTCTGTTACATTTATCGTTCTTCGCTTACCTTGACGGGATCAAGTTTCTTGAAAGCTGGATTTTTCGACTTCACGTCACAGAGTCCCGTCCCTTTCATTCGGCGGTTCTGTTTCTTCTCAAAAAGACTCTGTGTCCTCAAAGAGGATGTCTTTGTGAAAATTGAGCAAATCGTCCAAGAACTGAGTTGCGGGGCATCGCAATCACGCTGACACCACGTGCTCCCGCTCAGATTGGGGGAAGTCATTCTTTTAGACTCGGAATCTCTCCACATCAGCAAATAATAGCTTGACTTTTGACTGTTTCCCAGGAGAGGCTCCCATTTCGACAAAGGCACGCGTACCGGACTCCGCGAGAAGTGGCAGGCGTGTCCCACCGCAGGCGAAGGTTGAGTTAATGGACCCTAGTAAGAGACAGGTCTATGAGGAGTCAGAACTTGGAAGGTTTGCAACTTTTCATCGGAATGCCCACGAAAACAAGAAGCACAACCGAAAACTGGGCCCGACGTGAAGCTGGAGCTCTCGCTTAGAATCTCCGTAGGCCGATAACTGATGTTGTGTCTATAAACTCTCATTACCATTCATCAGTTGGACTCCTGTAATCGGCGATGACGTCCGCGTAATTTATTTCTGGAGCCACGATGTAGAACAGGAGTTCCTGAAGTGAGGGCCCTGGCCCCTAGGGGCAAGGAAGCGATTCTCAGAATGCCCGGGAGCTGTCCCGGTGCACAGGGGATAGGATGGGTTATGATCAGGGCTGTGGGTTATCCGCGGCAGAAGTGGCAAAAACTCTCGGAATTTCGTTCGCAAGACCGTTCGGCTTCCGGGGGATTTGAACTTCCATGTTGCTCCGATGATGCTCACGGCAGAAGGAGCGAGCGGTATTCCCGAGCTTCTGTCGATCGTGGTCGGCATCCGAGAACTTAGAATCTCTGAATTCGTGTTGTATAAAGTCAACTCCACTCTTTTTGAACTGAGCCGACAATCGTGTGCAGCGCACGGCAGGGCGGCACGGCTATCCGAATCCTGGAACGGCGACTCCCCACATCGGCGAGGAAGAGAGCGCATTAGTTCACGATTCTCGACGGAACTTCTTGTTCACTCAAATCTATTCCGCTCATCGATGCCTACCACTAGGATTAGACATCCAACCCGTAATTACGGATTACGGAATTACGGAATTCGGGAGGTTATGCATGCGTGTCTCTGCGATAATGCTAACGGGAAGAACAAGACGAAGAGTTTTTTTGGAGAGTAGGTTCAACTCTAGAACTTCAATCAGATTATTTTACTCTTCCTCCAAACGCTCCATCGTTTGTTCAGCGAATTCCGAGATCCGTCGTTAAGGAGAACTTGGTGTCCAACTACGATTTACCTCCGAATCAGCCTCCCAAACCATGGCAGTATCGAAAAGTGGAGTTGAGGTGCGTAGTCACGAAAATTGAAATATTTCTATTCCTATCTGAAGTTCTGGATTTTCAGTTCCTTGTCTCATGTGAACGTAATGTTCTGCCTCATACCTCTGGGCGCTAAATACTTTCTTCGAATACCCATGACCTGAGGGAGAACTGATCGAAGAGATCAGTCCCTCCTCAAGAAAGATTCTCCGATTCACGCCTCCGTCACTATGTAGTCGAGTGCGAGAAGCCCCACTGCGGATCGAGAACCCATACGAGAACCCCGATCTTTTACGGGAAAACCTTCGCGATCATCATGACTAGAAGTGTCAGATGAGTCTGTCAGGAATGTCGAGACAACGATGATAGACTTGAATCCGACAGTGAAAAGGAACACTTCCCAATCGGGTGTCGCAAACTATTTAACGCATGGGCAGAAAAAGTCCCATCCACGCATGAGCCGTCGAAGCTCATTGTAACGAACCACAGCTGCGCCGAAATTGACACTAAAAGAAACGCTCTCATCGATACTTCGGAAACAGGAAAGGTGCTGCATCGGGACCTCTCTTCCTTCTACATACAGTGCTGAGGCTTCCCGGTGCATCGAAACGATGTTTATTCGTTACTCGCAGAAATATTCTCCGAGTTGAAAATCAAGATGATGAATAAAAATCTTGGTAAAACGGCTGGAGAACGGAAGTCTGTCCATAACACAGCCCGAAGTCGATCGGCAGCCGAACGTTTGAATTCATTTGACGCAGAGGAGCTCCACATCAGTCGAGTGATGTAGGCCGTAAAGCCACACAGTGATGAATCCTTCTGATGGTAAAAAGAAACCGGGGACGCTGCCATACTTCGACTGATCGGTTCGAAGTCTCACGAATGTGCGGCCGACGTAACCGATCTCTCCGGATTGAGCCCTACCATAAGCGATGCAATTTTCCAAGTCCATTTTCGGCTCAAACTTGAACCATCTCAGTTCACCCAATTCGGTGTTGCATGTCAGCAATTCGCATGACTTTCCGGAAACACCGACCTACAACGCACCGTGACCATGGGGTTTAGTCATCTTCCACAACGTTCTCATGATGGTCATTTACGATTTGTTATTGTATATATGTATACGAGCGCAGCTTTGGCGGGATACCTACACCTTTTATGGGCTCGTTCGTGCCTCTCTTGAAATCGATGGCACACACAGATCCTTCATGGTCTTGATACACCTGTACCAACTCGCCGTCGTCCCAAGTCCGAGCCACGTACACATGGTATGCTGTTCTGGTTTTGCCAGAATTGTAGTATCCCCCCAGAGTAGCACTGCAATACATTGGTGAGATTTACGATCAGCATGAGAGCCCATGGGACTCGAAACTCCCAGGGAAACGGCGACCGGGAAGTACGAGTCTCTCATCAGATAAGCTACATACAGTGCTACTCATAATATTGCGGAATGTTCAGATCTCCAGCTTCCATGAGCCTCGGAACACCAACGTGGAGATATCAACTCTTGCTTCTGAATAGTGTACAGGAATACCTCGACTAGTGCGGGTGGTCGGGACCGCACTAGTCAAATCCGCACTAGTCGAGTCAAAAAAAAACGATAACTCGAAAAGAGCGGCTGAATGAGAAACTAGATGTTTTAGATGTAATTTCAACCTTGTTTTAGACGATTTATTGACAAATCATGAGTGTCACTCATTGGTTCGAGACCGATGGTCATATACCGTAAAACTTCTAATTGCAGGGCATGCTCTTTTTGCCGGGCATGCTCCAATTAGCGGGCACTCCCGGAAGGATTGAAATATTTGCCGGGCATGCTCTTTTAGCCGGGCATGCTCCAATAAGCGGGCATCCTCGGAAGAATCGAAATATTTGCCGGGCATGCTCTTTTAGTCGGGCATGCTCCAATAAGCGGGCATCCCCGGAAGGATCGAAATATTTGCCGGGTACTCTCAACGCTGTCTGACATGAGTGGAGCCTTTCGTCGCCTTTCCAGCGATGTCGGCGACAGCGTAGTGCCGCCGTCGCCGGAGAGAGAGGGAGTTGAACGTAAACAATAGAACGGGTTGCGGTCGAGAATGGCGAGCTTGTCGGCTGCGTGAATTAATTATCTCGCATCAAAAAGACCGCATGATTTGAAGCGAATTATCTGCCTACATCTGCTTACATTCGTGGCGAGTCGAACTTCAACTCCGGGATCTCAGACATGTGAGTTAATCATGTTCAATAATCCGTCCGAGTTCTGGGCGCCTCTTGCTGAAAAACATCACTCTTCCTACTCCGATGTCACGTTTGCAGTCTCAAAAACGAATTTTCCCCGTAGATATCTCGCCGATCAATCAGTCACATCAAGGAGGATCGATGGCAGATCAAGCCAGCAAGCCCGAAAGGCGGAAGATGAAAGCTTACAGCATGGAATTCAAGCTCCAAGCAGTAAAGTTTGCGGAGGAAAATACGAAGAAAAAGGCGGCTGAGAAATTCAACGTCACCCGAAGTCGCATTCAGCAGTGGGTTTCCCAAAAAGAAGATCTTATTTCAACAGACTCGACGAGCAGAAGGCTAAAGGGAGCTGGGCGTCCGGTACAGGATGCGGAACTTGACGCTGCGGTGAAGGAATTTGTTGAACGCCATCGTTCTCAACGTCTCCGCATCACGCGCCCAATGAAGCAGAAATACGCTCTGAGCATTGGATCTTCTTGTTTCAGAAGCAGTAAGGGCTGGTTGGACAAGTTCATGCAACGTCATAATCTGAGTTGCAGGCGTCCCACGACAGTATGTCAGAAACCGCCCGCCGATTACGAGGACGCCATCGTCAAGTTCATTCTTTATGTCGCTAGTCTTCGTCAGAATTCGCAATACCAGCATATCTATGCAGCGGACGAAACAGCAGTTTTTATCGACGCGTCGAACAGTCTCACAGTTGCTGAGAAAGGTTCGAGAGATGTTCCTGTGTTAACTACAGGACATGACAAATTGCGAATCACAGTCATGTTAACCGGTCGGTCCGACGGAGTCAAATTGAAGCCGTTTGTTCTACTGAATCGCAAAAGACCCGAAAAAAGAATCGTCGACAAATTTCGACAGCGATTGGAACTTTGTTGAGCTGGATCATCATGGATGACAAATGAAACGACCAAGACCTACTTGGAACAAGTTCTCGGTAGCACGATGTTCGGGAGAAGACTCTTAGTATGGGACAGTTTCCGTTGTCACATTAGTCAAGACACGAAAAACGTCCTCAGGAATCTACGAATCGATACCACCGTCGTCCCAGGTGGTTGTACCAAATTCGTTCAACCCGCCGACGTTTGCTGGAATTCCCCGTTCAAATCGCGCATCCGACAGCTGTATGAGGAATGGATGCTCCAACCAGATAAACCTCTGACTCGAGGCGGGAAGCCCGCGGCACCGCCCATGGAAACTTATCTTGAGTGGGTCGCAACCGCATGGCAGACTTTACCGGAAGATTTGATTCAACGGTCCTTCAAAACTTGTGGAGTAACAGTACCACTCGACGGAAACGAAGACTTTGAAATCCACTGCTTCAAACCCGATGGACCCATAGCATCCGGTCTGCACGTTCTTACGGAGGCTCGCTTGTCGCATGGATTCCAAAACGTTTCGATGTCCGACGATGATCAGCCTGCCGTTCCAGAAGAATGTGACTGGTCAGACGAATACGATAAAGATGAGTCGATTGTATATATAACAGAGGAAGATCAAGTTGAGTCTCAATAAATAAGTCCCGGTTCTGCTCTTGTCACCGAGCTACTTCTCGAAGTTGAGAAGTAGACTCGGCAGGTCGGTTTAGCTGATGAGCTAATAATCTTGGAATACGATTTGTCATTTCTCATCATTCGAGCCCCAACGGCCGCCGATTCCTCTCGCGATCGAAATATTTGCCGGGCATGCTCTATTTGCCGGGCATGCTCCAATTAGCGGGCATCTCCGGAAGGATCGAAATATTTGCCGGGCATGCTCTTTTTGCCGGGCATGCTCTAATTAGCGGGCACCCCCGGGAGAATCGAAATATTTGCCGGGCATGCCCTGCAATTAGAAGTTTTACGGTAACTCTTTATATGGGCGGATGGAAGTGTGATGATACGAGCCCCTGAGGTCTGCGCGATGTCGATGTTTTGTGTTCTATCTACCAGCTCTGCTTAATTGTGCAACAATCGGCACTCCACGAGTTCTTTTTGAGGCCATCCAGAACTAGAGGGATGGGGATTAGTCGATTTTCGGAAAAAAAAAATTTCGTCATCACGTGACGGGAAAACCGCACTATTGTGGATCCGCACTAGTTGATGCCGCACTAGTCGAGGTATTCCTGTATATTCAAATTTCTGTTTGAGTTGCCGTTATCTATTCAATTGATATGGTTATGGATGTCGGTGATTACGATTAGTCTAATCATGATCCCACGATCATTCTAGAAATCCTAATTATGGCCAAAATCATAATCACGATCATGATTAGAAAAATGCCCATCACCGCTTCAGATCTATTTGTTAGCGGCAAGTATGCGATATCACTACGTAGCTGAGCCAAAGAAGGATTCATTCAACTTCTGTACTCACTTCCGCGGAAGTGTCGTTTCCAGAACGTATGGTATCCACATGCAAATCGCCGGAACCGTGGAGGTCATGTTCGCCGGTTCGGTCGTCCGCGAAAGATGTGCGATCAAACCGGCAAGTTTCGCAACAAATGACACAAGCCCTAGTCTTTGAGGAGGAGAGCACGCTGATCGCTTCCATATGAGTTGGTTATTCTGAGAATCGCAACAGAGCGACCGAGAGAGTCGCACAGTTAGTGATGTGGAGGAGGACTTAGAATGTTGATGAGTCATGAGGGCATTCCCGCTTCTATATGCCTCAACTCTCAAGATTCTCTGTACGGGAGATCTAGAGCTGAGGTGCCCGTAACAAAGGTGGTTCGGCATCAGAAGGCACTCGATGAATCAGATGACGTGGGCTGTCCAGAAAGTTTCTCAAATTAAGAATATCGCTACTTGGGAAGGTTTGCCCAAACGAGCGCTTTCGAGTCTAATTCGCCCTCGGAAGGTTTACATCTTTCGCGACTCGGATGCTTCAACTGTGAAGATTTTTTTGTCCTCCGGATATGCCAGGATTCTTCCTTCACGATTCATGATCAAGAGTTCTTTGCATTGGAAGTGAGTATGCAGCTTGCGACCCTTTACCTACAAGTCTCCCCGCTTCGCTCCGCCGCAGTTCGGGCGTACAAGGAAGTGAAGGACGGAGAATCGATCCCTCTCCACCAGGACTGTGCGTTCGTCACGGCATTCCAGCCGAAGTTTCACTGTTTCATCGCGTCATGTTCCTGGGGATTTCGCGCCGCCGCTAGCGATTCTTGGAACGAAAATCAGAATGAATCAGGAAGGAATTTGAATGAACGTATTGGGTTAGCGTCCACCACAGAACAAACATTTTCTCCATCACAATCCGCATCTCCGTCTCTTCCATCCGAAGTGTTGTACATACATTGAGGAATCGCTTTCTCTGGTAGCTCTCCGTATTATCAGTTGAATGATCTGATGACTGCGACCTCATGAAGTTTGACGCTTGAGCAAACTAAGACGATCCTCGCGAGATCGCGAAATTGAACGGAGTTGGAGCATCATTCCGAAAAGCGACTGAAGGATCACCGGCCGGAAGGTCGTTGGGAGTCGATGGGTGGAGTTCGTATTCGAAAACACGGTACATCGTCGATGAAGGACTTCGGGGATTTCACAAATAGAAAATAGAAAATCCGCGGGAAACGACGCGGTACGAACGCTCAGCCTTACTCTTCATCGACAAATGTACATGTAGTCGTGATGCTTTCCAGTCCCATCAAGATCTTGAAGAGCTCGAAAAACGTGCCAAATATGTTGATTCTGCTTCGTACTCCCTCGTTATGCTGTCGTTCTCTCTTTGGCTCGAAAAGTTCAAGTTAGAAACGTGATTGAAGGCTTCATATCAGAGCTGATTATGCTAGGGTCCAAAAGGACGCTTCAACCTCTAGTAGAAGGGTTTTCGAATGTCGCTGGGGCGACCCAAATTGGCGTACGGAGCTTTTTCTCTTGGATATCACGCTCGATCCGAGAAGGCAACGTTTCCGAAACATTGAAGTTCCGCCGCGGGCAGCATTCCGCCTACTCACGTCCCTGAAGCTGATATTTCCGCCTAAGAGGTCTCACAATAGCTCCAATGGTGTTTGATGTGCACATCCATGAACAATATGATCATGGAAATGACCGGAACTTGACCGGACCCAACATCCAAGACACATGAACCTTTCCAAATACGCTCGATCAAGTGTTACGGAGAGACAACTTTTCGTACTCGCTCCGCAGTCACGTAATACGTCCCTGGAGCAAGATTTAGAAGCGACAGCTGTCACCATCAGACCCGAATAGCTCCACTCATGACGACTGATGTCACAGTGGAGCATGTGGTTGTCCATGTCGGACGGCGGTAGCACTCCGGCGAAGCTCGGCTAGTCGGCACTGCATGTGCCCGGAGCTCACTTATGATTCCATGACAACATGTGTATTCAACGAAAAAAAAATGTTGAGTATACTCGCAGTTCAAGTTGAAAAATGACCAATCCTTAACCTCAGAAGGAAGACGAGAGCAGCTGCGTGTGGCACTCCATTCTGAGTTTGTTATTCATTTGCAGATTCGTTGAGACAAAAGTGGCTGCCATAGCTCGGCCGGAGTGAAAGTCACCTGAAGAAGCATGATCTCAGGTTAGAATTCACATAATACTCCCCAGCCGACTTAGCTGGAAGATTCTGTTCGCGTTCTGAGGAAGCCAGCAATCATGAGCTCAGGTTCTAAATTCACTCTTTGAGTAGAAACGGTGACACTCCCTGGGACAGTTATCGCATTCTTAGCTTCGAGACATCAATATCTCGTTAATCGCTCATTTGGTATAGATTGGCGGGGGGGGAAACGGACGATGTCCACAAAGAATTCAGAAGTGTGGTACGTGATTGACATTCAGGATGGTTGGAGAATAGATGGGAATTTTCCACTAAAGAGGATTCTATCTCATGAAATCGTCGGGAAGGGGTTCGTGTTTCATCTTTCTCGGTCTTCCTGGGAATGTATCAAGCTGGATATCAAGCGAGTGACTTTGGATCTAAGACTCTCTTCGGCGGAGGATAGGACAAGAGCTGTGCGCTGCGCGAGTCATTTCTGCGAGCGGTTTCATTTTCAAATCTCGAGTTCACGGCGCGAAAATTCGTAGGACCCAACAACTATGCTATAGGGATTTAAATATATCAAAACTCCCTATTCATTCCAAACGAATGAATGTGTGTCCACTCCAAAGAAATTGGATGCGAGACGGTGGACGGTCGCGTGGTGAACGTTGCAATGCGTCAGTGCTATTTCGGACGGGGCGATCACTGGAAGGAGCACACGCTCGTGACATGATGTTTACCGCTGAAAACCGTAATTCATGAGGAAGCGTGAGTCAAAATGACCGCATCAGTCAAATCTTTGGTCAATCTCCTTCGAAAGCTCAGTTACCGGTGTCGAAGTTGACAACCTCGGCTCTCATGACCACCCTCCTGTTTGTTCGCCCTGTATCCATAAGGGAGTCAACGTTCTAAACACCGATTTACGGCGCGCCGCCGCAAGGCAAAAGCTGGGCGACGAGAAAAAATTGGAGCGGCCCACGACATGTGGGAAGCCTCGTCGCGCCGGCGTATTCATGACCATCCTTATTTTGGTCGGAGTTACCTGAGGTCATCCATCAAAACATCCTCATCGGCATGCGTTGATGTGCGATGATCCCGGATATAAGTATCTCACGTGATTCTTCTGCAGCAATGTTGCGACTCCGTGGGTTTGCGAAACCCTTCGGAATCATTACATCCCTAACGATGATCGATGATGCATGTCGATTGTTCTTCTTGAGCTTCTTGAAGTTCAAAGCTCGAGCTTCAAAATGCTCAACCCGAATCTTTGTCGCTCACCGACCGAGATAAGGATTAGTTGTTGAAAGAAGCTATTCATCCGGAGTCTACAATGCTGTCGTCATCGAAACGAGTGGGATGCCCGAGTTAAGAACAAGTGGTACAGTGTTTGCAGCAGAGCTCGACGTTGACAGTGTTAGATGCGGGCCGGCTCGACACCTCTCCTGTTCGGTTCACTCGCACAAGCCGCGCTTCGATCAAAGAAGATTTGTTAGATTCCCGGCGAATTCGGAACGAGACACTGAATGACTACCCAGAATGCTCGGCTGAATCGGACTGTTGGAGCTATTGGGAATCGTTACTCGTAGTGGAATTTCGGGTCTTTTTTTTTCAGGAATGCTGGCAGCTTGGATCGCGCACTACGCGCTCGGAGGCATTTCCGAGGAAACGTATTTCTACATTCATGATCTGGCAAGTTTCCAGAACTGTTCTACTCACTTATTGTTGATTAAAATCAATCTCACAATGAGTGATAATAGCGGCTTGTGGCCGTATTTGCGCACTTTTAAGAACATGTCACTAAGCCCGCGTTAAGCGGACATGTCACTAAACGCGGGTAAATCGACATGTCATCATAAAGTGGAAAAAAAACGGATGATTTCAGCGTCCTCGAAAGCTGCGCCTCTTACGTGCATGGTGCACTTCTGGTCGAAGCACGCGTGAGTGCAGCGTTCATCCACATCACACCGAACACCGATTCGAAATGGCGGACGAAGGACTGTACACTCCTACCGTCAAAGGTGTTCAGAACGAGGAAACAAGAAAAAAAATGGCGAAGTTCCCAGAAATGGAGCGGGAGTTGGCCCATTGGATCAGAAAGCAACGGGGAAATGGATTGACAGTGAATTACGCAGTCTTGCAAGCAAAAGCAAGACTCATCTTTGATGACAGGAACATTCAAAGCTTCTGTTGGGTGGGTTACCCGATTCTTGAACCGCCATGGTCTCGTGCAGCGATCCTTCACCACCGTCGGACAGAAAATTCCTGATCGCGCAGCACAACTCGTGGAGCGCATGTTCAAATTTTTTGACGAAAAATCGATCGGGATTCTGGCAGCTAATATTTCAAATATGGACGAGACTCTCGTATATTTCGATATGCCGTGAAGCAGGACCATCGACACGAGAGGAATCAAGACGGTGAAATGCAAGACAACCGGGCACGAAAAGTTGCGGTTTACGGTTGTTCTGACCATCATGGCCAACGGGCAGAGACTTCCTCCGATGATCATCTTCAAAGGGCTTAAGAAAGCACCGGCTGGCGAGTTCCCGAAAGGAATGGTGGTAACAACATCATCGGGCGGCTCGATGACCGGAGATCACCCGAACAGTGTATGGGAGAAGCGTCTCGGCAGTATCTTCAAACCACCCTCGTTGTTAATCATGGACTCCCAAAGAGCGCATATCATGGATTCGGTTACTGACACGTTCATCAGAAAGAACAGAACTGACAATGAGGCTCTGTTCGTTCCCGGTGGCATGACTCCGATTTTGCAGCCATAGGATGTTTATGTAAACAAAAGCTTCAAATCAAAACTGAGGGCCAAATGGACGGAATGGATGAGAAGCGGGGAGATTCGATACACGAAAAGTGGGGATCGTGCACGAGCTTCGCATCAACTCGCTTGTCAATGGGCTCAGGAAGCTTTGGATGATATTGACGTTGAACTGATAGCGAGATCGTTCTCAGGCTGCGGACTGGTTTCCCCGCGATCGAAGAGCGAGTTGCATTCGAATTCGCGGCAGTTGATTGAGGAAGGTGAAGTCTGCGCTGATACTTTTCATAGTGGCATCACCGATGACGAATCATCCGGTGGGGAGAGCGAGACGGATCTTCGAATATGTACATGCGTCATGACAATGACAACTCTGTCAATAATGGCTGCTTGTTGGCTGCTCATTGATGAGGCGTTGAAGAATTCTATAATGGCATGTCAGACTATCACTAGCGTTTAGTGACATGTCACTATGGGTATCTAGTGTCGTTGTCCAGATATCTCGCCAACTCGGTTACAGTGACATGTTCTTAAAAGTGCGCAAATACGGTGTATGAGAAAGTATTCGTAATTGCTAGAGATGGAATAAGAAAGAATTTGGGGGAGTGCCCATTCCCGAAAACAGAAACTTTTACACCGAGCGATCGCTCCCCCAGGCCAGATATGCGGCGCTTCATGGATTCAGATTGACTGAATACGAAACGGTCACCGCCGACAATTGGGCGCTCACACTTCATAGACTCCGTAACATGGACATATACAACGAAAACTTTTCAACACCCGTTTTATTGTCGCATGGTGCGATGGGAAACTCCAATCATTGGTTAGGCAATTTGAGGAACGAGAGCCTGGCTTTTCTCCTGGCTGATCGAGGATACGATGTCTGGCTGATGAACCGCAGAGCTAGTTCGCACAGCAACAAGAAACTGGTCAATGGAACTGTACGACAGCCGCTTCCCGAGGACTACTTCACTGTAACGTGAGTTGTGGCGATTAACAGGTGACTGTGCAGCAATCAGCGTCTTCCTCGCCAATATCGGTCGGTGTCTTCTATTAGCCTGCCTCGATGGGGGAACATGAAAATAAGCTCCTCGAAAGTGAGATGGAGTTCTCTCTCGGTCAGGCGATATCTTCAAGGAACGAATTCATTTTCCCGCACGACTTGAAAGCTCAGAAGGCTCACCCGCCAAACTCCGGGTAACATTTTCATGATCTCGATTAGTGCATTAGACAAGTATAAAAGTTCATTGCTTTCCAGATTCTCGGCCATGGGTGATTACGACATGAGCACTACTTTGGATTTCATATTCTCCAAACGTAAGGAGCAGAAGTTGAATATCGTTGGCTACTCCGCTGGATGTCTGGTCACCCTCTGCTACTTGTCGTCGAATCATACGTACGATGACAGAGTGAGTCCTCAAGAGCTGCCGATTCCTCCCCTCGTTGAGAGTCGGATCTAAACTCGTTCTTCTTATAAGGCTTAGCTCTTCCTCAGATCAACCACGTCGCTCTCTCCCAATCAACCCTGAGTTTTGGACTCCAAAGTAAATACAGTCCCGTCATAGATGCAATCCTGCAAAGTCCGCCGTTCGAGAGTCGATCCGTGAGCCCTATATCTTTGAAACTCCATCTCAAGTTCGATACATCGCTATCCACGAATGTTCGACACAGAGACTTGCATTTCATTCTTCTCTCGCGCAGGTTCGGAGAGCCCTCTTGGGTCGTCAGCTGTGGGATTCCAAAGGAACTATCCTCAATGAATTCTTCTGCACCGTGAGAGTAATTTTCTGTCAATATTTGCCGGACTGGTGCCGATGCGTCATCTATCTTGAATCACTGCTTCCTCTGCCAGAGATATTCGGCACCAACTCACGCATAAACAAGGTGAAATTTCGGAGAGGCGAGATCGATTGTCAATAATTCCGTCGCATCGAAAGAAGGGAAAGAGAACACAAGTTCGATGAGCTCGTCGTCAATCAAACTCGGCGCTCTCCGCTCTGTCGTGGGGATACACATTTTCCGAATCTGTAGCACAGCTTCGTGGATTAGCGACGCGTGTCCTGAGTACGCGAGAAGGTCGGCAAATTGCTCCAATCCGATAGTTTATCTTTGTGTTTCAGACTAGGCAGGGCCTGCTCTTGGGGATGTTTCCGGGAGGATTCACATTATTCGAGACGTACGAACTCTATCGGCAATACAAGCAAGGCTACTGGGCGAAAACAGATTACGATGCATATTCATTCATCGGTTTGAAGAACCGGGACGTTTATGGAACTGTGAGTGAGGATAAGGAATTCTAATTTTTGCTGAAATAATCCGCACATCAACCGCCAAAATGCGATCGAAGGAGGCGTTGGAAGAGTCACTCCAGTCTGAGTTGTTTGAAAGTGATCGATAGTATCTCTGGGATTCTTGGAGATGTTCATCAATCAGAAAGATTGTCGCCTCAGATGTTCCATCATGTCCGTCGAGAAAAACGCTCGGTGTGCCACAGGGGTCACATAAGATGAATATTCAGTGTCATAGAAGTAATAATGAATATTTAAATTAGTGCTAACGAAGGTGTCTCCGCTGCAGGATCTTCCGCCGCGTTACAATTTTTCTGAGATTGACGTTCCCGTTTCGATGACTCTTTCTACAAACGACAGGATAGTTTCGATTGAAGAACAACTGCAAACTGCCCAAATCCTGCGAGCAAAGAAAATCTACAATATTGGCACGTACACGCACCTCGACGTCGTCTTTGCGATGTATGCCAGATGTGTTTTCTACGACGACATGATCGACGTGTTTGATTCAATTGAGAAATCGGAGAGCGCCGAGAGGCAAGCATATCGCAAGAGAGTCGCTCTTTATATCAAGGAACTCAACTGGCCACACGATTGTTGACCAGGGCTCTGCCCACATCAATCATGAACTTCCGGTAGCGGTGGGAAAATGTTACTCATGTAGTTGCGGTTGAATAAAATGTCGTCATCGTCATGAGGGAATGCATTTTGAGCGGGTCATGAATCGTGCAATACGGAGTAAAATTGTTTAGTATCATCTTCTATAGAGCCGGCCTCTGTCTTATTGACTCACTCTACTCGGTACTGACCGACCGGTGCGGGCGCAACGGTGATCAGTTACGAATTGCATCCTTTACTCGTGCAACTGAGCAAGTTGCATAGGCAGTATATAAAGTGCATATTCAGGACGGAAACTACGTATGCAATATGCAACTTGAATGAAATCTCTGATCCTAATTATTAGTTGTTTTACTCTCGTCCGTATGTCAACCCACATCAGCGAAATCGAATTTTCGACCATGGTCCGTGTGAATCCGCCTCGGAGATGTCTCAAAGTTCATTGCGCTCAATATCCAATTGAAACTATTCAATGAATGTCGAAGAATCAGTACTTACAAACGACCATCCAATTCCATGTAGTCTCTTGATCTCTTTGGGGAGGTAACCGACAATAATCCTATTCACTGCTGAACAGCATCGATGGCACACTGAGAAGACCCGACCAATACCTGTTCGCGGTCTTTGCGGATTTTCGCGCTGCGTTCAAAAATGGCTCGAGGACAATCGTTCTGGAGAAGCTCGCGGTTTGCGGAATCCCTGAAAACATGATGAGGCTTCTGACCAGCATACTGCAGAAGAACAGGATTGTAATCAGAGCTGTGCGCCGTAGCCGTTTAGGCGGCGGCGGCGGCGCCTCGAAAAAATGGCAGCGGCGGCGGCGCGCCGCGTTACGCCGCCGTGGCGCAAACGCCGGGGCGCTGTGGCTGTCGGACCCGTCGTATCTCAGCTTTCATGCGAGCGGTGCTCAGACTGTTTCAGACCCCTCGTCTGCTGAAATAGGGGGCTCTTTTACGGAGAGAGTCAGAGAGATATGGTATACTAGAGAAAAACTGCATAGTACCAATTGAAGCGTCCAAAACGGCACATCTCCACTTTTCACTTTTTCGAGAGAACCGCGAAAAACTGTGGGAAAAAAATGTTTCGATGGGAAACCGCCAGTATTCAAGGTGTAGCTTAGACTCGTTGAGCTTTCTCGATTTCAGGAAAAAAAACACGGATTTGACCTGGCACTAGGCAAAACACTCATTGGCACGATGGAGTTGTGACGTTTTGGATCTCGAATTCTCGAATTTGGGCTGTTTCAAGCAAGAACAGACTATTTTGACCAAGCTTGCGGGGGCCATAACTCTGTTATGATCGGAGCGATTTTGGAAAACTTTTTTTTGTTGGAAAGCAGGAAAGGAGCCGCTGATGACGCCTGATGATTTCTTCACCTGGACTCATTTTTGAGAGAGCTAGATCAGATAAAAGTCGGAAGGAAGCCGATTTCGAAGTCCATCTCCATAGTCAAAGTGCGGGCTGTCGAATTCTACAATAATCTGCGAAAATCACGAAATCGAAAATTTTGGAGTTGTGCCGTTTTGGATCTCGGCTCTTCAATTGCGAGATGAACTGTATGTATTGTTCGAGAGACCGATACACGAGCATGTTGGAAGGGAAGTTCAGTATTTTCTTGCTCCGAACAGCTCATGTATCCCTCAGCTAAAGCATGATAGGAATTTCCCTCCGGCTATGACGATTAGGACCTGATGACTCCAAGATCAGGTTCTTCGAATGCATTCATGGCGCCAGGCGGCGTGGCGCGTGCGCCGTGCCGGCGTGCTCATCTTGACGTGACGGCGGCGCACAGTGGGCCAGGAGTGGCAAAAAGTCCTTCTTCCCTTCGTAATGGTAGTTTCTCTAAAAAATGAGATCCTGAGCCTCGAATATGATCTGATTCGTCAGTTTACCATGTCGAGATAACATTTTCCCTCGCGGGAAGTCGATTTCTCTTTTTTTCTATGGAAAACTAACTATGGGAAAATACATCGACGTGGAAAACAAACTCACCGGGGCTTGCCGGGGTTCTCCTGCAATTTTTTCTCGAATCCTAAGGCTGTTTACTCTCCAAAAAAATTCACAGCGGCTGCCACCAGCTGCCACCGCGAGAGATTTTCTAACAAGAATCGCTAAAACAACGTTTTTCACGATTTTTGATCAACCCAGTGTCAGAAGAGTCCCAACTCGCATGCTTGCTCTATATCGGCGCATCGTTTTGACAAAGGAGACTTTGAGGTCAATAACGAAGTACAATATATCCCGATTTGGGCCAACCTGGGGGACTATTGAGCTTGAGAAGTTCGCGCGTCCGAGAAGCACCAGCGCTCTCCATTTTGATACAGCAAAGCCGCTTCTCTGACTACCGCTTCCGGAACAAGCGCGAGGGCATTCTCTGACATGAAGAATTTTATGAAATCGATCGCTAGAGCATGGCGCAGACCTTTCTTCACTCGGGGAGCAGGAACTTTCAGAATAACGAACCGTCGACTCTCGGAAATCTTCATAAAAAATAACAGGGATTTGGAAAAATGCTTGCTGTCCTTGAGGAGGGAGAACCCGAACTTCAATGACGACAATGTAGCGCGGATCCGGAGCCATTTGCAGCAAAATTTCTTGAACGAGTTCAACGTAAGATGGCAAGCGGCTAGTAGAACGAAGCAGAAATTCTTCAAACCGTCTTCGACGTGGCTGGGCAATGAATGCGTGGTGGATTTGGCGGATCCCCCGATGTCCGAAGACGACAATGATGACAGTTCTGATGTTGAGGAACCCCCTAGGAGCGCGATCGGGCGCCCTAGGAAGAGCTACAGGGAAAGCAGTGATCGATCTCAACGTGCAAAAGTAAGGAAGCTTCGCGATGAAACCGATCCCGAACTTTTGCGGAGAGCTGCGATAGCGAGAACATTCTCGCCAGAAGAAGCTCTGGCCTTGATGCTTGACTACGACTTGTCGAAGAATCAATACCAGGGACTCAGATTGAGAGCCAAGAAGATTGGCTCCGACATATATCCCGCTTACAACCACGTTCGTGAGGCAAAAAAACTTTGTTATCCGAAGAACATTGAGATCACGGAGAAATTCTGCGTGGTTCCCTTAGCCAGTCTTCTGGAACATACTGCCCAAAGGCTACTAATGTCGATGACGGATGACGTTTTAGCTAGCATGAATTCCAAGTTGACACTTCTGTGCAAATGGGGGTGTGACGGATCCTCGGGCCATAGTGAGTACCAACAGAGCTTCGAGGATGCCACCGACTCCGATGCTAGTATCTTCCTCTCCAGTCTTGTACCGTTAAGACTTCTCGATGAGGAAGACAGCACAAACGTATACTGGACAAATCCTCGGCCGTCATCCACACGATTTTGCCGCCCGATCAAATTCGAGCTAACTAAGGAGACGCCTGCGGTCATAAAGACCGAAACGGAGCGGATTAAGGCGGAGATCTCAGCTCTATGTTGCCCCATATTCACTGTTCGAGGCGTGTCGTTCCTTGTGAAGTTCGAGCTGATACTCTCGATGATAGATGGTAAGGTACTCCAAACGTTAAACGAAACATCGGCTTCGACAGTTTGTTCACTGTGCGGTGCAAAACCGTCCGAGATGAACGAGTTGGAAAGAATGTTCGAGAGACCTGTCACAGCAGATCATGTGGCAATGTCCCCCCTGCATGCGAGGATAAACTTTATGGAGTGCATCCTAAACATAGCGTATCATCTCGAAGTCCGGCAAAAAGGAGTTCGCGACGAAGCTCTGAAAAGAGCGAGAGATGCAAGAAAAAAGCTGATTCAGCAGAAGTTTAGAGAGAGACTGGGCTTGAGAATAGGCCTCGTGACACAGGGCAAGGGGAACTCAAATGATGGTAACACATCAAGGCGCTTTTTCGCCGATGCGACAGTTGCAGCCGAGCTGACCGATGTGAAGAAGGAGCTGATCGAGAGGTTTGGAACGATACTTAACGCTATCAATTGTACACAGCAGCTCGACGAGACAAAATTTGAAAAATTCTGTCGCGATACGGCAGAATTATACGTGCGCGAGTACAAATGGTGGACGATGCCAAACACAGTCCACAAAATTCTAATTCACGGTCGCCAAATCTTGAGTGAAGCATCGCTCCCGATAGGGATGCTCAGCGAAGAGGCACAAGAGGCTCAAAACAAGGTTTACCGGAGAGTCCGGCTGTTTCATTCCCGTAAATTCAGTAGGGAAGCAACGAATGAAGATGTAGTTCACATGATGTTGGCCGCGTCCGACCCGTACATATACAGTTTCAGGCAGGAGAGGAAGCTTGACGTCGATGCGATGCATGAAAGCGTCTTTGAGCTCTTACAGCACGTTGGAGACTCCGACTCAGATACGATGTGAAAAAAAAACGTTCTAAACTCGACATTATCCTGTCTTCATCGCTAGCGAATCACCTAGTGGGAGCACGACAAGTTTCCCGAACAGCCCAGCCGAAATAACTGAATCCGCATTATACTTGTTGGAAAATCGTCCGAGGTGGCACCTGGTGGCAGCCGCTGTGAATTTTTTTAGACAGTAAACAGCCTTAGGATTCGAGAAAAAATTGCAGGAGAACCCCGGCAAGCCCCGGTGAGTTTGTTTTCCACGTCGATGTATTTTCCCATAGTTAATCTTCCATAGAAAAAAAGAGAAATCGACTTCCTGCGAGGGAAAATGTTATTTCGACATAGTAAAGTGACGAATTAGATCATATTCGAGACTCAGAATTGCATTTTACAGAGAAACTACCATTAAGAGGCGATAAAGGACTTTTTGCCACTCCTGGCCCACTGTGCGGCGGCGGCGGGGTCGGAACCTCGGCGGCGCGGCGCGCCGGCGTTTTCGCAGCGCGGCGCACAGCTCTGATTGTAATCGACGAAGGTGTTGCTGAGACTGCCCGATAACCTGTCACCACTTCAACCGACCACCACCGACAGTGTCGTATGCTCTGTCACTCATCTGGATCGTACGAAGTCAACTTTCGTCAAAAGGATAATTGGAGTCCACGCATCCACAAGAAGCAGCCTGTTCTACCTGCTCGCAAGAACACCGCTTTCCATCGAAGAGCTAGTGAAGCGCTTCGAATTGCCCAAAACGCCGGCCTACCTCGAGTTCCTACAAGTCCAACGATCCTGAGTTCTTCCCAACAGGAGCCATGTTGAGAGAGGAGTGGAAACAGAGCGGGAGAACCAACAGGCACATATTAATTAGGTATGCTGTACATGGATATCATCATGTCTCGTGTAAAAACGAAGTTTATCACGAACCCAACGAATTGTGTATGTGTAAACTGTGCGAATCGCAATGCGTGGAGGCCATAACCGAACTTGGCTCAAGATGCAGCCTTTGTCTGTTGCAACTCCATCAACTTATTAGGTTCAGAGTCTATATTTGTCCCACGAGGACGCAATGAACGGTTTCAACTATTCAGTGCTGAAAACTCTGGCCGCCGATTTGGCAGACCGGAGGGCGGGTGAGTCTGGCCGGTGCCATGGGATTTCGGCCTCGTGTGTGCACGCCATCGACACCATGGAGCGTTTACTAAACCGTCACGCTTACTAATTTGTACGTCCACTAAATAGACAAGTGACAGAAGTTCAGAGACAATCTGAGCCTGTTCCGATTTACGGGAAGGTTTGCGTATTAAACTTCCTGATTTCTAATGCTGGCAAATCAGTATGGTGACAATTCATTAACCTTGGGCGGATATTGATCCTCTGAGTGAGCGACGATCTGTGTCACACATGACGAATTACACTCGACAGTCTAACTCGCCGATTTTGGAGACGAACTTCTCCTGTTGAAACGAGTGTAAGTAGAAAGGGAAAAAAATCTAGGGGACGGGCCGAGAGGTTGGAAAAAAACGAACGGCTGACGAAAACACACCTGTGGCTGAATTATCCTAACCAGGTAAGGTCAGAGAAGCGACAGAAGGGGCTTCTTCCAGATTCGAAGACATGCAACCTACATATTATATGGCCGGAGGCGAATTAACGTTAACATCCCGTCTTCCAACGATGCATTGCCCAGGACCAGAAATATCACAGCGTCACAAGAGTCGTTGATTCTTGATTTTTTCTTTGTCGTCTCCAATCGGGTTCTCGATTTTCTCCGGCGGAGTTTGACAAGAAAAACCTTGGGGATTGATGGTCAAAGGTCCGCAATGCCAAGTCCGACTTTATGTCTAGAGCAGAAATCCTTTGGCGGACGAAAAACCACATTCTACGATTAGTACCCTCGAAGTTCATTGGTCTGTATTTGAAGTTGGAAGTAGAGTTTCCGGGACACACTAACATGACTTTACCGAGTATGGTTTGATCGTGGAAGCGTTATGAGTCTATCTGTGAATCCCGAGCAGAAACGCATCTCATGGTCATCAATGCGATTCCAAGATTCTTAGCAACATGAATCATTCATGAAAATTAGAACCTTAGACTGAATAAACTATAATCGGCGTTCGACTGGCTGCGTCGACCACGGAAGGTCGTGGGATCGATTCACGATGGACTAAAATGGGGGTGCTGGGACTGAATCTTGATGAAAAGAATGATTCTGGCTCCTAACTTGTGCTGCTTCGGAACCTCCAATGAACGGAGATATTGTGGCTTTCGTCAATCAACGCGGATCCTCGCGTTGATCATTCTGGAATCTTGTCGATAGCGTTCGACAATTCCCAACTTCTGGTTTGGGAGGCGCTTCCAAGCGTTGTCGAAAAGCGACCAATCGCCATTGAGACCCTCCACAGGAAAAGAATCAGACTCCATATTCATCCAAACGAGAGTGCTGAAATTTTGAGTTCAAAAAATTGTTGCAACTCTGAAACTTTCGTTCCATGCCAGCTGTTCTTATGGCGCGACATGGGGGAAGTTGTTTATTTCATTCTCATCAAGTTGCGGCGTAACTATTATCTCCGATTTTCCAGATAGATGAGCTCGCAGAAGGGTCCAGCGAGAAATACAGAAGAGCGGCATCGACAGGATCGAATTCAGGATGTGGACCTGAAGTCTCGTTGGGGTCGGACATGGTCAGACCTCTTCAGAAAGGTCACGATAAGAATTCTTGGTGGTCTAAAGCTTCACGACATCATGCCAATGAAAACCATGTTGTCCGTTCCAAGAAGATCCCATTCATTGTAATGATTGATGTGTATAAATACGATTCGGTTTTAGGTCTTATCGATGTGATTTCGTTGAGCTTATGGTTCCGTGCTTCGGGTCGTATTCTAGCTCTCGTCACAGTTCTCACCGATTCACATAAATAGAGCTTGAGACTGTTGGAGTCGACGCCCAATCGATCAAGTGCTCAGCCGATGTGGATTCTCTTCTACAATCTCTCTATAATAGGGGGGGGCAGGGAAGAAAGCAAATCTTCGGCTCTCATGCCGATTCTGTCCATCCTGCTTATCCTTGCCTATTTTCCCTATTTTCATATCATTATGATTGCTCAGAATTCCAAGTCCTGGTGATGAGCAAATGTATCAGGTTTTAAGTCGAATCTATTCTAATCCGCCTCCTGAACTCGGGAATCGAAAAGTGCTTTGGACGGCTGTTCCGAATAGTCTATAAGTTTCGCTTTGGAACAGGAGGCTCAGTGGTCAAAGAAAATTAGTCAGAGCGCGCGCCAGCTTCCGACTCGCCGCCGACAGATTCGAACGGAACTCTCCATACTGTGATAACTCCACTGCACAAGTTCACCATCCTGAAATAGGCGATTCCCATGTGACAGATTCGACGACAAAACATGATGAGCGGATTCCGCAGGTGCTAGACCTTATGGCCAAAGAAATTCTGACGGCAGCCTTGCGTCCAAAGACCTTATTAGATTGAGTTTTTATCAGTCGTCGATGAATGTTGGGACCAAATGTTTTTGACTATGCAACGTTTGGCTATCGGTAGTGGATATTGGAAGGGTTTTCTAAGCAAGCAGCGGGCATTTTCAACGAATAGATCAAAGAATTTCTGGTTGGTGCTGTGCTCTACTGCAGCGTGTTTCGCGGTATCAAGCGCCGTGACTTCTCATACAGTGAATGAGGAGCTCGCCGCACTCCAGCAGGGAATGGTGAGTACCGAATCCGAACTTCAATCGATCTTGGAAACCAATGTCAGATTATATTTGAAGGTTTGCATCTCCATTGTCCCCAAAAAAGCCCAATGTTCCATGAGCGTGGATTTCAAGGAGGTCAGAAACGGCAAGAGAGTCGATGCTCTCAAGTCATGTATAGAACCATACAGGAGGTTAATGCGACCGATCCCACAAAATTCGGAAGATTTTATCGTGAAAATTCCGCGATAGACATTCAGAGAGCATTCAGACGACTTTCCAATATTATTGTGGACCTTCCTCTAACATGAATCCCACTACAATGCTTCGCATACTCAAGAGGGAGAGAAATCACTTCCGGCGAAACGCTCATTTGCCGACTTCCCGATTTGAAAGGAGAAGCCGGGAATATTGTACGTGTCGAAGGATCTCAGCCGAAGCTCATGGATATTTTCAGGAAACATATGCAGCTCTACATGGCATGAATCTCACTACGTACGATGTAACGACATCGGACGGCTGGCTACTCGGAGTACACAGGCTTCAGAGCATGAAAATATTCGACAAAATGCTCTCTACCCCCGTCCTGCTTTGCCATGGTTTTGGAGCGGCTTCCTTTGATTACGTGAACAATCGTCGCAACGAAAGTCTCGGATTCTTGTCGGCTGATTCGGGCTATGACGTCTGGATGATAAATTTTCGAGCCAATCGCTTCAGCAACAGAAAAGTGGATCGTGATGGAAATACGGAAAGACCATCAGAAGACGATTATATTCGAGTTTCGTGGGTATTCCCAGCCGAGACGATTCTCTCTCAAACAAATTGGAAAATTCAAGGCGAAAACGTTCTGGACCTTTCACCTCTCGCGCTTGCAGCTTTCAGTACATGGCAGATAGAGACATTCCGGCCGTCATCGACAAAATTCTAGAGATCACTAGACAAGAAAAGCTCTTTATTGTCGGCTACTCGATGGGAGGAACTTCGGCCTTCGCATTCCTATCAGAACATCACGAATACGACGACAAGGTACCGGGAAAGAACGAATCGAAATGATGACGACCATATTTCACCCGAAATTCGATCATCCAGAGCGGAAACTACCGAGACTATGAGACACTGAACATCTTTTCAGATCCTGCATTTCGCGGCGCTCGCGCCTGTTGTGAGAGTCGGTGATGACTGTGCAACGGGTCTGAGAGCTCTCTTCAATATTGCGCCCGCCATACCCAACATCCTATTTGCAAAGGTTCTACGAGTTTTCCCCAGAATTCGCTTTTTAGGCGAAAGCTACTAATATCTTCCTTTGTTCGAACCACATTTCTCTCTCTTTGCGAATTCGTGAATTTCCCACAAATGCCTCGAATCGCGTAAGAATTATGGAATAACTATGGCGCGAATACGGAACACCGGCTTTGCAGTTCCTTTTCAACAAATTCTTTGGACGACAAATGTTCGCCACAGCACTACGACCGGATTCCGATCCGACCTCTTCTGTGGAATGCCAGTTTTTTCCATCAATATGTGAAGCGATTTTGGAAATTCTGATCCTCCTACAGCCTGGCTTCGGGAATGGTCACATAACTCGCGTAGGTCTCCATCTGAGCGCGAATTATGCAAGCAAAAAGGAGACAAGTGTCAATTGAATGGACCCAGGATAAGAAACGCCACTTTCACAGTCGAGGAACCGACTCAGGAGATCGATGATGCCGAGTGGTTTGACCCTGATGACGGCGTACCACTTCAGTCAGGAATACGCTCGGCAAAGTTGGACTAAGCTCGACTACAGATACATTCCCCAAAGCGGCATAAGGAACTTCGAGGAGTACGGCCGCGTAAGTTCGTGTGTCTCCGTTTCTGTTTTCCTACTTTCTTGAAGTGAAATCAGAATTGAACAGCATTCCTCGCAATGACCTTGGGAATGAATGATCGTCCTTGTTACCTTGCAGGAGGACCCACCCGTCTACGATTTCAACGACATCAGAGTGAACTACAGCGTATTCTTCACGACCAACGACATGTTCACAGGAGTAGAAACAGCAAAGCGAGTAATCGACGATCTGGATATAGCTCCTAAAAATTACAAATTCGTGGAGGATCTCACCCACCTTGATGTCGTCTGGGGCTGGGATAGTCGTTGCTGGGTCTACGACGACCTACTCGATAGATTCAACAAAATCGAAATGACTCGCGGCGAGCAAAGAGTCAAATATCGCCAACGCGCTGCTGATTATGTGAACAGCTTGAATCTAGTGAACTCCTGTGATCGTATAATTAATCCATACGGCTAATCTAGAACACTCTGACCTTATACTTCGTCATTTGTTAATAAAACCTCAGATTCAGATCGATTGTGGTCATTCTTAAGGGAACATCAGAGCAGTGCAATCTCTAGCGATCATTTTTCGCAGTAAACATTTCAAAGGATGAAATTCCCGGGTATCGCTGCCGACGAAGTCAAAGACGACGACAAAACCCGAAACATCTTCAAACATCGACAACCGGTCATCCGAATTTACCATAAGTCGAATAATGATAACTCCTGTCAAACATCAAGACGGAGGACGAACTCTCCTTGCTATGATGCCGAAACTGGTGCATCTTACATTTGAGGAATCAAATGTCGACTGTTCATCAAATGATTTCCCCGTGAAGGAAATCGCCTTTTCGATCGAGAAAGCCGAATTTTCATTTCGAACGGAATCGATTCGCAGTTCTGATCCCAATCCAAATCGCACTCGAACGTTTGCAAGGGCAACTAGTATCATGATCAGACCATCAGTTAATCTACTCGAGCGATCAACTTTTGAATGTTGTGCATGACCGAGTTTCGTCCCCGTGGCGAAACAGCCTCGAACAGACTACGCGTGACGTGCGCTGACTTGTTTGTTCGCTTGCTCGCCTCAACGAGAATATGAATTCACCGTGGTCGTCGGGAGCGGTTTTCTCCCCGGGACCACGATTCATTTCACTTGCTTATTGTCGACGAGGGGACACGGGAAAGGGATAACGAAAACTCTTTTTTTTTCGCACGCACCGCCCGGGCTCGATTAGACATGATTTCTTGGATCTAAATCTCCCAAAGATTCGACTCGTTTTCCTCAAGGAAGCATTTATCCGTCATTTCCGAAGCTCTGTTTCAAAATCAGGTCAAAATTAGCTGTTCTCTTTAGAACTTTTTCTCATTTATAGTTGCCAAACTCCTTACTTGTCTAGGTGAAGTGGCTATGAATGATAAGAACCTACGCTACGCACTGTATCTCTGTCATTCCATCTCCCATCCGACTCCCAAAACTTCCCGTCGAGTCAATTTTTCGCTGCTTGTAACGTGCCAAGTATGCTCTGATAGGTCTGGGACTGCCCGCGCAGATCCTGCAGTTGTCTAAATTCATTTTCGGTTCCAACTTGAGCCACTCGTCTCCCTCCGATATACGACAGTCGATTACAGTTGCAGCTGATTTAGAGGCTGACAGATGTGTCGCCTGGAAACCAAATCCCGGGTATCATTACGTTTTCATTTAGCCCCGCATGAACTCTTCCGGAACTAATCATTCCTGCCACAGTTCCTCGCGGATAGATCGATCTATGCCGACTCCTCGCACCCATTTTCGCGATTTCGAAGATCACAGCAACGTTTTGAGAAACCTAAAACTTTATCATCGCGATTGAGAGGGAACCATGGAAGAAGGGGATCGAACTTACGTTGGAGACATCCGAACTTTCGAGTACGAACATAAGCGAGAACCGATAGTCGGCACCGAATGGCTGAACGGCTATGCGTTCCGATCCCTTCCAGATGCGAAACTCACTCCAAAAAGTCTCATTGTCGACTGTATAGCCGCATCTTGCATCACTGGAAGACGACACGGACACGATTAGAACAAGGCGACACTGGAAATTGGTCTAACACTGAGCCAATGGTTCCGAATTCTTGAGCAGTTCAGTCGATGAGATTTGAGTCCTTCAGGAGCTTTAAGGCGTCGGGAGATTTCAGGAGGCGACATCACTTGCGGAGCAGCTTTGTTGAGCTGGATTCATTCCCGGATCACGGCAATAGGATGCTCGGAATTTATCGACAGAAACCGGAGAAACAAGGTCCCTCGCTGCGCCGAGGTTCACACGACTCTATCTACCGCTTGATATCCCGCCGGATTCCGACTCCGGCTGAGGTGAATGAGAAACGAAAAATGGTTTACTCACCACGGTGTGAAGAATACATTCTGGCTGAAGTAACACACTGCACTCAAGAACATCAACATTCCCCCGTCTCCGTTAGCGAGAGCTTCAATACAGTTTCGGAAACTTCGAGGAAATGTGTCGTCGTCAGACAAGCCGAGAGGAAGTCTCAGCCTCACCCGTTGACAATGGATCGGAAAAATATGTCAATCACAATGTTGCAAGAACCAGTTTGGCGCTAAGGTGTCGAGGAGGATGGATATGATTAGACGATATCGACATCTGGGTTCTATTTCACGAAAAAAGACTAAATGAGATCTAAAGAGCGTCCCGACGCTCGAGTTCTGTCATATGAGAGCTATTCAAGACCTCTCATCGGAATTTCCAGTTTCAGTCCACTGCCAAAACAGAAGGCTCAATGTGCACAAGAGAATTTGTAAAGTTGTGTTCATGATTCATGTCAATTAGGATTCGTGAGAATTTCCAAAAATCCAACGGGGATGTTCTCCAGCTAAAAGAAGATGCGTCGATCGAGTTACCGAAATAATGATTAGGAGGAATCAAACCGCCGACGTGACTCGACGTTTATTCTGCTCGAGAACTGCTCTGTTTTGAGTGCGAAATCCGAAACCTCCACTTCACCTACATTGATCCACTGATATAATTAAAACAGAATCCCACGTTGGCACGAAATCTTAGCGTTTGAACGAGAATCTCGCGACTAAATTGTGTCTCAGAGAAGCGATCGCGACTGTTCGATGATTTTTTGTTTGCGGGAATGTGGTATCCCTCCCGTGTTTCCCGCCCACGTTGAGTCTCAAAATAGAAAACAAGGAAAGGTTAATATGAGCATCTACTTTTCGGTGCGAACAAAAGAAGGTGCTCAGATTTCTGTTTGAATCGATTAAATGATTTTCATTGTTGCAGCGGTGCGAATGGCGGGGCCGGCTGCGGAACTTGACTCGCGTAAACGACTGCATTCTGTCCGATGAAAACGGAAAGCGCGTTGCTATCCTGGAACACTTCCGACTGTTTGTGTAGGGCTGCTCACAACTTCGGCTGAATTCCCTAGACGAGCATGCTTTGGATACTCAGTGCGTGATTTCCACCGCTTGGATAATGAACGTTGTTTGTGATCTGGGATTCGTCTATGGACGGTGTGCTATTTCATCTGGTCATTTAGGCTCAGCTCGATCCATTTCAGCTGTGATCGCGTTCGGCTCGCGGTGCGAGCTCGCTTGCAGCCAGAACATACTCGACGAGATCGCTGCTCTGAGGAACTCGGTGGTGAGAGGTTGAACTCGATGACTGATATAACAGATGAATATTTAGATTCCGGTCTTGAAGAGAAAGACCTCTAGAACGAGCTTACGCACATTGGTATGTTGCTATCACAAACCCTCAAGCTCTTTATGCTGAGCATTAGAGAGATTTGTCATCGAAACGGTCGTTCTGACTCCGTTTGTGCTGCGCTTCCTTGAATCGGTGGCTCATCTAGGACAGAGGAAGTCTTCGACTCACACAAAAATCTGCCGCAAAAAAAAGAGCGAAGTGAGTCGAATGCAGACTCCACGATGAAAGCGACATATACTCCTGCTACTAGAGCGGCGATTCTTCCGATAAACGCTCTAATTTCTGGCCTCAGTAGCCGATTCTATGAGTTTCGAAATGAATTCGGAAATTCTCGCTTAGATGATCCTCGAAGCCGATCTCTCAACCCCTGTTCACTGCCACTGTCTGTGCGGCAAAATCGCGGATATCTTTGATGATGATCTCAACGAAGACTGACTAACTAAAGGTTTTCAGACAGAGTACTGTAAGCTGCACGGAATGAACGCAACAACGTATGAGGTCGTGACTCCAGATAAATGGGTGCTTCGAATATATCGGATTCAAAGTATGAAAATCTACGATCCAGAACTCTCGACACCGGTGTTGCTTTCACACGGCTTCAGTTCATCTTCGTTCGACTACATGGCGAACCTCAGAAACGAGAGCCTCGCTTTCATTCTCGCCGACAACGGATTTGACGTTTGGTGCATAAACTACAGAGCCAATCAGTTCAGTAACAGGAAGCGCGTCAACGGGGAGAACAGAACCCCCATGCAGTCGGACTACTTTCGAGCCTCGTATGTACCTACAGAGTGCATGGACTCGCACTCTGTTTCATTCTGCGTACTTCACCCGCGCCTCGAGCTTATAGGGAGCTATTCGAATTTCATGTTCGGATTGTTTCTTGAAAGAGCTTCAACGATTGCAGATGGCAGGAAATGGCAGATCGGGACTTCCCAACTGTTCTGGATTTCATTTTCGCGAAAACGAAACAAGAAAAACTCAACATCGTTGGACACTCTATGGGTGGGACCATTCCTTTTGCGTTTTTCTCGCAAAATCATACATATGACAACAAGGTGCGTATAACAAAGCATTCAACGCCAAAAGATCTCGTACTGCGATCAATCGGTGAATGGTGCATCGAGTTCTATAACACTTCATACGCACTCGTTACCATCGATCTCGTTTTCTTCTGACAGATAGGCTCCATGGAACTCCTGGCTGCTGTAGTCAAATATGGACCCGATATCTCGCCTCTGCTCAAGACCGTTTTGGACTCGACGCCACTCGTCCTGCAAGCGTTGAACCAAAGGGTATTCCGTCCTTCCATAGCTGGGGATCGAGAACATCAGGAACTCTCTCACGAATCCTCTCACTTTCCTTTCGCTTTTTCGCCATTTGGAAATTCTCCTATTCCTTCGTTTCTCAAACTTTCCAGCAGCGGTAGTCGAAGCGGGAACTGCGATTCGTTAATTGGGATCGGCTTTGCGCATGTTCATGTACATCCATGATATTATTGTGTGACGATGAAGATTATGCGCGGTGAAGTGAGTGTTGAGAGACGAGAGTGAGCGAACCGCCACTTTATTCAAACTTGTTGTCTTCACCAACATTGCAGTTCCTGTTTGAAAACGTCTTCGGGGACCAGCTCTTGGCAACCCAAGGTGACACATTATCGGCGAATATCCAAAGATTTTTGAGCACCACGAGCTGTGAAGCGTGCCCGCTGTGTTGCGTGTTCCTGAGTCAGCTTGTCCTCCAGAGTCAACCGAACCTGGTGTTGAAGGGAGACATAAACCTCAACGTTGTGAGTGATAGATAGTTGAGGGAGGATATGGATATGGACTGAAGTCCGTCTCGACTGAGCGAAACTCGGCAAATCGTGGTTCCAAAGATTCGAATCTTCGTGCGGAAACGAAAGCGAAAGCGAATCTTCGAACCAGAGACAATACTCCTGTTGTGCATACGTCGGGTTTCTGCTCGGCGGTCCCGTCTTTTTGAGGTACCGTTATGCGTGAATACCGTGATATCGTTCCTCATTCTCCTCGGTCACTCTTCAGAGATCGTTTTTTTTTTCATCGAGAACGTGAAGCAAAAAGGTGGTTAAGGACGGTGACGAAATCTAGTCTCACGATGGCGTTTGAGTCTCCGATCAGAAATGATTCACACGGGAATCAATTGGCACGATAATCCGCGTCTGTGTGATACAGAATGGCTTCCAATTTATCCCGAGCTTCTGTCCGAAAGCTGTTCAGATGCAAAGCTCACATAGTCCATCACACGATTGAATTCTATTCCGTTCTCGCACTTGTGTCCGTTTTGATAGCCTCCTATCACCTCTGGAATCAGTTCATACAGCATTTTTCGCGCAGCTGACGAGAGTCGTTCGCAGTACTATTCACCCGAGCTGTTCCTACAGCCTTGGAGCATTCGTGTTGTTGTGAGATGATAACATCACGGATTTCGATCCGACGGAATCAGCGGGACGCCGCGGCGGCTCAAACATTCTGTCAGGAACAAACTCTGTCCTCTGTGAGAGATCGAGGCTATGGGTATCTTTGAGTCGAACTGGCATATCTTTGAATTGATTCACCGAAGGCGCTATTTCTATGTTGTAGACACGCATGCCGATCTTGTTCCGAATGTATCCAGGAGGGCTGACGATGATGACCGCTTATCAATTCGGTTTTGAATGGGCTCATGGAGAACCGTGGACAAAGATCGACTACTCCACAGTTCCCCTGACTGGAATCAAGAACATGGAGGAGTATGGGACCGTAAGTGCCACCGAAAGGAATCAGGAAGCCTAGCACGAGCTCAAACTATGAATATAACAAATAGACCATAACGCTCCCAGCTGGATGTGACGGATGTTTGAGCGGTGACATCTGACATTTATTACTTCTTTGACAGGATAAACCTCCGACGTACAACTTTGCTGCCGTCAAAGTGAACTATAGATTGTGGTACACGGATAACGACGTGTTTACTGGGATGGACACAGCTAGGAAAATCGTCAAAGAATTCAAACTCAAACGGGAACAATATCGCTTCATAGAAAATCTGACGCACTCCGATGTTGTGTGGGCCTGGAACGCCAGATGTCTGATTTATAATGACATTCTCAAGAACTTTGATCTCATCGAACAGCAGAGAGGTGAAAAACGAAAATCTTATAGACAACGCGTTAAGAAACACGTTGGAACTCTTGGTTTTCCTGACGGTTGTGTGAACGCTCCAACTTCTCGACAAAAGAATAACATTCTTACAAACGTTATCGATCGATTCGATTGGAGGAAGATGATCAAGCCCCCGAGATGAATCCCGCTGACTCAGGAAATGAAGGATCGAGCATAGATTACCGTTGAATGATTATTGAGATGAGTCACACAACCGCTGAGATTGTGAGGCATTGATGTTTATCAAGCTTCCGTAGAGAATACTCCTCATCTAGTTACAATTTCAACGAAAAAACGTTGTGACACCACAAAGTTTCCTCTTCTCTAGTTTTTAGATAGTTCTGCAGCTGTTGATGGAATAAATTGTGGAAGACTTGTACTTTTCGGTATCATGTACGTATCTATAAGATACTGTGAAAAGTTAGAATCACCCTGTGGATAGTTGAATGCCTTTTTCCGCCCAAGGGAGGCTCTTTTGCATAGGTACTCTGCCAAAAGGTAGCCAAGCTCGATTGCTCAACCTGAGTCTGCGAACGCCCTTCATTTCACGTGGCAGTATGTTTACGGAACCTATCGACGACTGGTTCTTCCGGTAAGAACTGTGAACGTGGTGAATCGTCTTATGAATTCTTTAGTTCCTCAGGGCACTACGCCGCGGCTAGACTTTGCGTGATATTCACTTAACTTCCAAACCCCTTCTCGGATTCAAGTGCCTTCGAGATTATCGATTTCTGCCACAAGCTCTTGATCTTAGCCTAGTGTCAACAAACCGACAAGCTGACGAGTGCCCTGGAATTACTGACCTCAACATACAACGAGAAAGCCGAATTCATTTCATTTTCGAATCATTTCTCGTCGACTCTAGCATGCTTTGTCGAAAGACAATGATTCCAAATGTGATTTCACTCGACGTAGCCGATACCCCTTTCGAGCTTGCCCTCGGGCGCACTCAAAGTCATGAAGTCTCCTAATTATGTGGTCGTAGAGGAAGCATCTCGCGTCCCAGCCCCAGACAGTATCTATGTGGTTGAAGTGGTTTCCGTCAATCATCTGCACGTCGCTCTTATCGAGCTTCAGTTCCCTAGCAATGGACTCGGTTGTTGCTGATCCAAGAAAGACGTCGTTTCTCACAAAGTGAACAGATAGAGAAACGTTGGCAGCAGAAAAATCGTAGGCTGGGGGATCGTCCTGTGGAAGAGAGAAAACATGGAAAGTGATTCAAGGATAACAGAATCGAATGATCCATATGATCGAGAATTTCATTGTTAATTGCCACTTCGATGGATTTGGAGAATTGACTCAGACAAACCTTGGAGTATTCACCCTGGTTGCTTATCCTCGTCAGCGGGATTTTCCTGTAGTCCATCTTCGTCCAGGGGTTCCGATCAAACTGAGTCGCGAAATGATACAGATTCATCATTGTAATTCCGGATGGGAACTTCATGAAATACAACGGCGTCCGTTCCTGTCAACATATGAAGGTTATCATAGAAATGCCCTGATTATCGCGAAGCAAAGAACGCGAAATTGAGCGAATTTCCTCCGTCAAGACTATGAGTCGGCAGAATCGGAAACAAACTCGGCTTTCTCACCTTTTTCAGATGCGAATCGCCTTCAACCGTTGACTTGATATCGGTCTGAAAGAGCAAATCCGAGAACGATCTGCAAAGCGACGACAGCAGACGACACGTCGCGCTACGGGAATACTCTGTTGCGGAGGTCAACATTCTGGTTATCGACAGGAAGGGTCTCCCAAAAATCACTGTAAAAAGGGGCTAGAAGAAACACGCGAAAATCAGTTGACAAGCAGTCCTGAAACTCGGCGATTTCCAGTTGGAAACCGAGTCTTGAACTCTAAGTTCATAAGGCTAGGCTGAGTTACCCGAAGTATGAGACAATTCATGTTCGTCGTTAATTACTGAACTGGATTTTCCATGAATTTGAGACTCACCCCTCTAGCGAGCTTGGGAAGGCGACGCACAAATCGGAAAAGAGTTTTCAGATAATGGGAAGTATCTTCACCGAACTTGATGACAGGAGTGATCGCTGCGAAGTGCCCGATCTGGAATAAATTCGAAAGTTCAAAGCCACGTTGTCGAGTTATCTATATCGAAGCAAACTCATCAAGTTTGATATTGAAGCCGAAATAGCCTATATACTTTGTTATCGTAAGCATGATTCTCCGAAAGAAACGCAAGAAGTGTGGTGGTACCCATCGATTGTCCAATGATGTGCAGTTGGGTCTGTTTGGTATGGGTCAAGATTTTCTCCAGGAAGGCGGGAACATCCCTCTCGGCCATATATTGCCAGCTAGAGAATCGTCATGCAGGCGTTACGGAGAAGCGTCAGGACAGAAGATCTATGATTATTATTTACGCGGATTTTGAAGTTTTCCGATTCGATTCAAACTCACGTGGCTCGATAGAAATCGGTCGCGTTCGGCAGAGTGACGACACCATCGATGACTTTCACATTGCTGAATCTGTTCGCACGATAATTCACTGCCCACACATCGAAACCTGAATCGGCCAGAATGAATGCCAGACTTTCGTTCCGCGGGTTCAGCATGAAGTCCACCGACGAACACCCGAATCCATGTGACAGCATGACCGGCGTCGAGAGCTTTTCATCGTAGACTTGCATGTTTCTGAGACGGTGAAGCTCGAGTTTCCAGTGATCGACCGTGACGACGCTGTGCTTCTCTAAGGTCATGCCACGCAATGCGGCGAACGCTCTCTGTGTTCGAAAATTCCAGCCTTAGTTCTACCGTGAGGAAGAAAATCGGCTCCGCGCTAAAACGAGGGCCAATTCTTGATACTGAAGAGTGATCCGACGATTTCTCCGACCGTGTCAACTTCTCAGTGGGCTTTCGGAGTCAGATCAAGCACTTCCGATCCGAGGCGAGATCAAAAAAGAAATGAAGAAGGGCGCCGAATCAGCTCCCGGCAGCCCAAAAGTGACAACTCGTGATACTCACCAGATCGTTGGCACGAAGGGCGGCGAACTCAGCTTGAAGAGACATATTCTCCAGTGACTTCATCGACCACATGAGGGTCCAGAGTCCAATGATGCCTCCGACGATCTTCAGTAGCATTTCGCAAATTTTGCTCGAACTCTAATTCTTGCACACCTAAAGCAGCTGAATTGAAGTGGAAATGAAATGTAAGAAAGCTTTCCACTACGGTTCTCAAACCTTCCAGACAAGAGAGCAGTGATGGCGAAACTTGGAACTTTTTCCGTGTTGGGCAGCTGACTGCGATCAACAACTTTGGATGAGTTTACCATTAATGCGACATTATTCAGATTGGCGAACTTGGACGTCGCATTCTACTCAAGCGGTTATGGAAAATTTGGAAACGTCCCGCCAGTTTTTGGATGTTTCGAGGATGAAAAGGAAAAAAACAGAAACTTCGATAAAACGTCAACAGAAAATCATTGGGCTACTGACATCAAAACTCTCGTGGAAAGCCTCGGTGAAGCATGATGATAGCTAGGCTATTCCTCGCGGTCTCCAGACAAGGAGTCGGAAACCTTTACTTAAATTTTGGGACCGCAGGGAAGAAGGTAAATATGAAAGATGGTTGTTGAGTTCTCACTCACCTGGCGCGTTCGGTGAAGTTAGGAATCTCAGGTGGAGCTCACCTGGATTTCTCATGTAGAGACGAACTTTCGCGCTCACAGAGGGCGCTGTAAACAGGGGCTTCAGGCAGCATCCCGCCAAAAGAGCTCTCCATCCGAACTAGGCCGTCGCGTCGACGGGGAAGGGAAATGAATATTTCCGCTCCGGAGTCTCACTGAATCAGTGTTAGAGTACGCTCTCTACGCTACTGGTGTTGAAATGTCTGGCGCCGAAAAAAACTTGGACGACTCTATCCGACTTTTCCTTTCGGGTTCCCCTATGGTTCGCGAGGGATCACTCGAAAATAATTTCTGCACATCTAAAGCAATCAAGAGCGTCAAAATACTCGTTCATTCCTCGATCCATGGCTGATTTTCGCTTCAGATTCTGTCAGAAGTTGTTGCCGAGTTACTTCCCCACACTGTCAGAAATCGCGCTGAAAGTTCTCATCCGTCCCGTGAGCCTCTTCTAGTCCGGTTTCTTCGTCCATGCTTCGACGAAAAATTTATGTGGGCATATGAACCATTTGGACGCTGATTGGAGCTCTCCTCCGGAAGTCCGCATTGAGCTACCAGTCGAACAGAAACACGCACCGAAGTTAAGACATTCGAATGAATATAATAGGCGCTAATGCGGAAAAGGCTCTTTCGACAGAGGTGATATCGGCAGTTCTTACGCTGATCGATCATGGTTTCACCAATTCAGTGCTGTCTTCGATTTGGAAAACTCGGAAATTTCTTAGGGGGTGACGAGGTATTTTGTAGTGATTCAGCGTTTGCTCGAATTGAGCCCAAGAATTTCAACTTTTCGAGTCTGCGGAACCAACAGCTTCGAGGTTCCAGCCGAATTCCCACTGATTCGAAGATCCGAGTTTGTCATTCTTGTGCGCTATCAACTTTCTCCATCACGAAGAGAGATGTTTTCCGGGACACCACTCAGCGCACAAGGTAAGGAAAAGGACACTGATCTGTTATTCAGAGAACCAGCTGAGGGATACATCTTACAATATGATTATGGCAAACGACCGATATAGAAATGTATCCATTGTTCTGGAGCTATGACCACCTTTTGTGACACAAAACTGTTCACACACCTCCCGTCAAGGCCACTACTTGCGTCAATGCATTCAATGCATCGGGATCCTCTGTCTTTGTCCCCGTTGCCAATGCTTGCTTTCAGACAACAGAAAACCGCGGCGAAAGTTTCGATATCGAGTCTCTCCGTCGCAAACTTCGCGCTGGTCGAGGTCGGCCGCAGTGTTACGAGTTACAAGTGAAGTGCTTGAGACGCTGTGCTAACCCGAGTGTTTCTGCATGATTGCCCGTAGTAAGATCGTCAGAAACTCTGACCTTAGCCCAATGCATCGAATTTTCTAGAAGTGGCTTTTGAGGAAATTGATTCTTGATTTTCAGGTTGGCTCTCGTTCGCGGCCCATTTGGCGCTTTATTTTGGATCGACGCAAAGCTTCACGGTCGACGATGAGCTCTTGGCTCTGCGACGCGACCTCGTAAGTGGAATTTCAGATTTGGAGTAAAGTTTCGCAATCAAGTTTGAAAGCCTCAGGTTCTCTCCTGAAATCCGTTCCGATTCTGTCAATCAGTTTTTGCCAAGTTTTCTGAATGTGCCAATCTTCTGAACGCGAATCTTGTCACAGTCGAGCTATGCAACCATGCACGGAATGAGACTGGATATAATACCTGTTGTCACGGCGGACGGGTGGAAACTGGAAGTTCACCGAGTGAGGAGCATGAGGATCTTCAACTCGACTTTGTCGACTGCGGCGTTTCTTTCACACGGGTACGGGTGTTCTTCTTTCGACTTCATGGCCAATCCACGGAATGAAAGTCTCGCTTTCATACTCGCTGATCGTGGATACGATGTCTGGGCCGTCAACTATCGAGCCAACAAGTTCAGCAACCGGAAGATCGTCAATGGCCGTGAAACGAAACCACGGTTCAAGGACAATTACAAAGCAACGTAAGAGATCCGAAATCAGTCGAGGTCCAACTCCTCGGATCCTAGAAAGTTGCAAACATTCGAAGTCAAGTGGCGGTTGGATTCTCTATCGACCTAAGGCGACAGCCGAGTTGAGCGGGCGCCCTGACTATGAATCCACCCGATGTCGAGATCAGAGAAAAAATCGAATCAATAGCCTAAACATTTTCGAGGTGGCAGTACATGGCGGAATACGACGTGCCCGCGGTTCTGGATAAAATCATCGAAGTCACCGGACAAGAGAAGATTCATCTCATCGGGCAATCGATGGGCACTACAGTACTATTCGCCTTCCTTTCCGAGAACCACGCCTATGATGACAAGGTGAACCTCTATAGGTCGATCAAATCACGCACCGATTTCGTTCGAGAAACCGCTGAACACAACCTCCCACCGTATTAGTCATCTACATAACGCAACCTTTATATGACAGATCACGACCTTCATCGCGATAGCCCCCGTACTGAAATTTGGCAACGATACATCTTGCGTGATACGTTCGCTCCTGAAGCTCGTGAACAAGTTGGCCCGCGTGACTGTTTGGGTTTGTCGGCTTGATTTTATCGAAATAACCTGATAAGCAAGGTCCCTTCATGCATTACGTCCGCGCTATTGAGAAACAACTTCTGCATCGGAATGAAGTCAATCTTTGAAGATGAAGTTCACTCAATTGCAGCCATTCTACAAACCGTTCTTCGGAGCTCGTTTGTTGACAGCTCGCAATGACGGGGTCAATGTGGTGGCCGAGTTGCTCCAGAGTAGCCTGTGTCGCTTCGCTTCGAACGTCTGTGCGCTTGCCACGAACGTCTTCTTCCAGACTCGAAACCTCGATCGATTTCGTCCAAATCCTCATATCAGGCCGGTAAGTATCGTTGCCCTAGCTGCTCTGTATTCCTATCCTGGCATGGAACGGAGCACAACAGATTCAGGCATAATCTAAACATGATGACACGCTTGCGAACTTCCTCAAGCGATGTCTATACATGAATCGATTTCCTTGAAGGCGAGGATGGCTCTTTATTTATCGAAATATCCGGCCGGGGTCACGATCATGAATAGTTATCTATTCGCCCGCCAGCTAGTAAGGGACCCGTGGACGAAGATGGACTACGACGATGCGCGCAGGACAGGACTGACCAACCTGGGAGAGTATAATCAGGTAATCAAATACGATGGTATCGATTGTGTGTTGTTGATAGATAGGATTGGATCGAGTCGTTTCCATCACGATAATGTTCAATCCGCAACCATGCGACAGACGGGCAGTAACATGGCTCCGATCTCTCCTGAAATTCCTTCCGATATCCACAGACCAAGCCCCCTGCCTACGATTTCACAAAAGCGAAAGTACCCATCGTGATGTATTACACCCGAAACGATATCTTCACCGGCGTGGAAACCGCGAAGCAGGTCATCGCTCAATTCAAGCTCAATACTTCCGACTATGAAATAATAGATGGGCTTCGACTGAGTCACCACGACACGCTCTGGGGATGGGATGCGCGTTGCTGGATTTACAACTCGGTTCTTGCCAGATTAGACAGCATCGAAGAAGGGCGAGGATCTCCGAAAATTCAATACTTCCAGAAGACCGTTCCACAACACGTGTCACAGTTACAGCTAGAGGATGGATGCAAGCGGAACTGAATCGAGTTCGCTCCTTAGCAGAAACTCTTCGTCCACGAAGCAGACGACAAGCGAACATGAACCTGACCCCATAAAGCTCGACATGAAGAGATAGAGTTCAGCGGATTCTCAGTTAGAAAAGCGGATCGTCCAACTTCCATCTGACTTCTCATTGCATCCAATGGACCTTATTGGGTAGTCACAGCTCCTTGCAGACATGCGCTTGAGGGATTCACTGGCTAAGATAAAATTATCCCTCTGATAATGGTTAGAAAGCGAGAGTTTTCTCTTTCTCGTGTATTTGGGAAGCCGATTCACTTAAGTGATAACAGAGCCACTGTCATGGAAACTTCCACGTTCACATTCAACAATCCTTTGAGGTCGCCCGTCCTCTGTTTTAGCTTTGGAGTTTCCGTTTCATATTCCAAATCACTGCCACATTGCTTGACTTTCATCTCATGGTCTTTCTCGTCGATGCTAAACAAAGCTTGAGTATAGCGTTCGATCCTCCCGTCGGTGTTTTCGTGATACGACGCCTCCAACATTGAGCCTACTTCCCTGTGCTCATCCTCAAAGCCCGAGAATGCGAGAGTGGAAGTCGTTTTGTTGCCAGAAATGTGCTGTTCCTCACTCCGTGCCGTGATCCAATCGGCTGGGCGGAAAAGAGTTACGTTGGATATTCAGGCGTCCTCGACGATTGGTGGGCTGTGTTGGCTTCGGCGGCACTGCTCTTCTCAGATGACCGAAATTTCAAGTAGCGGGGTTGACAAACGAGGGTGAGATTAGAACACGATATGAGCCTTCTCTTCTGCAGCTCTCTTCATTGAATTTGCTTTCCCACGATGCACTCATCGTATGTCGGCGGCAGATCGGAAGATGAAATGCAATGCGACTGCTGGCCGTTCAGAAGCATGATCAGTTCCATGAGCTCAGCTTCTCTGAGTTTGGAGTTCCGATACACCGGCGGCACATTCGAGTATCTTCTACGCTTCACAGATCGCCGCACTTCTTTGAAAATTGCAGAAACGAACACAGCCAGAAGTACGAACGCCGCGAGAGAATACAGCACGATCATTTCGATCTGCTTCTCGAAACAACACTAATGACAATATTCGACAAAAGCAGACTCTGGAAGTAGGCTACGTCGACAACGCTCCATAAGCCCTTCTGATTGCTGCACCACGATTAGAACGTCTTTGTGATGAAAACTTTGACACCCGGACTTTCCAAAGCGTCAGCGATTTGTTCGGGGCTGGCGCCAACTTCCTAGCGGCACAAGATCCATCGGATTTATCGATGGATGAGAATCACTACTCGAATGTGATGTCACTCTTCGATGCATTGCATGGATCGACTATCGCAACTCTTCACTTCCTCTTTCTGATTAGAAAATCGCTGCGTGTGCGGTTTGGTGACAATGCATTCTAGAATGGAAGTGGATTTTCTCGTGGCTTTCGTCACCATCCCAGGTGTTGAAGCCAGAGGTTTTATCCATGTGCTACATGGGTGCACCTATGAAACTTCACTTAGAATTCTCAAACATTCTTGCTAATGTTGATTCTGATTGAATTTCTGTTGTGTTTCGATCTTCCCATCGTTCATGTGAACTCGCATATGAGGAGAAAATCAAGGCACAGGGTCTCACAAGAAAACCTTCACTTCTTTTCGTGCAGCGAAGCCGCTCAAAATTATTCTGAACAGATTTGTCTCCGCAGAAAAACAAACACAAAAAAAGTCGCAGTTCTGGCTGTGCTTGAAATTTGAAGTTTTGGCGGCAGTTTCCGAGAAAACACCGCAGTGGTGAGACTCTTTTGTCGCTGCCTTCCGGACGTCATAACTCGACACCCTTTGAAGCGATTTTGAGGATTCTTTTTGTCTGCAAGCTGGAAAATACGAACATCGGCTCTTTCCTGGGTTTGCTCAACGAAGACCAAGTTTCCTGTTTTTTAAAACTTTCAACGTTAGGGATCCTGGCTCAACAGGGTCTAGCATTAACTCAATGATTGATGTCCTTCAAAATCACCACGATTGATAACTTCGGAGGTGAACCTTGAGCAAAAGGTCTCATCAGCCGAATCGGGGCTCTCCTGTGACTTCTCACATTCTTTTAACTAACGTGTTTACATCCAACAACTTCCAACACTTGATCATCACGTATAATATAATTACAACAATGCAATCCATCTGAATTTCAGAACGGAATGCATGAGCGAGGCAAAGGCTTCGACCAAACAAACTCTATGCGTCTTCACATTCAGACACATTTCTTGTTTGCAAGCTGCCCAAGCTCTCCCTGGTTCAGGATCTACTAGCCTAGATTAGGATTTGAACCGGAATTTTTCGCTCAACTCGTTTGAAGTGAACCCGGTCTTTGATTCTGATTCCCTGGATCAGGAAAACTCTATGGAAGGTAGAAAAATGAAAAGACGAGAGAATATGGGAGCTCTGAATGACCATGAAGATACATAATTAACACTCATATCTTCTGCGAGTTCTCTCGTACAGTTTGCCCGGAGCTTGGGCCTTCAGATCAGATCAAAGGGAATGAACGTTATTCGATCGATCCAGAGATCGATGAGATTCTCTCGCGAGTGTTGACGCGACACCTTCAAGGATAGATGTTCTGTGCCTTTAGAGGGTCGGGGATGGAACTTTCAATACAATGGCGAGTTTACAAAGCGATCTCATAATTGAGATCGATAAAGCATTGGGCTGCGACCGACGCCGCGGCGTGCACACTTCGGAGTTTTCATGACGAGAAGAACAAAGATACCTCAAAAAGATCCGTGATTTGGATCGAAGCGCGAGCAGCCGCTTCTTGAGGTTCTGTTGTGATAAGTAACAATGATCAAACACGGTTCTTCTAAGGCTCGACTTCCTCAGATCAAAGCTTCTAAGTCGATTTTGCGAATTTTGTGTGCGATTCACGGACTCGAAAACGGACTGGACTGGTTGAGACCTATTCGATGGCTCATTTGGCTTGTGACGTATACATCCGTTCCGTTCATGGTACCTTTGTACTATTGCCAGTTTGGTTCAACCGAAACCAAAGCAATAGGCCTTGCTGAAATGGCGGGCTCTTCCGGTGCTTTGCTCTACGTTTGCACGAACTGTTTCATACTCGTCAAAATCTATGCGAACCGCCATGCCCTCGTCTCTCTCCTGCAAACGAAGAATCGGTCCACCATTGACGTGTTCTTCCCAATATGTTGTTCGTCAGTATTCATTGTGCTCTGCATCAGCAGAATCTGGGGAGCTGAAACCTTGTGGGTCGCTGCCGGACACGGGTGCTCAATTTCCCTCGAAGTAACGGTGATGACCTTTTTCATATTGTATTACAATGTTGTTGACAACCTCTTACATCGTCTCGGGAGGCTAACACAATCGAGTGCATCGACGGAGAGCAGCTACGAGGATGTTGTTGCCGAGAAGTGGAGAATCCGCGAAGACACCCGATTGGTGAATTCTGTATTTGCCTATGCGCTCGCTCTGCAATACTTGCTATGTTTTGAGGTTGTCCTTTACACATGCGCGTCATTTTTCGGAAAGGAAATGAACGCCATTGAAACAACCTTCCAAGTTCCGAATTTAGTTGCTTTCGGCTAAGAATTGTTCCTCGTCGCTCGAAAAGGCTCAATGCTCATCAGGGAGTGCTGCAGAACCGAGAAACGCTTCTGGCAGCGGATTCGAGCGGACGGGGATGTCCGCGATTGCGTTCGTGTTGAGCTCCTGGATGCTCTCAGGTACCGGGAGCGAACCGATGCTCTACGCATCGCGTGTTTTGATTCCTGCATCGAGAACTTTCTCAGGTATGTGACGAGCGCTATTACCTGGGCCGCTGTCATTCTGCAGTTCGACTACAAAGTTCTCAATAAGATCAAAGTCTTGGCGAACAACACCTCTTTCGATTCCGGAACCGTTGAAACAACGCGCCACCAAAGCGGCTCGGACTGAGAACTATCACAATGAGCAGCGAGCCACCGCGAAGGAATGAGGAACTTCTCATTTTGACGAGGTGCGATCTACGGGTAAGACGCGTATACATCATCTCCGTAATTCCGTACTCCGAGTTACGTTGGCTATCGAGCACCGATCCTCCACCGATCGAGCACCGGGAGGATCCTGCACACTCAACCAGGCGCGTATACAGGATTTTCTGTCGGGGGACGGGGGCCAAGACCGTTGAAGGTGGGGGGGAGGGGAGGGGCAACGGTCGAAGACGATGATCGCTTCAATGGAGGTCTACGGGACGGGAGAGGCTGTCGGCGGGGGGCATGGCCCGCCCCCCTGGCTACGCTACTGCACTCGACACAGAAAGTTACATTACTGTGATGATGAGGGGGAAGCTGGGAACTTTCATTTCTTTGCAAAGGTTGCCGTACTCCGACAGTGCGGCAGTTATCCCATACGAGCTTGAAATCCGTGAAATGATTCGGGAGCACACCAGCTGGGGAATGAGTGCTTTATATCGAGGCAGAATTTCGGCGGGTTTGATACTCACAACTACGACTGCAACTGCTTCAGACCACAATTCTACCTACCGTCTTCTGCATTCGATGGAATTCGCTCTGTCTCAATCAGGTCTCGATGAATCCCAATGAATGCCGCGAATCGACAAATTCCATCCGCACCAGCGTTTCTGTCAGCGTGGTCTCTCCCTTCGATATGAGGCGCAAGAAGCGCTCTTGACGACAGCAAATAGCCGTTCTGGTTCCCAAGTTCCGACCAATAAAACTATTCGAAGACAACCCGAACAATGTCATTGTTCGCGAAGGTTACCTCAATCGATAGCTAAGCATTCATTCCACGTGGGCCGAGATGTTTTAGAATAATCTCGTATAGGCTATGCATGAAATGAATCGACCAATGGTCATATTCGATGTAGACCATGATCCTGCCGCAAGATGACGGCCTTCGTCTTCAGGTGTTGATATCCGAGAAATTAGGACGCGCTCGAGTAACAGAATAAATTACCAGATTCTTGGAAGGAGATCGACTACATCATGAGATACACGTGGGCTTGGAGAGGAGCGAAGTTCTGAAATCTGTGCCCTATTTGTAAATCACTCATTTGGCTCAACGATCCCCCAACATTTCCATTCTAGATTCCGTCTGGTTCGTGGGGCTTCATAGTATTTTTCATCATCGGAGTTCAGCAGATAGATTCAGTTCAATTCTGTTCGTCACATTCTAGCTGTTGGCCTCCTATACAGCGCTGAAGTGACTTCCTTTCATCTGGAAGTTTAACACGGGGAGTCGAAGTGGAGGGTGTCACAGTGCCTAAATTGAATCTCGGTTGCGCCATGAGTTTGTTCCCCATGCAAGTACCGATCACTTTCATATTTGCTTTTCATTGTCTCGCAGGGTGTGGCACAGAACTTGTGTAATTGGGCGTGTCATTCTTGGCTGTTGATTCTCAGAGCCTCGCATTTCGAGTTTTCTTGGCAAACTTCGTTCTCAAATAAATATCACGGGAATCGCTTACTCTAAGCCTCGAAAAAATCCGAGGCGCCCAATACGGTCGTAACTTTGTGCAAGAGTGCGGAAGCCACTACATGAGGCAACCCTGCAACTATTAGAGACCTCAAAGAAGCCATGAGTCTCGAAAAGCACCCTGCCTGTCGATGGCGCAACTGCAGGAGGATCGGATATGAACTCCTCTTGAATCACCCGTATGGAGAGACCAGAACAAGCATCTATGGGCTTCTATCGGTAAGTCCGCTGTTGAACCGGTCCAGAGTTTATCGAGCTGAAGCTGCGACTTCAACTTCGAAGAACGGCTGAGTCGGCGAAACTTTCGATCTGAGCATCGATCCCAGACCTTTCATCATTGAAGTTGAAATGTGAATCGATCCACGATACACGGTGACAATGGAACTCAAATTGATCCCCTCTCAACCTCTCCAGGCACAACTTCGAGCTCAAACTGAATTAGTCAATGTAGACCGTGTTTCCCTTCTCTGAACTCAACTGTATAAACCCAGCATCAAAACCTCGGACGAGGCTTCCCGCGGAGAATCCATGGAATCATCGATTCGGCATTCAAATATTTCCACGTGTGTATACAAAACCTGTGACCTCATATTCCGTTTCCTATGTGCGTGCCACGGGCTTCAAACCGGGTTTCCGAAGATCCGATACCTGAGCTGTTTCTATTGGTTCATCAGTGCGGCTGGCGCTCCGTTTATCAGCGTGATTTACTTTCACGCCATGTCGCTTTCCTCACCGGAAGAAGTGAGTCTCTCCCAAATCATGAGTACCCTCGGTCTCTTCAATTTCATGCTGTCAACATTAGCTTCGGTTTATATATTCTTCGTGAAGCACGAAGCTATCGAAGAGCTTCTGCAGAAAAAGGCCAGGAAAACGGAGGATGTCTTGGTGCCCATTCTGGGTTGGCTGCCCTTCATCATCTTCTACGGGATTTCAATGGGGACGATAAGAAAATTCGAAATACTCATCGGCTATGTGAACTACAAGAATTTCACCAACTTCATGACCACATTTTTCATGGTCTACCTCGATATCATCAGTAACTTGCTATTCCGTCTTGGGACTCTGCACGAGCTCTGTGAAGGAGCCAACATTCACGACATGAACTTGGCGATCGAGAAGAGGAAAATCCGAGAACAAATCCAAATTGTGAACTCGTTCTTTGCATTCCCACTCTCGGTGCATTACTTGCAAATCTTCATCGCGGTCCTCTTCGTCTTCGCGACACTGATTGGGGACACAACCAATCGCCTCAATCGGCTGGCGAGATACTCATTGGTGGGAAGACTTATAGGGTTCCTTGCAGAAATCATCTTCATGGCGTGGAAAGCTTCCAAGCTCATAGCACAGTGCCACGTCACCGAGAGTCACTTGATGATGCTCTCCGAAAGTGAAACTGAATCTGAAAACAACATCAAGCGGATGGAATTGAGAAATGTTTTCCGATATCGCGAACAGTGGGATAGTCTGAAAGTTGGTCCTTTTACGCTTGACGTGGGCAGTTTACTGAAGTATTTGGCGACGGTGACAACATGTGTGGCAGTTGTGCTGCAATTCGACTTCAAGGTTGTGCGGACTATGACCTCCCTCGCAGCACGCAATCAAAGCTTTTGAGTATTCTCCACAGCATTCGGAGAAGAGAAGTTCACCACTCATAAACTTTGATATACTCATTGGCAGCTTATTGTAGTTATCACGGCAAATGAAGCTGTGCGCAGGAAGTAGACGCTGTGAGCAGGAGATAACGGGGCGAAGTGGATGACTGAAAACTCAAGATTAGTGATACTCAAGCTGACCCCGACTGCAATCTCTTTAGCTGTCGTACACTTTCGAATTCAGAAGCATAGCCGTTTCATCCGCATCCCTTCTATAGACTGCCGTGGTATTTTAAAGTGCCGTATGCATATCATCCTTATTTTCTCGATTTCCGAAATTCTCAAATTATTCCGGATGTTCTCTAGGTAGCCGGTGCAGCACACGGTGGTCGGGCGCTAGAGCATACACCTGATATCGGGAAATTCTCGACTCCATTCGGAACATATGAATCTACATTCGACTGACAAATTCGAGCGACTTCTTATCTTACGTGTGCGCGTTGGTCAATAAGAAGCCATTCAACAGCATCGAAGGCAGCCTGACCCTTCGCTCCAGAGTGCATCGCGCCGTGTTTGGAGTAAGAAAGGTTTTTTTTTCTAGCATTCGCGCTGACCAGACAGACCTCTCTCCCGAGTGAGCTTGCGAGAAAATATTAGGAGTAATCTCTAGCACCCAACCACCGTGTGACGCACTGCCTACTCAGAGAGCATCCGGAATAATTTAAGGATTCTCGAGAAAAACGAAACGGCAAGCGAGGGCACGAAATCTTCTTGAAGCACAGAATTATTGAGCAGATTTCTAATGTTCCAGTAGATGTGCAAAAAATGGTTTCTAGTTCACCGAGAGATTTGATGATCACGCAGTCAACTTTTCGTTGAAGAATCACATTCTTCATGAAATATTCTGAACGAATTAGGGAGGAGGGCGTAACAACCTGAGCATTAGTCTTATGAGGCCCGATGATCTTTGTCTACACATGGATTACGTTCCCATTCACGTCGAGTTGTGATCTACAAATCATATTGGATCCGTATTCCTGTGCAGCTTATGTTGTAGACCATGTCAATGGAGCGGATAGTAGCATGAGTAATTTTCATGAACGCCACCGTTGTTGGGTGTCATGTCGCCACATTTGCGCAAACTTTCATATATTCCAACAGTGCACTCATCTTCCATCTAGCTTTCCCAATTTCTGCCAGGTTTAACCTCTGGTTGGACCGGCCGCATTTTTTTCTCCAGACAAGTAGATCTGCAATCCCGTCTGATTCTGTGTCATCTCGTTCCCATAGATGCAGACTCGATTCCTGTACACAAAGAGCAACGCATGATGAAGAATTAAATCCATAGGCACTGAATCGAAGCCGAAGACGAATGGAAGTCTCTGTCTTCAGATGACTCGAACTTGCTTTGTTCGAGCTCTGAACTCGACGTAATAGCTCGAGGGAAATCATGACTGGGGCTTGGACAGATTCATTCTCTGTGATTCTTCGGCGCAAATTCCTCAAGTCTATGATTGTTCATCGATCTCCTTCATACCAAACGTCGATTCGCAATCATATGCGTTAGAGGAATCCAAATCTCTCTCCTGTAAGTGCATTGCTGCTTTCGATGGCATGAGAAATGAACTGTAGAGCATCCTGATCGTCCAAAAGAACTCATTACAAATCCTGGTGCGCGAAAAATACAATGAAGGCCGGATACTATCGGTCGAAACCATCAACGTGGGCAGTTGACATCGTGGACTTCGTGTTCCGCATGATATGTTCCACTCACTGTCTCCGAACTGGTTTCCCGCGGATCCGGCTCATGGGTCGCGTTTTTTGGTTCATCTGCGCAGCCACCGCTCCCTTCAACTCCGTAACATTCTTCAGCGCTACAACGCTTTCTTCGCCAATCCCCGTCAGCTTTGCAAATGTTATGAGTTCAGTCGGCCATCTAATTTTCATGATATCAACACTGGTCTCAATCTTCCTTTTCGCTGTAAAGCACGAAGCAATCGAAAGCCTCCTCCAGGACAAAGTGAAGAACGTGGGTGACGTTCTGGTTCCGATCTTGTGCTCGGTTCCCTTCTTCATTTCCTACGCGGTGTTATTCGTCTTGATCAACAAGACCGAAATTCTCATCGGTTACGTGATTTCTACGAGCTACACTTATTCGATGATGACATTTTTTCTAGTCTATCTCGACGTTATCAACGGCATCTTGGACCGCTTGAGGAATCTCCACATTCTGTGTCGAGGACGCAAAATTCATCCGCAAATCTTGGCGTCAGAAAAGAGAAAAATTCGAGAAAAGATGAGACTGGTGAACTCTTTATTTTCATTTCCGCTCTCTGTTTGTCATTTGCAGATATTCATTGTGGTACTTGTTGTGTTCGCATCAGGAATCGATCAGGTCGGAAACACAAGAACTCGTTTAGGAAGACTGGCAATGCATTCCATGGTAGCTTCGTTAATCGGATATGTCGTAGTGGTTTCCTTGGCGGCTCGAAAGGGGTCTCAAATAATTTCCCAATGCCAAGAGACAGAGAACCTAATCATGATGCTCTTTGAAAGTGATACCGAGTCGCTACACAGCATGAGAAGACTGGAAATGAATTGTATCTTCATTTTTCGAGACGAGTGGGACGGCCTCCTCGTGGGCCCGTACGTGTTCAGCTCAGGCAGCTTGTTGAGATACATGGCTACGGTGGTGACAAGTGTCGCGGTTGTGTTGCAATTCGATTTCAGAATCGTGAGAACACTCACAGATTTGGCGGGGCATGATTAATTCGCGTAAGCTCTTGAAGGTGAAGCTTGTGAAGCGCCCTTATCGATTGTACTGACAATATATGACAATGATTCCGGGAACACTGGCATCGCTCTAGTCTCATAATCTAATCGTCGGAGACGAATCTCTTCGCGTCTGATGATAATTATTTTGCTGTTCGATGTCAACTCGATTTTTGCTTGTATGTTATGGACCAACGTGAAGACTGGGTCATATACCCTCAAGGGACGAGTAGAGAAGGAAAGAACTGCGATGATCGGAAGCGAGGACTTTCGACCACACTGGAATATCGGAATATAGGTCTGATCATCCTCGATGGATCGATGACTAGAAAACATTATTTGGACTCAAGCGGTCTGGATCAGCTTCGCGGATTTCAGCTCCTGGCGGATCTGACTCAATCGAAATGTGTCAGGATATCATATGTACAGTGGCGCTCAATGAAATAGAGCCACCTCCCGAAATCGGTTATCGTTTTCCCCCGTCTGTAACTCGGTGAAATTCCAACCGAATCAGGCGAATAAAAAAAGCAAATTGTAGTGAAAAGGATGGAGCTCACGATGTGTTTAGTTCGATGTTTAGTGTAGTTCGACGACCTGTTTAGTTCGATGTTTCCAGGGGCGTACCCAGGATTTTTTTGGGGGGGGGGGGCTAAGACCATTTTCCTATGGTTTTGAGGGGGCCAAGAGCTGATCATCCTCATCATTGCCATAGAGTCCTACAGGCCAGCTGAAAATCTTGGGGGGGGGGGGGCCGGGCCCCCTGGGCTTCACGAATGGAAGTGTCTACCTGCTGCCAGGCGTGTCATTATGAGAGTTTCCCATTTCTCACTAGAACTGGAAATCTTGTCAGAATTGAAGTCGATTTCTTCGAGAAAGAGGAATCTGATTCCATTAGCGATCGTTTGGTGGGGCTCTCCCGAGTGATGACCCTCGTCATTCACAGAATTTTCTTAGAATGATCACCTTGAAACGCTCCATCGATTACGGATACATGGAACTATGACTAACCCTGAGCATTTCAAGAGAATCAGAAATCGCAGCATGATTTTAAATCTTTGACTCATCGATCTAGAGCTAAACGAAGTCAATTGATTTTCATTGAAACACATTTCAGTCGTCGCCTTTGATAGCCTACGATCGAATTTCTCTTTCATAAATTCCTGTCGCCAGCTTCATTCTATAATAGCTGTGCATCGATGCCGTGATACGAAGCCATAGTCATCCCTGAGTGCGCCGTCTCGGGGATAGCATCCAAACACTTCTGGAAGGACAGCCAAAATGATGGAAAATGATCAACGGAAACCTGAAATCTCGAATTTATTGATCGGATTCAGCGACAAAATTTTCCGAGTAATATGTGCGTGTCACGGCCTGCGGACTGGATTCCCTACGATCCGCTACATTGGCTCAATCGTTTGGTTCATCGAAGTAGTTACTGCTCCATTCATCTCTGCATTTTTCTTCTATTCCAAGACGCTTCAAAGCTCGGCTCCTGTGAGTTTCTCCACTATGCTCAGTGCACTCGGCGTTTTCAGTTTCATGTCCTCGACCTTTGTTTCAGTGTTCTTGTTTTTCGTAAAACATGACTCCATCGAGGAACTGCTACAAAATGACACAAGGAGCCCGGGAGATGTTTTCGTGCCGATTGTGTGTTGGAGTCCTTTCATGATTTTTTACGTGATTTCCATCTTGACGGCCGACGACAAAGATTCAATTCTCGTCTGTGTTAATTATTCTTACTTCACCGTGTCGATGGTGACGTTATTCATGATTTACCTCGATGTAGTCAACAATCTTCTGTCTGAACTAGTCGATTTGCACGGTCTGTGTCGGAACACGGACATACCTCTGAAGAATTTGGCGGTCAAGAAAAGAGGAATTCGGAATCGAATTCGCACGGTGAATTCTTTCTTCGCGTGGCCCATATCGATGCACTACCTGCAACTGTTCATCGGAGTCTTGTATTCCGTCGCGCATCTTATTTCGAATCCCTCGATGCCCACGCTGATGAGACTGACTCTTCTGGGTAGCAACATAAGTTTCATCGCTCTGGTTCTCTTCATGGCTTCGAAGGCTTCTCGTCTCATCTCGCAGAGTCACGTGGCCGAGGATCACCTGATGACGCGTTTCGAGACAGAATCCGAGCCGAAAATAAGTGCGGATTTATCAAAAACGCTACATATTTTTCGATTTCGCGAAGAATGGGATAGCCTCCAAGTTGGCCCCTTCGCTTTGCACTTGGCTGGTTTTCTGCGCTACTCTTCGACAGTCATAACATGCGTGGCAGTCGTTCTCCAATTTGACTTCCGCGTTGTGAAAACAATTAACGTTTTGTCCTCACCGGAGGCGTCAACTCCAGTGTCGTAGCTACCCCTCGTGGATGCCTGGGGCGGACCCTTCCTGTGATGAATTCCCAAAATGAAAATACGCCGCCCCTTTACGAAGGTTTGTTGTCTCATTATGGAGGTTTGCTACCCCAGATCCCTGACCTGGAGACTTGGTGCCCGGGGCGGACTGCTCCCCCTCGCTTCCTCAAAAAATCGGATCGAGTCGATGATTCAACTGTCGAATAATATTTTCAGGCAATCCACTCTCATCGTGACTGGCCACTGCGCTCGAACGGAGGAAACCTTTGGAGGTGCCTCCTTTGTCAGGATATCCGCAAGTTGCGGCATTCTCTCGAACGAAGGTGTGGAGACATTCCGCTCTTTAGAGCTCGGTGAGCAACAAAGGTACACTACGAAAGTATCGAAATCCTCAATGGTCATCTTCACCCTTTTCTAGAGATAAACGCAGCGATCCGAGACTTTTCTTTTTCCAGAGCGGCGAGTGAAAAATTTCACGTACACTCGAGAAACAGACTTCGAGAAACAATGTAATTCCTGGAGTTGGAATCCGAATGTTTTCCTTCGATCTCCGAACCAGGCGATGGTGACAACCGTGAAAGTCTGCGAATCGGTTCCATCTGCCTCATGAGTATTGTAATTTGACGGTCTCATCAAATGTATGATATTCGAATATTTCGGAGAAATTTGTCAAGTTGCTCAAGGCGTCAAACGGAGCTCCTGAGAAGGAGTACTTGGGGCGAAAAGCGCCTTCCACGCACGTAATCATTCCGAAGCCTTCAGTAATGTGCAAACTGGAATTTGAACAAAACAACGACAAGTCAACAACTGAACGTGAAAAGATCGAATTCGGAACAACGAACCTCCTTGCTCTAATGAACATGTTATCTATGGAGACTTGGACCGGCTTCCCAAGCAATTAGGTAGAAGAAATGTTTTTTGATCAACTGATTCATCTTCGCTGACTCGTTTCATTCGAGTCCCGATGATTTTGGGTAACCTCCAACCCGCTAAGCGTTGCCATCTCCATCGACACGTTTAAACCTTGAACAACTTTGAGCCTTGAAGCCTGACTTGTCATCGATGTCTCATGATCCTCTCAAATTGAAGGTACATACAAATATTCATTAACTAGGCAACTGGTCCAATAAACGGAAACCTTAACGAGTTGTGAAAAACAGTGGGGCTTGCTCTCGCAGCCGGCCGGGTATAGAGATTAGAATTGATGAGGTTGTCGCTAGAAAACGTGCTCGTGGATGCGGTCACGACGTGTTAACGAGGTGAGTTCAATGATGGACGGGACTTTGATATCCTTCGAGTGTATGGCAGCAAAAGCATTGTGGAAATTGAGAACCGTTTCGAGGCGAGTCCACAGAGAATCCGTCCGCAGTAATACAGGGAATGTTTTCACCCACTAGGTGTAGAATGGCTTCCGATATTTGCCGCGGGAATTCCCCCTCTCAGAAAAATCTTTAGCCGGCAATGAGGCCAGCAGGTCGGGCGGGCGCATTTCAGGGACGAGACAGCTTCTTGGTGCAAGACCCCGTTCCTCGTTCGGTCATAGATACTAACTGAAGGTGGAAGCGGGAAAGCGTCGAGGTGCCAATGGAAGGGAAAGTTGGAATACTATGAGGAAAACCATATTTGAGAATCTCCGATTGCTCAACGAAGCTCTTCAATTTCTTGTTTCATCTGATCTGTGCGGATCACGGCCTACAGACAGTCTTTCCTATCATCAGCCGCATCGGTGTGATTATGTGGTCTGTCATCATCATACTCTTACCCTACGCGGCCATATCGCTCTTGAGGTCTTCCCTGTTCGGCATGAAGCTTGCTATAATTGTTGTTGACAGTTCAACAATGGCAACATCACTCATTTTCTTAATCAAACGTGAAACAATAGGGAAACTTCAACAGAAGAAGAACCGAAAAGTTGGGGACCATTCAACGCCAATTCTCTAACAAACAAATACCATATTGCTGGATTCGTTGCTCGTCTCATGAACTACACGACGTCTGCTATTCCCACGGCTCCTTTTTTTCATGATTAACTACAATGTCATCGGCAGCGTCTTGTCGGGACTGCAGACATTGAACCAACTTATCCGGGAGACCAAAATCAAATGTGAAGATTTGGTTTCGGAGAAAGTCAGACTCCGGCAAGAAATCGAGACTATCACTTCTTTGTTTGATATGCCGCTTTCGATGTCAACGATGCTTACTTGCAATGCTGATATCCTACGATTTGACTGTAACGTTGTGCGCAGTATCACAACTTTGAGTAGCGCCGATCAGGTACCATGAATCGATGTCGCTCTACAATGCAGCAGTACAACAACTCAGCTTCTTTGGAGCGGTAGAAGCACTCCGTTTGGAGCGAATCAAAAAAAGTGAGAAGAACTTGAGGAGAATTTGTGGCTGAAAACTTAATAGAGAAAGGAATGCATCGAGGAGACTACTCGTCGTACTTGATTAACGTCCAGAGCACATGAATGGATCGATCGTCATGAACGACGGGACAGCTCATCCCTCAGAGTTTCATCTCGACCGATAGGAAGTCTACGGAGACAAAATATGTTGAGATCGATACGGCTTCTCGCCTGCGTTGCCGGAGCGCTCCTCATGGTGACTCAGTGTCAACGATCCGAAGTGTAGATGAGTCGTGAAAAATACGTGGGTGCATATTTATCGTCCTGCAAATAGAGAACAGAGATAAAGCTGGGAGGAAACTGTTAAGATGTTCGTGTCAGTGGTGTCGAGGAAGAGCGAAGTAGCCGAAAGACTCTCTGACTTCATATTCCGGTTCATTTGCGCCTGCCACGGGCTTCGAACTGGATTCCCCAAAACGAGGCGAATAACTCTCTTGTTCTGGATCGTTGTCGTTGCGAGCTGCCCCTACATAATATCCATGACATTTCGAAACCTGTTAAACACACGAAGTGTGAGTTTCTCGGAGATCATCCGTGCCATCGGTTTACTTAACTTCATGGCCACAACGTTTTCGCTGATGTTCGTCATCATGGTTAAGCACAGAAAAGTCGAGGAACTCCTGCAAAACAATGAAAGGAACGCTGGAGATATTCTCATGTGTTCCTTGTGTTTTCTTATATTCCTTGATTCAGCCGCGTATGCCATGACCAAAAAAGGGAACGCAGTCTTCGTTATCAGTCACCTGAACTTCCTCAGCTTCGACCTTCTGTCGATGACTTTCTTCATGATCTATCTCGATGTGCTGAACAGGATTCTAGCTCAGCTGAGGAAGCTTGACGAGCAGACCAAACTCGCGAGAGTCGATTGGGATGCGCTGGTGCTCGAGAAGTTGCGGATCAGAGAACGAATTCGGAATGCGAATTCGATCATCGCGTTTCCATTATCAATGATGTACTTGCAAATTTTCATGATAGTCTTCGTCGTCTTCGACACGCTGATCATGGGGACACCGGTGCGTTTTGAAAAGACGCTACAACTTGCATGCATTGCAGCTTTCACTGCGCAACAATTCGCTGCAGCATGTAGAGCCTCCCGAATAACGAGTCAGAGTCTAGAAACGGAGTTCCAGCTGATGAGTCTCTCCGCCGAGAGTTTCGGGCCTCACGATCAGCGAAGGTGTGTTCAGCGCGAGTTGATGTACTTGTTCCGCTACCGCGAAGAATGGGATTGCATGATAGTTGGCTGCCGCACGCTCGGTACGGGGACTTACTTCAAGCTGTTGTCAACCGTCATAACATGTGTTGCAGTGGTACTACAATTCGATCACAAGATCTTGGCAACTCTTGGAGAACTGGCAGGTGAATATCGAATGTCCTGAGCCGCTAAGTTTTCATTGTTGCGAGGACAAACTCAATCCCGTGAGAATGAACCCCGGACATTAGTTTACTTGAGAGAATGCAGAGACGATTTCGTTATCGAGTTGAACACCGCTGTGGAATGTCACGGAATTCCCTCATGATTCCATGCGTCAAAGAGCGTCTCAGGATCGCTGACAACTCAGGCGAACGATAAACAACGACAGACTCTTCGATACACCATTTGAGATCCGAACAACCTCGTCTAGAGCCGCATTCGTGTTGACGACAAAGAGGAGAGCCAAGTCTGACAGGATTAAAAGCCTTCTTTCGTGGAGGGTGGTTCAACTCTGAGCTGCGCAAGTTTATGTACCTCTCTAAATCCTGTTCCTTTGAGTTTGAATAAAGAGCTTGTCAATAAAATCTGCCCGTTCCGTTTTAACCCGCCTGATCATAAGCCCGACGTCAAAAATGAAATATCTCATGAAACGTCCTTCAATCATATTCAGCCGCGTGGCAACTTTCCACAGTTCTCCCGCAACTGTTCGAAAAAAAACTTTTCAGAAAGGCTCTCCCTCACTCCCGCTCAAAAAAGTCATAGTGAATCATCTTGACAACCTGAATGGTATCAGAAACAACATATCACGTAGAAGAAATCGGTAACCGATAGCAAAAATCTCCTACCAAACGCTGATAAGGAACATGTAATACGGAACGCCTGTGATGATGTCCACGATGTAGGGGGACTATGTGGTATGTGGACGCCCTTAGCGGAACTCCGCTAATCTACAACATTGAGGTCATTTCCTCGCAATGCCGAGAGATGGCGAAGTCTCCAACGGATCGTTTTACCTGGCAGTTGTCAGGAACGGAGGCTGTTTACCTTGAAGGCTCCGCGGAAGAAACGGTCAGGGCGGACTCGCGAACATACACAATAACTCACGGGTCGATCTTTTGAGCTTGACGTATTCACAAATCTTTGAACGAACAGCGAGAACCTTCATGTGAGAGCTGTTATAAGATGCTCCTAGGGTGCTCAGAGCGTGTTGTCGCTCCCCTTTGTTCACTCTTCGCCATGTTATCATTTCCTCTGCATTGTAATCTTGGAAGCTTGAATAGAGATCGAATAACTGTATTCAGCGGAGTGTCGTATCCGTCAAGTTAACGGAATTCGTAGATCTTCGGCATACTGTTATCGGCTCTCAGAAATGGACGATGCTCTTCCGTTGGGACAGGCTTGTCATGTGTGGAGCGCCAACTCTTCTAGTGCTTATCGATCTTCAGTGCACCATCGAACATTTGTTGCAATAAATCCTCTTGTCCCAGGCTCCGATTCTCCTGGAACTCTTGAAGCTGTGTTTTTCCTGATGTGGATAAGTGCGGTGTCCTCGAAAAAATCAAGTTGCTCGACCAGATTCTCCAACTTCACATTTCATGTTGTATCTTCGTTTTTGAGTCTTCAGACGGGTTTCATGATCGTCAGGCGTTCAAGTTTGATTTTTTCGGCCACCGTTGTGGACTGCCACCCATTCGTTGTCTCAATTTTTTTTCATAAGATTTTCGAAAACCAGGCTAGCGTTTCGGAACTGATGAGCATCTCTTCCATTTTCAATCATTTCCTGTTAATCTCAACGTCAACATCAAGATTCGTTGTAAAACACGAAATCCATCGAAGAACTCCTCCACAATGACTGTGGAAGAAGAGCTGGCGATGTCTTCCTGCCTCTCCTGAGCTCCTGAGCTCTTTGCCGTTTTTCGCGATGACATTATGTCACCTCTTGAAGATGAAGATTGTTGAATCTCAAATGAGGTGATACGGATCTCTACCAGCGCGGGACGCAGACGGAGCTTTCTGAAGTCTTCCGTTTTCGGGGAGAGTGGGACAGCATGAAGGTCGCGTGTTTCAATTTCGATTTGGGCAGCTTTCTCAAGTTTCTGACCACTATGTTCACTTGCATGGGGGCCGTGTTGCAGTTTGATTACAAAGTTGTTCGATCCATAAGGGTTCTGAATCGCTTGGATTCACCCCTGGCGAGGATGGCTCCCTCCTCATTCTTACCCTTCGACCTTCTAGGAGTGTTCCATTCACGGAGCTGTACGAGAAGTTCATTCTCTCCAAGATGACGGATCCATGCTTGGTATGACATGGATCATCGTGAGTTGTAACCATTGAAACATCAGAGGAACAATGCTCTGAGCTCTGACCGATGGGGGGAAGATGATTCAACAACCGACAATGGATGTCCCCATCGATCTCCTTTCCGCGACAGTATCAATCCGCACGACGGAATTCGTTTTCGATACATTGGAAGCAGTCCAAACAATCGCGAATCACTTCAATCGAATAACCGATAGCCGAAGTCGAGCGCCTTCTTCATTGGGTTTGCGATGAAGTTGGAGGAAGGCCGATCCGAGGCTCCCAGCCAATTCGTTCAGTGTTTTGATCTTATTTTCCGACTCGTGTGCTCGATCAAAGGCCTCGAGAGTGGTTTCCCAAATTTGAGAAGCACCAGCTTGGTGATATGGTTAATCCTGGCAGCAATCAGCCCCTTCGCGCTCTTCATCGACCTCAAACATTCCTTCAAAAAGCAACTCAGATTCTCAGAAATCGCAAACGCCTTGGGTTCGTTCGTCAGTGTGCTATCGACTGTTATATCAACCGGAACCTTGATCTTGAAGCACCGGGACGTTGAAAACCTTCTACAGAGAAAACGGCTCAGGAAATCTGGAGATACATTCCTGCCCTTGGTGAGCTCAGTCCTTCTCACTGGCGCGGCAATCAGTTTCATTGTCACAACGTACACTTACGACAAAGTTCTCGTCGCCATCGTTTTCACGACTTACGACTTTTCGGCGGCAGCATTCTTCATGATATATTCTGACGTGATAAGCAACCTGATAGAGCAGCTTCAAGGACAGCAGGAGCAGATCGAAAGGAAGGCAGCGCAATGGTCATCTCTGAAATTCGAAAAACTGGAAATTCGTCGGAGAATAAGACGAGTCAATTCAATTTTTGCTTTCCCACTCTCATTGCTCTATTTGCAGCACTTCGTTTCGGTCAATTTTATCGTTGGGAAACTGATAGGCAGCAGAATGTCTCGAAGTGATAAAATGCTCTTGATAGGGATCATTACAGCATTTACGACTCAGGAGTTCATCGTGGCGCGGAAAGCGTCTCAGCTTGCTTCGCAAAGTGTCAAAACGGAGTCCCAGGTGTTGAAGCTAGTCTGGGTAGATGCGGATACACGATACGGAGATGAGAGAAGGGAATTCCTCAATATCTTCTCCTTTCGTGAGGAGTGGGATTGTCTGAAAGTTTCCGGTTTCACGCTCAATACGGGCACTTTTCTGAAATTTCTGTCGAGCACGGTGACTTTCATGGCAGTTGTGTTACAGTTTGACTACAAGGTCATTCGGTCCATTACAACCCTGGCTACAACCTCTTCAGGATGAGGTTGCCAAACATTGATCAAACCGCTTTGGAGAGAGTTGTGGGACTTGATGTCAGAACGGTGGCTCTTCAGTTGATCTCTAATAGGCTCAATTCATTCAATGTGCAATACAGAGATTGGCGTGACAGTCGTCTCCCGCGCGGGAGACGATCCACAGTTCGAGATACGCGGTCTCAAAAATGCGCGGTTCCTGGAAAAGGATATGTTGGAGATCCTCGGCCTGCATCGGGACATCTTTCACCCGCTACAGTAAAGGGCATAACTTCAAAGCTGCGTTCATTGCCAGGATACGTATAACGTTGCTTTTACAAAAAAAAAGACGTCCAGTGAGCATCTGAGCTGTTGGTACGATCGTTTCGATTGGATATTTTATTTTACTTGGTATTTGTTGGAAGCTGGTCTGCGTTCATTTCGCTGTTCTCTTTCTCACGAGTAAACCTTCACTTCACGTTGTGTCGAGAATTCCCTTCGAATCATTTTTATTCGATTCGCCTTCTTAAAGGAATGTGAAAAAACTAACAGTTTCGGCTGTGCTTGAATTCAAAGCTTTGGTTGTGGTCTTCAATAAAGCACCAATCTGATGGGACTCATTCGTCGCTGTCTTCGAGACGCGATATCGAGCTTCTTGTCTGAGAGCTAAGGGACGAGAGATCGATAACTCTGATCTAGCGGAGATTCGAAAAGCCCATGCACGTGCGATGTCATTTTGAGGTGACATCGAGATCAGCGTTGTAGCATCGTCTGAGCGCGAGTTATCAAAATCCCCGCACGTTCGACATTTTCTTGGTTGAAAAGTGCTCTCAAATGGTCAGAAAGTGAGTCAGTTTGCTGGTTCTTGTTTCAGTTTGTGGTGAGAAAGACCAACTTCCAGATGACGAGAAAAGCGGCCCGTTAGCGCTTCACGCGCCGGAAAAGCATGAAAAACAAAAAGTGTCTCATTTCATTTCCGCAGACCTGGTATCAGGTGAGCGGATGTGAGAAGTAATTAAGGGGTTTCGACTTCGCGGATAAGTTTTCATTTAGAGACATGTTAAAACATGTCTTTCCTCTGAAGTTATCAATCCTGTCAATTATGAATGACGTCAATCGTCGGCTCCATGCTCGACATTGGTGCGCAAGGATCCCCGACGGCGACGTTCAAAGTCTTGAAAAACTTGAAGGTTGGGTCCCGCCGAGCATGCGCACGAAAGAGTCGATTTGAACGCACGTTGTCGAAAAAATCGCTCATTTTTTTTGCAGCCATCAGACAAAAACCTCTTCATTTTCGCTCCAAAGGGTGCCGAAGTTTGGTGTTGGTGGGATCCGAGACTCCCTCCGTGTGCGTTTGAACTTCCAGTCTAAACGTTGATCTAGAAACTCCCCGTTCGTCAAGGATTCTCTCAGATAACCGATGTCCGCATGCGATCAACGACAGGGGCGGTGATTTCTAATATTCTAGTCCGACTGATATCGAAGTCGGGTCAAAGGACTCATGAAAGACCAGCGGTCTTCGGTGGTATTGCGGTTGGACTGTGTACGAATGTTATTTTGAGTTTTCAGGAATAGATGATAGGAATAATCTCTGGAGTCATGTTCACAGGACCGGGAAAGTATGGTCGTGTCGAGCCCGGAATCAGCCTCATAGTCTCCGAAAAGTATTGTCAGATCGATGGCGGAACCATCTAAACAAGCCCTGAAAAGTATGATCAACTCGACCCCGAAATCGCCTCCACAGACTCCTGAGAGTATGGCCATATCGATCCTGGAATCATCCACAAAAGCTCCGAAAAGTATGGTCTGACGGGCAGGCAGGCGGACGGCTATGAGATCAAATCCCGGTAAAACCGACGCTCTGTTTGCTCGGCTCTCTCGGTTCTCCTTTCTGTCGATGGATAAATGACAAAAAAACCGGAACCGCTGACCTCTGCTGATTAGAACTTCGGCATCGCACTCAGCTTGTATACAAGTCTGGCGGCGCTGTCTCTTCCCGGCTTGGAGTTGGAAATGATCGCTCCTTGTCGTGTCAAGGGGAACGAAAACACAGGGATTCTTCTTCCAATCCCTGGAATTTCTCGAAGCCAAAACCGGTGGGGAAGCTTCTAGATTTATTTAGAAGAATCGATTTTTTACGTTCACTAGCTTTGAGCGTCAGCTATCGATCGAAGAGAGCAAGGACGATAGACAAAAGAACACATCTCTCCTCCATAATCGATAAGAAATCGAATCAGAATCGATCAGCTCTCCTAGCGTCTGATCAGAGCTGCTCGAATCACAAGCGGAGTCTCTGAGCTGACTTTCTGGGGAGTTTCGTCGTAATGTCCTCCGAAATTGCGAATAAGTTTGGAGCGGGGATTCTTTTTCCCAAGAAGCGGAACCGCGTCCTCGATTTCACCGATCTTACGCTGCGTTTCCTTTGTGCGTGTCATGGTTTGGAGACAGGTTTTCCACGGGTTAGACGTGTGAGTTTTCTCTTCTGGCTCATCTGTATCGCGACCTCTCCATTCACAGTATGGCTTTACTTCTACCTGACTGTTTACTCGAGAAAAGATCAAGTCAGTCTCTCGTCTGTGACTGCAGCACTCGGTTCTTTCAATTTCTTGTTTGGAACCTTTGCCACTGTTTTCGTCTTCTTTGTCAAACACCACACCATGGAGCAGCTCCTCCAAGATCGGGTCAGGAGTGTGGCGGATGTTTTTATGCCGATAGCTTGCTGCCTCCCTTTCTACGCAATGTGCATTTGCTCCCTAATGAGAATGGATGACATGGCAGTCATCATCGCCTACCCGACATTCATGGCCTTCACCTTCTCAATGATGATCCTCCTAATGGCTCATCTCGCCTCGGTCAACAACATTCTACTTGAACTCCGGAAGCTGCACGTGCTGCTTGGGAGAACGGACGCAAATTTGTCCCTGTTGGCGCTGGAGAAACTGAGAATACGTAGAGAACTCCAGACAATCAATTCGCTTCTTGCGTATCCACTGTCGCTGCATTTCCTGCAATTCTACCTGACGGTTCTCTTCGATTCAGCTTCATTGATGAATTCAACGATGCATTCATGTGAGGAATATCTCCTCCTCATCAGCTGTTTTACGTCGACGGTGGAACTGTTCCTCACTGCTCGAAAAGGCTCTCTGATTATATCTCAGTGTCTGAAAACGGAGAATTTGGTACTCGCGTTGTCTGTGAATCCTGTCACCGAGCTTCAGACGGGCAGGCAGCTGGGAGCAATGAACGTTTTCCGTTTCCGCGAGGAGTGGGACACAGTTCAAAGTGCCTGCTTCACGTTGAACACGGAGGGCTTTCTAAAATTTCTGCTGACGGTGGTCACGTGTACGGCAATCGTTCTGCAGTTCGACTTCAAAGTAATGCGGACGATGGCATTCTTGGCCGGGAATTCTTCGTCGCAGTCCTACTCAAAACCATAAAGATCCGTGTCATCTTCTATTCGTTCACGACCTGCTCAAAACTCTCGTGAAAATTCCAGCTGCAGTTGAATCGTGAACTTCGGAAGCATCATAATATATGTAGATCGCGTGAATGGCGTCGGGAACGTCTCGTGTTCACTTCTTGAAGTTCTTGGGGGCAGAAAGGAAGGGATGGAACTCTCACAGTACTATGACGGATACTGAAAGGCAGAACAGACTACAGGAAAAGCTGGTTCGTTGTTTGACTTGGCAGGGATGTTTTCTTGAACGAAGCACGGCGAACTCCGACAATCCGTCTCGATTCATCAGACGAGGTCATCCACCTACTTGCTATACATGACAACTCCTACCTATCGTACGAGCTGACGACGTCAAAAAAGTGAAGGTCGTCGTCCGACCGTCTGACTGCGATGGTTCATAATAAAACTGTCGACCACCTCGCCGTATGGTCTGAAGTCTGAAAAGATGAGTCAGAGCCTGTGAACCTATGTGGAGTGCCTCGTAGTAGACATGCTGACTTGCGATGCGTACGTATAGTCTGGAGAAATCAGCTTTTATCTGATAAACCATTCCATCTGAGATACACTAATAGCCATTAGGGTTTCGTTTTGGAGACCAAGTTCTTGCCCGGGACTCTCAAAGTTAGTGAGATGTTTCCGTAAGGAGTCATTGGCGCTCTCAGGGACCGCTGAGTGTCCGGCCGACACCATTTACCACGTTATCACTTATTCAACAAATAACCTTTCATTGGAAATGCTCATACTGAAAATCGTATCCACGACACCAAGCATATAGGAACGAAAATTGAATCTAGCAAAAGGGGAGCTGCCCTTTCACCACTCGAGACACACTCGCACCATGAGCAGGTCTTCACTTCGCAGGCTGTCAGTACTGTGAATAGCGAGCGTTTACTCTGAGAACAAATCTCACTCGAGTATCGTCTCAGATGTAATCTCTCTGCAGACTTCTAACCCGAGTTCTTCTATCTGTCGTAGACCCCTTCCCGAATGCCCAAAGTGCTTCGAAATGATCATGGTCACGCATTCATTCAAATGATAAACTGTAATCATTCTATATGCGATCCTTTCGCAACTAAATTATGTTCTTGACGACCATCAACCGACACCGTTAGTTGCAAGAGTCAGGTCATTTCAAGGCTGAAACGAATGCCCGAAGTCATTGCACCTTGACCAAGTTGACTGTCGCCAACGCTTCCCAAGCTACATGTGTATAAAAGCATATCGAACCGCGAACGGAAAAACCTTTAGGGAAACGACTCTGTATCGATCGAATTTCTGAGCCTTTTGTTAATTATTATGAGCCTCGGGTTGAGATCAAATAGCAAGCCTCTGTCACTGAATCTTAACATAGGTTTCGTGCGAGGTCCGTTGCAATCTCAGAAGAGCATGGGAGACGAAATTCTCTACCCCCAGAAGCAAAACTGCATCACCAAATGCGCCGACCTCACCATGCGATTCTTATGTGCGTGTCATGGACTCCAAACTGGCTTCCCGCGTGTTAGACAATTAAGTTTCTTCTTCTGGTTCGTGTTCGTAGCAAGCTCTCCATTCATCGTGTCATCTTACGTTTACAACGTCGTATTTTCATCAAAGGTTGAGATAAGCCTTTCACAAGTGACGGTGGCGATTGGTGCATTCAATGTGTCTCTGGTGACGTTTGCCACAATTTTTGTATTCTTCGTGAAACATAGAGCAGTGGAGAAACTCCTCCAAAACCATGTTCGGAATGCTTCAGACGTTCTCACGCCCATCGTCTGCTGTGTTCCGTTCCTTGCACTATGTGTAGGCTCCATGAACAGAGTTGGAGCGAGCGCTGCTTCCACCGCTTACCCCACCTTCATGACTTTCAAGATTTCCATGACCATGCTCCTGATGGTCCACATCGATGTAACCAATAACGTTTTGCATCAACTCAAAAGACTGCATGTTCTCATAGGGAAAACGGGAGCGAACTGGACGCACTTGGCACGGGAGAAATTGAAAATTCGCGGCGGAATTCACACAGTCAATTCGCTCTTTGCGTATCCATTATCGATGCACTTCGTCGAGCTTTTCATTACAGTTCTCTTCGATTTCGCATCGGTGATGGGGATGGAGATGGCTGTCCATGAGAAACTGCTCCTCTTGATCGGCTGCGCAACCTCTGCGACAGAACTTTTCCTGACGGCTCGAAAAGGTTCTCGACTCATCGCTCAATGTCTTGAAACGGAAAATTTGCTGTTATCACTTTCTCTAAAGCCAGTCAGTATGAGACATGGAGGGAGGGAATCGGAGACAATGAAGATTTTTCGCTTTCGTGAAGAATGGGACACATTCCAAGTAGCTTGTTTCACGTTTGATATACGAGGCTTCCTGAAGTTCCTCATGTCGGTCGTGACATGCTCAGCAGTGGTTTTGCAATTCGATTACAAAGTTATTCGCGCTATAACAACACTCGCGGGAAATCGCGCGAAGTGTTAAATGGTTCAGAGTTCGGATTAAATGCCCGTGATCAATCGAAAACATCCGATTCTACGCCGCGGCGCGCCGAAGCCGAGTTTGGAGAGAAAGACCATTCATTCTCTTCGATTCAAACAGAGAAAAACTGAGCGTAGGCATCTTAGACTATACCCACAGGCTCATCTGTATTTCCGAGGCGTCGATTCGTTCAGCTGAAAGTTCCCCACCGATGGGGGTTGGAGCCGTGAGCTGTCATAGAATCACTTGTTATGCTATCTCTCTCATGAAAATGAAGTACGGATGATTCGAAATATGGTCGCGATCGTCGAGGCCATGCCAGATCGAAGCTTCCCTTGTCTTGACCCTCTAGAGTCTAGACCAGGGGTGCACAGGTGGAAATCGTGGCGGGCCGGATGGGTCGGTTCGAAAGGCTTCGCGGGCCAAAATGAGTTGGAAGTATAAAGTTTCTAGGATCGCTGTCATCTCATAATTGGTTTGTTCTCTCTTCCAGTGACAAGGAATTTGTTCTTGCGATTTGTGCGAAGATGATTCAAGTTTCCCTGAAGACCCACGTATAAGGAACCTGATTTTTTGAGTGACTTATTTTTCACATGATTTTGCTAAAAAATGCGGACGTCTGCGTGCTCGATGAAATGAGTGCCGCGTACGCCCCCGTAGAAAACGCATCGCGTATGAGACAAACACCCTACCTCCGCCCCAAACTCTGAAATTTGATACCGTAGAAATCCGTGCTGAAGGCATTCATCACTGTTTGGTGCTGCTCGTCTTATCGGCGATGGAGCCCTGTCCTTCTCTCTTGAATCTTTGTCCTTTCGACGTATTTCCGAGCTCTGTCTATTTGACCGGTACTTCCATGGAAAATGCTCAGCTGAGATCTCTTCCTTCGTCCCTCCTATTTCAATCTCTACTCGTGTAACCAGACGGAGTGCCAAGCAGCACCTCTATTCTGTTCAACTTTTCACCAATCGTACTTTTCATTTTGACTCTACCTTTCTCCCTCGTACATCTTGTCTTTGGAATGCCCCTCCCACTCATGTCTTTCCTTCAACGTATGATCCCAAACTATTTAAATCCAACACTATCCGCTCCCATGTCCCAGATAAGGAACCTTAAATTTTTTTTAGTGGGTATTATTTTAATGAGCCCCACACTACAGTTGAACTCACCACTCTTCTGGATCGTGCGTAAAAGCACTTTCCTTCCTTTCGCACTCACAGTACCTTTTGAGGATTACAGGGTCACCACTTTGTGAGTTGCTTTCCAAGAAAGAAAAAAAAATCCTTGATCCCGGCCACATGTGCCGACAAACGAATTTTGCTCTTTGGCAGACCCAAGTCACGTTCTCAAAACAGTCTCTTGGCCCAAGTGCCCCTATTGAGCACGTAATCGCTCGTCGTTCTACGGAATACATACAGTGCCGTGCAAAAAATTTGGGCCAGTCGGTTTTTTGCAAATCGCAAAATATATGAAATATCGAGCTGAAATTCATAGTGCCGATGGAGTGAGACTTCTTCTATCTTATTCCTATGGGGTTCATCAATATTTGGCAGGGAATATGAAATTTTCGATTTTTTCCGAAATCGAAATCGGTATCAGAATAAGGGAACTAGAAAAAAAAGAAGAATCGGAAATATGGCCAAGTTCGGTATTGAATTGGTCTGGAAACGCCGGAATTCCATTTCTTCCTCCTCCTCTAGGTCTCTCAATTCGAGACCGATTTCGATCATCTTTTTTTTCAAATGGCATGAAATTTTCCCAGCTACACACTGATGCCAACAGAACAGAGCTGTGGAGCCTCAGTGAAATTTTCCGTTCTGGAAAATCCGGAAGAATCAGTTTGGGCAGCTATTTTCCAGCGGAATCGGTTCCAGGCACCCCCCTAAACCCCAGGAATACCGCAAGAAGTGCCTCTGCGACACCGCTCATTTTTTGCCGCTGCGCCGCGCCGATACGGCCAAATGGCCCACCACTTCGAAGACGGCGGACCACTGCGTCACGGCTCACATGCTCGAGATCCTCGCGCGCCATCTCCGCTGCATTAATTCTTAGGTTCACCACTGCCTTTCTCTTGATTACTTTATCAACTCATTCCGTGGTTGCCGCGGTCGTCCACTTCGGGGCATCCCGAAGCTCACGAAGATCCTTCGCGCCCAGCCAGGGCCTTAACGAGAGCGAGTTATTTGAGCCAGACCGTGGGGTTCAGGTGCTCCAGCAATCTCGTTTGAAATACGAAGAGACACCTAACTCGACTTATGTATGTGCTCGTTTGCTCAGAGGGAGGTTCCATTTGTGGAAGAAATCTTTCACCGAAAGTTGGAATCACGATCGTGTTTGATTTTTCTGTGCGGGATGCATCTGTTGTAATTGTCGCAGTAATCTCGAATTTGGAGAGTTTGCCGTACGAATCAGCGGGGCGTATTTGGAACCCGTCGAGATTAAACGCACGGTTGCAAGCACGTTCTCGTTAACACCAGAGTCACCGTCGCCGTGATGCGAAACCTTCGACGTCTGCCGGCGCATGCTTAATGAAGTTCAGATCAGAATTGTCAATTTTTGAGGGGAGCCTTGACTGTCATCTCCTGGAAAGGCCCATACTGGATCTTCGTCCGTCCAATATCCATGCTTATCAACGAGAACGGATGAAGAAAGTTCATATCTATTCTCTATGTAACACAGATTTCTGGTTCATGAGGTGCGGAGTGTTCGTCTCCATTGGACATTACGCCCCGTCTCACCTTTATTTTGTGAACACACAGTCATGAACGACGCGATATTCATCCTTGTGGGCTCCTTTCACCGCACCGTTCTTTTTTTTCTCTAATGTAAGTCGCAGCAGCCTAAGATCGAGATTGACGCTAATTGACATTTTTTCACGCCGAGCTGTACGAACGATTTCGCCGACTTACATTGTACATATTGTATATTGATTCCTTTGATAATTAATGCATGATATTCTCGCAACAGAGCTTTCAATGGGAATTGACTTCGAAAAATTACAGCAGGATCGATGCCTCGAAAAGACCAATACATGTCTCGCGTAGAGAGTAGGGTTCACAATGAGCATCGATGATTGCGCCGCTTGCGATGAGGCGGCTCTGCGCAATTCGAAATCCATCGGCGCGAGAATCACAGACAAAACGCCACCGTGAGCGTTCAGCTTGTTCTGTTCGAAAGTTGCAGCTTCATCCATTCTCGTTGTGTCCGCGGAATTGAATCGAGCCCAATGTAACCCCGAGTCGTCATGAATAATGTTGAGGAAATTGAGACTCAGCATTCCAGAACTACAGCCTGTGTGATGAAAATCACCGGGATCGTTTTTCGCTTCTTGTGTTCATGTCATGGTCTTGAAACTGGTTTCCCAAAAATTAGGCTACTGAGCCTCTTCCTCTGGTCCTTAGCGGCAGCTACCTATCCATTCACGGTGTTGATCTATTTCCACTACGTCACGTTTGAAACTAAAGACCAGGTTGGCCTTTCCGACATAACCAGCGCCGTTGGAGCTTTCAACTTTATGCTGTCAACTTTAGCCTCGATGTTTCATCTCTTCATAAACCACAAATCGGTCGAGAGGCTCCTGTTGACTGATGCAAGCAATCCTGCGGATGTGTTCATCCCCATTGTATTCTGCGTTCCATTCATCTTGACGTGCGGGAGCATTATAAGCCGGGCGGATGATGTCATAATTATCATCGGTTACGCGAACTACGTGAGCTTCAACATCTCGATGACGATCTTCTTCGTTGTTTACTTGAATGTGAGCAACAACGTATTATTCAAACTTGAGAAACTCCACGAACTCAGTCAACGGAGGAATCCGAAATGGAATCACTTAATGAGAGAAAAACTCAAGATTCGACGAGAAATCCAAACCGTGAACTCGATTTTCGCTAAACCTCTGACCCTGTACTACGTTCAGATATTCATAGCAGTCATTTTCGACTTTGCAGCAATCATGGGACGAGTAATGCACGCCTACGAGAAGACAATCCTCCTGGCGAGCCTTTTTACATATATGGCCGTGTTGATGCAAGCTGCTCACAAGGGTTCTCAAATCATATCAAAGTGTCTCGAAACTGAACTCCATTTGTGGAGCCATCTGGTTACTGGAACTAGCTTACGGAGGAGTGGCGAGCAGTCCGAAGCAGTTGGAATCTTCCGTTATCGCGAGCAATGGGACGCACTCAAAGTTTCTTGCTTTGCTTCAAATATGGGGAATTTCCTCAAATTCCTCTCAACAATGGTCACCTGCGTAGCCGTGGTCTTGCAATTCGATTACAAGGTAGTTCGAGCTATCACGAATTTGGCCAAAGCGTCTCCCCAGACATAGAAATATTCTAGATGGTCAGTATGCCGCATGAGAAGCCGAAGTGAATCTGTTGTTTTTATTTATTTGATGATACCTACATATATAGTTCTGGACTTTTCCTTTCGCAACAGGTTCTCGGTGATGACAGGGGCCCTGAGCGCTGACATCTCGGTCATAGTTAGGAATGCAAGCGGTTTTCGGTAGAATGACACCAGAGTTTCGACTTTGAGGCGCTCCCTTGCGAGCCTCCCCTGCCACGTATAGTATCTCACAACTTGTAAAACGTGACAACAAATGATGACGTTTATCGTTAGAGATGGACTCTTCGAGCAGGGGCGTGCCCCCAATTTCTTATGTGGGAGGAAGAGCGGGGAAGTTTGGCACGATTGCGGAGGGGACAAACAGACGATGATTGATGATTACTCTCAGAGGTTAAGTGGGTTGGATGGAACGCACGGACATGCGATGATGGCTGACAGGGTTCGCATACAGGGGTCGAGCGGCGGCAGCGCTGGCAGCTTCGGCGATTATATCTTCCCAGCGTGCATCATATTCGAGCGAATTCAATCTCTGCGCAGATGTCTTCGCTCACTGTTCTCAGGTCTCGGATGCACTTCGAAAGCTAGCCTCGTTGATACATCGCGGGAAATTTCCTTCGCATCATTCGACCTGATGAACTTGTGCTCGTCAATGACTCTAATCCGTCAAGTAACCTCATCCAGCTCGCGTCTGCGCTTCGCAATCTTCGTAATTCGTGAAATCACTCACAAGCAACATCCGGCTATCAAGTCTGAGTACGGAGGAATCGATTCAGCTGCAATTTTTTCGCAAATGAAGAAGAACGAATGGGGTTCTTAAGAACGTAAAAGAGCCCACAAGGTGTTTGTACATTGAATCAAGAGAGCGACAGTCAGAGAAAAATCGAGTCCAGTTCTTCAGAGAGAGGATAAATTGGACTGACCTGGAGTCGCCATTCTCATGATCAAAATTGTTATGAGATGGAAAGATGCTTCCTGTGAATCGGAGCAACGAGCTGAGATCTAGACATTGAATTTCACCGAATCGATTCGCCCGACAATGCGTGATACTCTCACAACAGAGCATTCAAAGCGAATCGGTCTCGAGAAACTTCAGCAGGATCGATGCCTCGGAAGGAAAGCTCCATATGGTTTATGGAGTGTAGAGCTCACGATATGCATCGACGAGCGCGCTCCTTGCCAAGCGTTGTGGCAGCTTTCCGTAATGCGAAATCAATCGGCGCGAGAACCACAAGCGTCCTGAATACAATGCGAACCTCAAACAATTCGCTCCTCGCAAATAATAGGAGCATAGTACCCGTGATCGTCTGAAATAATTCAGCTTGTTCTGTTTGAAAGCTGCAGCAGTCAAAGCAGCCCCTAGCCTTCATGAATAACGTTAAGGAAATTGAGACTCAGCATTCCAGAACTACAGCCTCTGTGATGAAAATCTCTGGGATCGTTTTCCGTTTCTTGTGTTCATGTCATGGTCTTGAAACTGGTTTCCCGAGAATCAGGCTACTGAGCTTGCTCCTCTGGTCCGTGGCGGCAGCCACCTATCCGTTCACCGTGATGATCTTCTTCCACTACGCCACATTTGAAACTAAAGACCAGGTTGGCCTTTCCGACATAACCAGCGCCGTTGGAGCTTTCAACTTTATGCTGTCAACTTTAGCCTCGATGTTTCATCTCTTCATAAACCACAAATCGGTCGAGAGGCTCCTGTTGACGGATAGAAGCAATGCTGCAGATGTATTCATTCCCATAGCTTGCTGCATTCCATTCATCTTGACGTGCGGGAGCATTATATGCAGGGCGGATGATGTCATCATTGTCATGGGTTACGCGAACTACGTGAGCTTCGACATCTCAATGACGATCTTCTTCGTTGTTTACATGAATGTGAGCAACAACGTATTGCTCAAACTTGAGAAACTCCACGAACTCAGTCAATGGAGGAATCCGAAATGGAATCACTTAATGAGAGAAAAACTCAAGATTCGACGGGAAATCCAAACCCTGAACTCGATTTTCGCCAAACCTCTAACCCTACACTACCTTCAGTTATTCATAGGAGTCATTTTCGACTTTGCAGCAACCATGGGACGAATAATGCATGTCTACGAGAAGGCATTCCTCCTGGCGAGCCTTTTTACATATATGGCCGTGTTGATGCAAGCTGCTCACAAGGGTTCTCAAATCATATCAAAGTGTCTCGAAACTGAACTCCATTTGTGGAGCCATCTGGTTACTGGAACTAGCTTACGGAGGAGTGGCGAGCAGTCCGAAGCAGTTGGAATCTTCCGTTATCGCGAGCAATGGGATGCACTCAAAGTTTCTTGCTTTGCTTCAAATATGGGGAATTTCCTCAAATTCCTCTCAACAATGGTCACCTGCGTAGCCGTGGTCTTGCAATTCGATTACAAGGTAGTTCGAGCTATCACGAATTTGGCCAGAGCGTCTCCCGAGACATAGAAATATTCTAGGTGGTCAGCATGTCGCATGGTAACTAACACCCTGTACTTGACCACTGGACAGACCTGCACAGCTGAGTGCGACCCAATCTGGCGCAGGCGTCAATCTGGCGCGAGGTTCCGAATGGAAAACAGAAACTGTTCGCTTAGGAAGGTTAGGTTACGACGGGGTACGATAAACGTGACTGATGTGAGACGATCTTTCCGCGCCAATTTCTTGTGCTAAGCCGGGTTGACGCCTGCGCCAGATTTGACCTTTCTTGTGGAGCTATCGCCCTGCGATTTGACTACAAAACACTTCGCAAATTGACGGCTTTGAGCAATAATAGAGTTTAGATGACTCAGACGAGGAAAGGACCGATGGCGGGACTCGTTTCGGCACTCAATTAGTAGGCCTTCGTATCTTTCGGCTGATTATGTGCTGGGGCGCGAAACATTCTTCTTTGATACACCCGGATTTCCAAAACCCGAAATCCCGAACGTCTCAGAATCCCGAAAAACCTGGAATGCCGGAAAGTCGAACAGCCAGCGAACCTCCTATGCAGATCATCGGCGAACAGTGAAATGGAATTGAGACTCGAGACAAGTGCGTTGAAGGATATCGAGGGCACTGACGCGATGACAGTTGTCAGGCCACATCAGAGAACATATCTAGGAACTAGGCAAAAGGAAGACACTGCGGTGATGAACTCACACACGTTTTCATCGGAGAATGAATTTGAAAACACCGTTGACAAGCAGCAAAGTGTGGTTTCACGGAATCAAGCATTTCAAGCTTGCTACTGAAAAGTCCTCTTCAGGAAATAAAAGCTCAGATTGCACGGTTAAGTTTTTTTCCCGACGTGAATTGACTGCCCCGAACACTGATGGGCGGCGCGCTCTCTATTATTTGCTATTGAATCACTGTTCACTGTTCGCCGATGATCTACTTAGAAGGCTGTTCGACTTTTCGGATTTTGTCGTGCCGCATCCAAGCCCATTGTCCACTCCGTAATCCGCATTTTCATTTCCGAGCGATCACGATCATTACCTGGGTAGTGTCGTGAAGAAACTCACCTTACCCGACAAAACATAGGATTGCTTACGATTTCCCAGACAGACGAATCATACCGGATCGACAGTCACGTCAATGCGACGCCATCGGTTTGTTACTGAAGATATACACATTACGTGATGCTGGTTCTACATCGTCCGGCTCTCCTCACACCGACTCCGCCTTTTTTGTTTCCTGTTTCTCATTTCACGAGAATTCCCTCTTCATTCTTTCTGCTTGACCATGAATGATGTGATTCACTCTTTTCTGGCCGATGAGAATCGCTTGACATTACATCAAGAACGGATCGCGCTGAATAATTACCCAACAAATCGCGAGATCGGAGCGCGTGAGAATCCTTCAAAACTACGAGAAGAACGGGATCCCACAGCTCAGCAGCTTTATTTTCATTTCATCAATTCTTATCAGAGGTCACAATATTTGTGAGGACTCATTTAGCTTCCTACCACGCAAGCTTAGCATGCAAGTTTTCGGGACAATTGTCGCTGACTGATCGCATGCTTAGCTTTATCACAAAATTCGATCGGACCTAACATGCAACAAAGCACGATTTTGACGACAACGGCTGAGAATCCAATCAGTTAGCAGCTGGTCACAATTTTCAGAGATCGGGGGCTCTATCGTCTCCATCAGGTAATAGTCGAGGAGCATCTTTCGCTCCCCGCTCGGATACGGTGTAGGTGGTAGACGAGTCGAGAATTACAGCAGTATTCTGGGCTGCACAGAAACGTTGATATTCTTCTTGCTGTCTGAGTTTCGTGATATGAAATAGAAACTCCACCAAAGAGTTCTGATGATCGGGCGGCGCTTTCCGACGAACGGTTGTCGCTCGTTGGTTCGATAGGTTGTGTCGCGTCAGGAACTTATCCAGCCAACCACAACTGGCCACGAAACTGTGATGGCCAATGCTTTTAGCGAATTTCCTAATCATGGATCGAGTAACTACAATTTGTTTGGAGCGATTCTCTGTGATGAACTGCAGCACTTTTCGGTCAAGCTCATCATCTTTCACGGCTCGTCCGCCGCCTTTGATTCGCTTGCTCGCCGGATTCAGTTTCGCAAGATCGTCTTTTTGCGAGACCCATTGTTGCACGCGGCTGCGACTCACGCGGAATTTATCAGCGGCTTTGTTTTTCGAGTTTTCTTCCGCAAATCGCACAACGCTGAGCTTGAACGATACTGGATATGATTTCCTCGACGGACCGGCACTGCACGAATCCGGCTCGTTCTCCATGTGGGCTCCAAGTATCAATGTCAAAACCGTCCACGAGGAATAAAAAACACCTGGCACAGTTCGCTCGTTCAGAGCTCAATGCTGGAAACTACCACACACAATGCAGACAGACATTCATCGAGTCTCGCTCCTCAAAACAACGCACTTGCTCCGATGAGCAATGTTTCTCCATCCGGTAGCGGCGAACGCACAACGCGGTAAAGGCAGCGTGGAGTCTGTAATCGTGCCGCGCGAGAGGGAAATGGAGGAGGACGCTCAGACATTTCATTTGATCCGTTTTCGAGTAGAGCTATTCCTTGTTTTAGGCTCCTCTATCAAAATCGGCGGAACTTGGACATACCACCCGTGCGTGTCTACACAGATGGACGCGTCCGCACACTGGAAGAGAAGTCGGTGCTGTCCATCGGAAGTGTGTGCATTGATAGGCACGTCCGGGCTCCAGAAGAGCAATGCGGGGCTGTCTAGAGGAGTGGCTTCACCGATGTCAACGGATATCCAGGAACAATTGAAAAGCTTTGCACATGGATCGGCCAGTCGAACGAGTCAGGCACTCTACTACTGCCTGTATTTGCTAACGGGATGTGGAACGAGAAATTTCTTGAAAGTAGTGTAATTTTCGCGCGTGTGGTCCTAGCGAAGTGCCTCTGTGGCCATTTCCATCGCATTCCCAAGACCAGAAATATGCCCTGGAATTGTGTCGCTAGGTCAGCCGGTCCTCTTAGCATAGGGCTGTAACCGTGTTTCGGCGGGGCCGAATTGTGACGTCAGGTAGCACCGATGGAAATTTGACTCGTTCCCCCCGGGTGTCGTGTTGGGACCGTTCGGACCTCCTCTTCACCAAGGAGTCGATTCAACCAGACTGTGATGTAATATCAGACTATGTGAAATGTGAATGCATGAAATCGCTCACAGGTCAAAAGCTCAGATCGAGTGTCTCGACGATTTTAATTGATCGCCGTTCATTTGCAGACCGATTTCATGTCACATATTTTACAGTCATCAGGCCGCGACGAGTGTTCGGTGGCTTATCACTAGAGCCCGGAAGTTCAGGCATTATTCATTGAGCACTCCCCATCAATTCATGGAATAGTTGATCGGAGTTCGACTACATCGTTGATTGCCGCCCAATCACGGCCGGGGCTGAAACAATCGAACATCAAATACTCATATATCCATCAATTCATATGGATAGATGAAGGTCAAAAATGATTCATGCCTGAACTTCCGGGCTTTACTCATCATACTTAGATTCGTCACTGATCAGAGCCACAACTAGCAGAAAGAGAGAGAGAGAGAGAGAGAGAGAGAGCAGTGTTTTATTCTCATTCAACGTTGAGGTTCGCTCACATATCCTCCACCACATGCATGTATACCGAACAAGCTCAATCTAGATTAGGAGAAGATCCCTTGAGAGAGAGTCAAAAAATTGTTTAACGATTCAAGCTTGCAGCTTTGAAAATCCATGAATCAGTTCCGGGGTCTACAACGAATCACCAGCGGTTTCTGCGTCATTGTGGTGAACTCGAAGCCGGGTCTCATTTTCAAAGGAAGGGTCGGAGTTTCGGGGCAGGTCTCGAATTTGAAATGCAAGACCATATTTGCCAGGGCGGTAAGAGAATTCATGAGTGCTAGTCTTTTGCCCGCACAATGTTTCGGACCATCACCGAACAGCAAGAAGGCTCCAAGTTCTTGTTGTTGCTCGAGCTCGCCTTTGACGAACCGTTCTGGTTGGAATTTCGTGGGCTCTGGGAAATATTGTGGATTCTGCATCATCTCATGTACTAAAAAGAGCACTACAGTCCCCTTTTCGACCGGAATGCCTCCAACAACTGTATCAGAGGAACATATCCTATCGACCTGCCCGATAAAAGGGAAAATTCGGAAAGATTCAAAGATGCAGCCTTCGAGGTAATTCATGTTCTGAACGTCCTCATGGCGCACCTCTTTGCGGTCTCCCATCAGGGACTTCAACTCATCGAACGCTCTTTGCTGGGCATCAGGGAACAGCGCCATGAAATAGGCGGTTAACGTGATTGCCACGGAAGTCGGATCGAGTCCTGCAACCATGAAGAGAAACGCTTGAGAAGTCAGAATTTCGTCGGTGAGGTTTGGGTTTTCTCTCTGCAGGAGAAGTTGTCAGTCGATGATATCCGTTGTTTCATTGGCCACCGCTTCATCAAGATTTGCTCGTTTTTCTTTGAACATTTGCAGCGCAATTTTTTAAAAGAAAACGGTAGTCGCATTCGGCGGGAAAATCACTCCCGGAACATATCGGAAAAGATTGGGCGCCACAAAAAACAGGAAGTTAGCCAAGCCCGGACCCAGGGTAACAATAGTGTACTTCATGAGTTGCGAATAGGGATTTTCAATGCAATTAGTATCCTTGCCATATGCGATAGCCATTATAGAATCAAAAGAATACATTTTAGCATATTCGAAGAACTCAGTATCGATGTGGCCGCCGTTCACTTCGGCCATCGCGTTCAGCTTCTTCGCGAGACGCTTCGCCATGACATCGAACTTTGTGATCATGTATATCATCTTGGCGGAGGTGAAAGCGTATCCCATCGCACTTCGCAGGGATTTCCACTGGTCGTATGGTTGATTCATGAGAATGTGATCCCAGATGGGCTCCCCCGTTGTGAACTCGAAGGTACGTTTGAAGAAGTTGTCGAACTGCTTTATGAGAACTTCTTTCGCTATCTCAACCTCCGTGGTGGCGAGCGTTGGAGTGAAGCCATTGTAGGTACCGAAAATTCGTCCGTATCGCTTCGCGGCGACAGCATGGAACTCGCTGAGCCCTCGGGTGTTGAGGATCCACAGTATTCGGTACAGATAATGGTAGTAAGGTTCGTAAACGATTCCTTTGCCATGCCAGAACCGGGACACTCTCACAAGCTTCACGACGAGTAATAGCAGAAGAAGTGACAGAAAAAGAACGAGAAACATTGTCACTCTCAACGAAAACGATAACCGTACGAATGGGACGTTGTTTCTTGTGTGGCGGAGGCAACAGCAAAGAGCGAGAACGAGTGTTCGTGACCTTGGCCACCTAATCTATTAGCTGAGAGAGAAGAACGCTTGGGAGCACTTAGATTGATACCCGGCTGCTTTTTTTTTGTCTACACTCTTTTTCTCCGATGGCTCATGATAACAGTCATCGAGACACACCATAACTGTTTTTACTGTCGGCTTCTTGAATCAGTTCAACGGGATGATAGTTCGTCCTGCTGTATCTGAACTTTCGAACTTCATTCGAAACTGAATCTTGAATCGGTCAGAACCTCCTCTTGTTCAGAATGGTCAAGGTTCGCAAGGAATGGTCAAGGTTCGCAGCTGAATTGGTCGAACGGAGTGAAGCGAAGCGGAAAGCTTTTCACCGCAAAGCCGTTGCGTTGGACTCTGCGCCGGAGATAGTCCGGATCGAATCTCTGCCAATATCAAGGTCATTTGCACACCTCCCTTGCTGAACTATTCGCATGACTCGGGCTTTTCGATAGAATCCCTCTATCAGATTCCGAAGTTCAACAAAAGATTCCTTTCTCTCATAATCTCGATGGGTTCGTGCTAATGGTGACTCCAGTTTCATGTGGCTGACTTCGCAGAGAGAACAGTGCCGGCAAGCAGTCGCATCGCACTGATTTGAACGATGGATGCGAGAGAGGCTCGAGTTGCTCATCTCTAAACTGTCCAATTTATTTCCAAAATATATATATGACAGTTTATTCACACGGGACGTGTCGAGAATACCTAATATTTAATATACATCGAGTTGTATGTTCCTCATCGGCGTGCGCTCTGCCGTCAAAGACGAGCGAGAGATGTGAGCCCATTGACCTGTGTACACGAAGAACCGTGGTACATCTGGCATTCGTTCCCGCACAGTTTGCAGCGACAGGCTGCTGAAGGTTGGTGGAAAACATCCGACCGACAAAGGAGATGGTGGAAGCCATGACAGCTGAACCTCGTTATTATGTGGCGGTTCGGTGAATTACCGATCTTCCAGGCCTCTGAGGTCATCGCTGGCGAGCGTAGGAAGTCTGGGTCGATATCCTCTAGTTTCATATCCTCTTCTCGTTTTAGCGTCTTGAAGGCTTCCGTAGGAGCTAGCTCGTAGAGCTGTTGAAGATCTTCGGAAAATGTTCTCGTGTTGCACATGAGATAAACCAGTCGATTCCTGGTCGATGGATGCAGCCCAAGCGCCCGTTTAAGGAAAAGGGTTTTGACCGTGTTCAGTTTCCGTAGATCTCCGAGGTTCAGGAAATTCCACACGATTTGTATCCCGTAAGTGGCCGACGGCGCCAGTTTGATGTGGAAGAGCTTCATGACAGTGTCGAGAGATAATTTCTGCGGAGAGCTCATCTGCGAAAAGGTCAAAATCGTCTTGTGGACTCGATCCAGGACATGTTGGCTGAAGGATGTACCGGTGGTAGTGAACGTGACTCCGAGATACGTGAACTTTTTCACGAAGCGTATCTCTCGTCCGTTGAGTTTCAAGACGTCGGTCCTGGCCAGGGGCCCACCGAGACGAAACTTCATAGCCTCAGTCTTTTCCTCGTTGATGTTATTTCCAAAATACATAGGCATATTAGATTAGTGAATCTGAGGAGGCAGGCCAACAGAGCCCCCTTTCCCATTAGAAATGAAGAATGTCAGAAACATGTCGATTTCTCCTAACTCGAGAGAGTTTTTTGAGGAGCACGAATGGAAAGCCTTGTTTCCGCGCTGCTTTCGCCGTATTCGTACAACAAGCCTTAGGAACCCGCTGCGCGCGCAGACGATTGGTTTGAGTTCCGTTCGATTCGGTTCGTTCCCCTAGGCTGATTCGTGTTCGTTAGGATGTCCTCCAGCGTAATCGCCGGAACCCTCCCTTCACCTAGACACCGTTAGTTGGAGCCGATTCAACCCTTGTGTCCGAAAAAGAAATCGAACGGCTCGGTTGTCTCACGGTTACACTGCAAATCTTGTGACCAGAACTCGATGGCGATCTTTGATATCCCAGCGTCGTACATGTGACATCGGGTTCAGGAACATTTCTCTCCTCCACGACACAACAGTGGTGACGAGGCACGTCAAGTGGTGACCCGTGAAAGAACCTACGAACATTGTGAATAGTGGAGTGAAGAGACTTTCTAGCTTGAACACAACAGTGGATCACCACGCAGCAGTGTTATATGGCAACGATCACAGAAGAGGAACTACGGGAAATCTACCGGCGTACGATCAAGGAACCAACCAAAACCGTGACAGCGGCGGGTACCCGCGCAGGTTTGTCATTCGCGGTAGAGTCCAGACCACGTCTCGACGCCAGGGATCCGATCGCTACACGATCTCGATCGAACCCGGCCACAGGGCAACGGGTGCAAAAGAGGAAAGCCTCATCGCAGGTAGAAAGAGGCAGGGGAACGCCTCGTCGTCGATAACCAATAAACGCAATTTCATGCTCCAATCATCAGTCAGATCAAACCTTCTTTTTGTCGGAGTGTTCGCAGCCACCATGGTCCAGAGCGCGCGGCCGCAAGCGCTATTCTGCTCATCGGAATTATTGGGACCCCCATCTGGCTGATCTTCTACGACCCAGATTCAAACCCCCCTATCCTACGGTTCACTGTGAAATTGATGGGGTGATTCACAGCTCTGCCAAGGGGGGGAGGTGTTCGGATCAGCTGAAAAACGACATGAGCGCCATCTATGTTTCAGGAACCTCCTCGCCTAGGAACCTAATTCGTTCCACGAAAACGTTTGTTAACCCGATCCTTTCCAAACACTCCACGAGAAGAGCTTTCAGAGGCAAATTGACTTCCCAGCCAGAGGAAAAAGGTTCGTTGAATGAGTCAGGGGGTTCGTTGAGAGGAAAAACGGTGGCAATCGTTTCGGTAAGCGGAACATCCTGAAACATATGTAGATGGCGCTCATGTCGTCTTTCTGGAAACCGCTTCCAGCTGATCCGAACACCTCCCCCCTTGAGAGAGCTGTGAATCACCCCATCAATTTCACAGTGAACCGTAGGATAGGGGGGTTTGAATCTGGAAAATGAAAACAGTCTCTTGTAACCGGTTTCTCTTATAAGTGAGGAGGGCCAGTCCAGCATGAGCATGAAGCTTCTGGGTCTAGGAAAGCTGAGATCCTCCCAATATATAATTTGTGGACTCATCCGCAATGGCACAAGTGCTTTCGAGTGATTTAACGTAAGTTTCTTAAAGAATGAATGAAAGAAACTATTTTTACCCTCGAGAGCATTTTTCGTAACGACATAGTATTTGGAGACCACGACAGGAGTTTCACAGATTCGATCAACACGAGTCCGCTTGCATCCACGTAGATCTCGATGGGAACGAGGAACGAATGCGCTCCGCTGTGTCATCAACGCGCAATCTTCTTAAATAGATATTCCACCGAGAAGATTTCGCTCCAGCTCCACGGCGTTTGAAAAGCCACAAGTCTACAATATTGGCTCTTTCAAGCGGTGAGAAACATGAAAATCCGGATCGGAACGCTCTCTTATGTGCATTTTCCCCTTATAAGCGAGCCTTTTTTACGCAGTGTACTTCAACATGGATGTCGATGAAATCAGGAAACGCAAAACTGTCTCTTATCCGCGAGAGTCTCTTTTGTGCGTGTCTCTTTTAACTGGGTTCGGCTATATGCCTGAGGACTCATTCGGCTTCCTCCAAGTCAAGCTTGGCACGCAAGTTTCCGAGAACTGGAACAGGCTTCGAACCTACCTTGCAATCATGATTGTATGGATAACGGCTGAGAATCCAATCAGTTAGCAGCTGGCCACAATTTTCGCAGATCCGAGGTTTTATCGTCCTTATCAGCTGATAGCCGAGGAGCATCTCTCATTTCCCGGTCGGTTACCGGGCAGCTGTTAGATGAGTTGGAAAGAACGGAAGCTTCCCCGGCTGTGCGAACTCGTTGATGTTCTTCTCGCTGTCTGAATTTCGTGGTATAGAATGGAAACTCCACCGAAGGGTTCTAATGGTAGGGCGGGTTTCGACGGAGGAAGCCGTCTATGTGCGAGGGTCTTGGACCCGAGACACAACGGATGTTTTGACGCATGTAGATGTCTGCTTCGAAAAAACTCCTTTTGTTATTTGGCGGTCTGACATGAGAGCTTGGTAAGTGCAATGATCGTCTGGCTAGGCTCATACTGGGCATATGCTGAAAGTTTTTCGGGCTATCCGGGAATGTGAGAATGTACGGTTTCGGTTGAAATTCGAGATGACTCCAGAATTCAATGCCCGCCATGGCTTTCTTCGGGATAAACGGCTCGACGGTCGCTGTTTCATTCACGAAACTCTAAGCCCAGAGTTACTCACGTCTCTGGGAAGGTTATAGGGTTATTTTCATCATTCGTTAACCCCACAGCATTGAGATTTTAATTCATTCAAGCATACTCCGTTATTGTTCTGAGCGGCCCCAGATTTCACCGAACAGTCCCCTTGACTTCCTCCTATGTCGACTTCCGACAACGAAGATTTGTCTGCGGCACGATTGCGAGTCAACTATATTGTGTTTATCAAAAACGAATTAGATTATATCCCCTGCTGCATGAGAGATGCCGCGCGAGCAATGTTGACTTACAAGGGAGGATCGCGGACTGTAACCCCACGATCGAGGCGATTCTTTTTGCATCATGATTGTCACATCGGGAGTGGACAAAAAAAAACATCTATCTCGGGCTGACGGTCAGTCCACATGATTTGGAAAGCCCAGCAGCCAGCTCCAACTCATGGCCTCGAGAAATTCTCTATGCCTATGCTTTGTGATAAAACTATGATATGTGGATGGTGTTTTCTATGTTCCACTGTCGCCATCGGATGATCGTATTTTCTGTGATACAAATGTGACCTCATCGTGATTTTGGAATTTTTCGAAGACATCGAGACCCGTCTGTGAACTGCCCGGGTAAAAAACTACCGTATCGTTGATTGGGAGCCGTTTTCAGCTGTTTTGGAGGAAAATATGGAGGGAGGGGGAACGAGGCGGTTGGGGAAGGGGGAGAGTCGCCCACGTGCGTTTCTGTGACCTGCTCTATACGATGCAGGAGGTTCAAACCCGATCGGACTCCTGGCGTTGAAGTCCATCCAGGACAAACTCTTCTCGCAAACAGATCTTTGATCTGTGCATTTCAGGAATCAAAATATGTAGACTGGACATCAGCCCGAGATAAGTGTTGTTTTTGGCCACTCCTGAGATGAAAATTGTGATGCAAGAAGAGGCGCCTCGATCGGCGGGTTACAGTCCGAGGACAGCCCTTGTAAGTCGAAATACTGGAGACGCCAAGAGAATGCGAGTAGCTCATCGTTCGCGAGTTTCCGCCGATCCGGTCCAAACGGCGGCGGACCTCGATGGCCAGCGTCAGAAGGAGTCCGGCGTCTCGTTTGCCGATTTACTCTATAATCGTCTCCCACTGGCGAGCTCTGCTTCTCGTACCAATCCTGCTGTTCAATCTGCCGCACTAAAGGCGACTCGAAGATGCAGTTGCGTCAGGAGCGTAAACGTATCGGTCCATCTGTCCCGGTGGAAAGTGCGTCGCCCGAGGTAGGAGAAACAACCCCCATTGACACGGAGGTCGATCTGGCAAGTCGTGAATTTCGGAGGAGATTTCTAGATCAGGAGTATGGAGTTGCTTGTTCGGTATGCGACAGACTGTGGTGACCTCGAGGACGCGAAGCCGATTCATTCTGCAACATTATACAGTGGTGGACATTGAGAGATTGCCACCCAGTTTTTTGGAAATTTTCACACGAAAAAACGCGCGTCCTCCCAAGGAATAGTTAAGGCATGAAATTAGTCACCCACTGTTCTCAACTCGATTGTGCACGATTAGAATTGATTTTTGAAGGGAATTGAGATTTTAGCATGGACATTGAAATAAGGCCACTCCCGAATTTCGCGGTGGAGCGTCGCCCTATTGGTCCGAATGGGAACGACAACGAAGATTTTTCAATCGGGCGCTTCGTTATCCCTAAAGTGAGCCGTTCTTCGTTCCATCGCTCGAGTTCAATCGTTCTTGTGATCATGGGAAGGAAGAAGGCTCTCAGTGACATCGGGTAAGCCTCAATCCTCAGCCATCAACAAAATGGCGTTTCGATGAACGAGATCGCTCGAAGGTTGAACCGCTCCAGGTGCGCCATCCAGAATTTTCTCAAAAATCCCGAGACCTATGGCAAGAATTTCAATAGAAAAGGCAATCGGAAGTTGTCAGTTAGAGATCGAAGGCGACTCTTCAGTCGAGCATCGAAATCTGGGGTTAGTTCGACAGAGCTGAGGGATGATCTTGACCTCCCGGTCTCATCCCGGCATGCGCGGAGGCTTCTCAGGGGCAAGAAACACTTTGCGTGGCAGAAGATGAAGAGAACCCCGGAGTTGACTGAGCGTCATATGAAGGGACGAATCAATTATGCGACTTCAGGTCTAGAAATTGGTGACAAATGGCGCACGGTGACCTTTTCCGTCGAAAAGAAGTTCAATCTCGACGGCCCCGACAATATGGGTATAACGGGCAAGGCTCTTCAACTCCTCAAGAGCTACCTTAACGATCGGACTCAACGGCTTCGATGTGGTGGAGGTGCTTTCTCGGAATCCAGAGATGTGACCTGTGGCGTGCCCCAAGGTGGTCCTTTGAGCGCAACGCTTTTTGCGATTTATATCAATGATCTACTATACAAGAGCAATGATACCGTTGCTTTTCTTGGCTTTGCGGACGATACCTGTTTACTGTTTAGTTCCGCAGCGAAATCGACTGGGTGCTGATAGAGAGAACGCTGAATGATGTGGCCAAATGGTCAGTTGATAATGGTCTGCTATTAAATGCCGCCAAATCGATGTACATGATATTTAAATTGCGAGACAACCTCTTGAGACCTCCAATCAAGATTCACAGTCCGTCATGCGACTCGCTGTCGCAAGTTGATTCTTGCAATTGTGAACAAATTCGAAATGTAACGGAAGCACGGTACCTGGGTGTAATCGTAGACGAAAAACTAGAATGGAGATCTCATTCGGAAAAGCTACTTATAAAACTACATGTCGCAGCCGCCACTTTAACAAAACTAAGCCGCGTAATCGATAGAAAATCGTGTGTGGTTGCCTACAGAGCTCTTTTCGAGTCCCATTTGAGATACGGGATCCTTGCGTACTACTCAGCGTTTCAGACCACTCTTGATCCGATTGCAAAATTGCAGAAAAGAGTTATTCGACGGATCGCTAAGGGACGTCGTACAAATAGTTCTACAGAACTATACTCAACACTGCAAATACTACCGCTCAAATCCCTGTATGTGCAGGTCCTCCTGACAGAATGCAATGTTCGAAACCCGAGATATACGGACGAGATCTTGAAAGGCCAGCACCGTGACCGCCCCTGTCGTGATGGAACACCATCCTTGAGACTGATACGAACTAGATTGACGCGTTCGGACAAATATTATATGAACAGATACTTGATGCTGTATCGCGATCTCCAAAAGGAAATAGAAAGTAGTATTACCCAGGATAAACCCTCCGTGATGAAAAAAAAGATAAAGCAATTAGTGTCTACCCATGCTGATATAGCGGAGAAGTTCAAATAACAGATCTGACTACCTTAGTGAATAAGTGGATTACGAGACGAAGTGATGCCGATACCCCCCCACCCCTCTCTAGGAAATGTTGTACATAAAGTGCAAATCCGCAGACAGGGCGAACGGCCTCGCGGAAAGAGTTTTTTCGACGAAGGTTAACAATAAATGCACTTACTGTTAAAAAAAAAAAAATTCCATCACTACTTGAGAGATTTAAGACGGGAACCGCGACGAATGTGGAGCCGCATCTTCGGCGGCGGATCGGTCATGATCTGGGCTGCGATCTCGTTCAAAGGCAAGTCAGATATCGCCTTTATTTCTGGGCGGCAGAAGTCTGAAGATTATATATCGACCCTAGATAGCTTCCTCGTGCCCTTCGGAGATCGCTGCCATGCGGAGAATTCATCTTCATGCAGGATAATGCTTCAATCCACGAGTCGGCCTTGACGAATCGGTGGTTTGAGAGCAAACGAATGCTATTATTGGACCACCCCGCCCTGAGCCAGGACTTGAATCCGATAGAGAACTGTTGGGGTATACTTGCAAGTTGATCAGTTTACGCCAATGGGAAACAATATAATTCGATTTCGGAACTGAAGGAGTCGATAGAAGAGTGTTGGCGACAAATAGAGCTTCCCACCATTCAAGCCCTCATAAATTCGATGCCTGCGCGTCTTAGGGATGTCTTGTTAGGCCAAGGGAGGATTACTAAATATTGAACAATACAAATATTCAACGATCTGCCGCGCAATCCTGAGTTTTCAATCAGAATCCATGGCCGGCCTTATCTCAATGTCCAGGCCAAGAATTAGTTTTTCGGGAGTAACTTCCTGGAACCGACTTCTTTCTCTCTCCAATTTTTCTCACGGTCGAGACATTGTGGAAGACATATTCCGACATAGTCTCTGGGCTCCAGTTATTAAAACCGTCAAGAAATCGCCGAGAATATGGGTGGCCTTATTCCAATGTCCACCACTGTAGATCATCGGTTGTCAAACCCAGTGTAAGTAGGGGCGGGGGCGGGGGAGGGTCCGCCACGGGCGGCACTTCTTTGGGGGCCTCGGGCGGCGTTTTGGCTCCTTTTCCTGTTCTCTTGTTACCGTTTCCTCCTGGGGGTAGGCTCAGGGGCGGCATTTTCCGAAACTTCAGGGTTTCCGCTTCGGGCGGCACATAGCCTAGCTACGCCCCTGGTCAAACCCAAACTACAAAATTGTGCAGCACATATGCAGCATTTCTCGAGTCGAAAATCCCCGACATGGCATGTTGCAACGGGTTCCGATATCCCCCTGTTCCCGAAAACTTGCCACCTTCGAATGCGATAACGACACGCCCCATGTGTCCCCGCGTACCGTTTATGCAGATTCGGCGGCTACGCCACGATAGATCATAAACGTTCCTGTGTATATCCAGGAAACGGTGCGGGCCTAGTTCAGCGCAGCCCGATTTCAGCGCAGAGCCGATTTCAGCGCCCGGCCCAATTCAGCGCAATTCCGTGGAGCACCTGCGACCAATTTCAGCGCGGAGCCGACTTCAGCGCGGGGCCGACTTGAGCGCGGGGCCGATTTCAGCGCAGGGCCGATTTCAGCGCGAGGCCCCTTGGAACGCACGCACCACAAGCACCACTGTGGTACTGACTACTGTGCCACTCACGACCAGTACTCGGGCTAAAGCTCGGTGTTTCTAAAGTATAAATCCTGCGAGTTGAAATGCGAGGCGCGAAACCGCCACAGCGGTGACTCGACCACGCTTTCGATACACTGGCTCGCAGGCATCTGCTTGCGCTTGCCGCTCGCTACGCTCGCGGACTTGGATGTTTCCCACTGCCCCAGCCGCAGTTATCGCAGACCAATGAATTACGACAGAATGATTTTCACCGCTCTCGCCATCCGTGTATTTACGTTAAGGAATAAGTCGCCGAGCGCCACCTTGAAAAGAACACTATAGGGCAGCCAACAGTTTCCCGACCGCCACCAGATTCCGCATGACCGCGTACGAACTGCAAGACTCCTTTCTCGAAAGCTTAATGGACGACATGGAGTACCAAGATGAGGTAGCACGTCACCGATCTCTTCTGCGCTCGGATAAGACCGTACTTCAAGCTACCGAGAGAAACTACGTTCTGTGAGTAGTGACCACCTCACCTCTCTCGTGTGCGCTGAAATCGGCTCCGCGCCGAACTCGGCCGAACTTGGCCTCGCGCTCAAATCACCCGTGCGCTAAAATGTGCCTCGCGCTGAAATCGACCCTGCGCTGAAATCGGCTCCGCGCTGAATTTGGCCGTGCGCCGAAATCGGCCCTGCGCTGAAATCTGCCTGCGCTGAACTAGGCCGCCACGCAGGAAACTATCCACGAAACCTGGCAGACGATTATGCCTTCAATGTGTCCCTGAAGAAACACATCATACACAAGAGCTACGCCTGTTCGGGACTCGTGAAGAAGGAGGATCTTAAACACTACCTGGATTATTTCCAAGTTACACCCTTGTATAAGCTTTACAAAATAACCATAGATTGGACTTTGGATTACGCTGAAAATGGAGACGAGCAGCAACAGTTAGAGCCTGTGGCAGCCCCTATTAACAGCTCGCCGCCATTTGTACGGCCTGCTCCGTGATTAAGATTTCAATTTTTAATTGAAATGGTCCCTGTGGTTTTTTTTTTTGACGAACGGTTGTCGCTCGCTTATTCAATAGGTTGAGTTGCGTCGGAAACTTATCTTTTCTCCCCCATTTTTCCCTTACCCCCTACTCCCCGGAAGACAGTCAATGATCACTTCGAAGACCCATCCTACTCTGCATTTCAGCAGATTGGGACAGTGTTTCAGCATCTTTTGGAATTCTTATGAATATTCCCGAAGATGGAATTGAACCCGGTCCTCCCGGTCAATGTAGCCGGTCGTCATGACCATAGTGACTCCGCGCAGTGCTGAAACATGTGCGCTTCCTCAGATCGCAAGAAGGTGGGCTTGGACGACACTCTAGCAGATCACGCATCTTGAATGAATTCAACGGCGTGTCGATCAGCTATTGTCCCTTGCTTCGATCGTGAGTTCTTTTCCGTCGTTTCGAAGACCTTTTTGTCTCAAAATATTCCAAGGCACAGTGTACCGGGATCGATCTACTGCTTTGACGACATCATTAGCTCCGTCCGAGGAAGCGGCGACGATACCAGTTTGCAGCAAATTGAAGCTCCTGAGTCTTGTACAGATAAGATCTTGGAGGTGCTCAGCTGTTGCACGCTTTCTCAATCGGACAAATCCGGGAGGCGCCACTTTTGACTTCCCAAACGACTTCCCAAAAGGAGAGTGCCTGACTTGTTCCGCACATGGATCTGCCTGTCGATTCCTCTCCAATGTAATTGGTCCGAATATTCAATTTTTTGATAAGAAACACTTTTATTTAACCAAAACGAAGATGAACATCCTCGGGGGAGTACACATTATACAGGGTGACAGAAAATAACTCGGACGATTCATCGAACGAGCTAGCCGCGAGATGACTGATGAAAACAACGATGTGGATATTGTTACAAATTCGCGCATCCTCGTAGTCGTTGTTCGCCAACTTTGATTCGAATCCAGCCATCCAGTCTTTTTTTTCGCCATGTCGAATAAAAATGATGCCGCAATAAACCTGTTCAATGCGGGAAAACGTCAGTGCGAGATCTCCCGCCTGCTCGGTATGTCGAAGCAAACCGTATCCGACACCATGAAACGGTTTCGAGAGCTAGGCCACGGCGGCGACCGTCCTGGGAGAGGCCGAAAACGCAGCGCAAACATCCCGAGTGTGAGGAGAAAGATCAAGAAGCGAATACAGCGTAATTCAAGGGTCTCAATGAGGAAAATCGCCCTAGAAATCAAAGTTAACCGTGAAACAGTGAGGCAGATAGCCAAACTTGATCTGGGCTTGAAACCCTACAAGCCGAAAAAAGTTCAACTTCTAAAAGATAAAGACAAAGTGGTTCGGCTCCAACGATGTCGCCTCCTTGTGCACCGGGCCGCCGGTAGACACTGGGAGACGATTCTCTTCACAGACGAGAAACTGTTCAGTGTAGAGCAATCTTACAACTCTCAAAACGATCGATATTGGTGTTCCGAGAATCCTGGCTCATTTTCAGTGGTAGAGCGACGTCAAAATCCCAAGTCCGTAATGAAGTGGGCAAGTTTTTGCGCGACAGGCAAAACTAATCTGGTTTTCGTTGAACAAGGAGTGAAAATCAATCACGAAGTGTACCGGAAAGAGATTTTGGAGACCGTGGTGCTTCCTTGGGCCAGGAGCCACTTCAGGGATTCGTTCTGGACATTCCAACAAGATTCAGCGCCGGCTCATAGAGCGAAATTGACACAGGACTGGTGTAAGACCCACTTCCCTGATTTCATCGCGTCGAAGGAATGGCCGCCCTATTCACCGGACTTGAACCCGATGGATTACTCTGTGTGGTCTATTCTAGAGGCCAGGGCCTGTGCCAAGAGCCACAAAAGCTTGAGCTCCCTCCGCCAATCCCTTCTACGCGAATGGGACCGTTTGAATGTGGATCAGCTGGTCATTTTGAGATGAACTAGTGGGATGAATTGGAGCGAGGCTCCTCAAAATTTCTATGTAGTTTGATGGATAAAAACTGGAGTGTTTCGCAGCTATATCAGAAAACGTTTGTCCGAGTTATTTTCTGTCACCCTGTATCACATTGAATGTTCTGATTCATCACTTATATGTACAACAATATCGTCACTTAGAAACAATGTACAGATGGCCAATGTACAGGCCATGAATATATTTGGCAAGTCTCCAAGCAAAATGTTGTTCCGTTCTGACAGTTCGAGGTACTAGTGAGTCTCGAGCACGAACCCGCTCCGACTTTGAGTGTGCCGCAGTACGAAAAACTCATCAAAAACAAGTTCGTTTTTCACCATTTTGCGGAAAACCTTAATATCGATCTTGTGGAGTCGGTGTGTGATATCAGTGATTACGAGAGTTCCTTTCTCTGGTTTGCATCTAGACTCGACTTTCCGCAAGAATTTTCTGACTAGTTTTTGCAATTTATCAATGTCTCCCTTTCTAGTGGTATTCCACACAGGGCTTGCGTACAGTACAACAGAAAGAACATAGGATTCAAAAAGTTTCAAATAGGCGGAGGGACGATCGAGTGTAAACGCGCGCATAATCCATGCTGAGACCATGCTAGTCTTCTGGATCACAATATCTATATGGTCAAGAGAATCGAGATTTTCAGAAATGCGGACGCCGCGGTCACTGGCGCGCGAAAGTATCTAAAGTCACCGCTCGAACCTAATATGACGATCGAGTACATCGTCTCTTCGTTGTCGTTGTCTGACCTTCAATATAACCTGATCTACAAACTAAAGCAGAAACGTTCGATGCGCGCATGAGCTCGAATCATGCTCGAACCCCTGCTCGGATCTCGGTGGAACCTCGCACCGTGGTGCCGACGTCGCCCAGGAAGGTTTTAGGCTACCGAGAGTTGCCCGCAACTGTCCCCATCAATCGTAATCTTAAGAAAACTCGAGAACTTAGTTCCCCTAATGACCGTGAATAAGGTGTTTCAAGCTACGCGCCTATATTGGTGCCAATGACAAACGCGTCAATGGTCGATGAAGCAGATGTTCATTCTCCGAATCTGAATACGGTGATCTCGGTCTGAGTCATCGACAGTTGATAATAAATCGTTTAGGTAAGGGTAACACGTTAACTGCATTTAGATTCATTGCAAAAGCGACGCATCTTAGCGTAGTACTGGTAGTGACACCTTGCCACAATGCCTGGTCGCAAACGTTCCAATATTGGCCGGTCGACTGCGCACGCTAAGAGATTGCAACGAGCAAGGCGTCAACGATCGGACGCCGTGAGCCGTCCCGATGCTGACGGCCAGGTAGAGTCCAGGGTGCTTGAGCCTGTGTGACAGGTAAGTACTTACGAAGCGACGATGTCCCTTCAGACCCGAGCGTGAGCCTTCAGATTGAGGTTCAAATCCGTGATCATTCTATCCGAGTCCGATTGGACTGATTTATCGTGATTACAAAGCTCAGGCAGGAACAAGTAGCGGGGGACGCCGTAAACGATTGGGGTCTACTCAGGATCCGTCGGTGGTTAGGGAACCTAAAGTACCGAGGCGTCATCGTACAGATGTCTCTTCAGCCTCTCAAGATGGTGATGAACACATCACACCGAGTAACTATGTATCTCTACGAGAGCCCCAGGGAGTGCCGCGCGAATGGTCGAGTGAAGTTGCCACCGCTGCTACCGCCCCCAGCGCCACTGTCATCCTTGGTTGCCGGAGTGACACCGGAATCTAAGCACTTCCTTAAGAATATTCGCAAGTATAATTCATGCTTTCAAATGACATCCTTCGGATCGACAAGAATAATTCGAGATAACTATATGCCGACGCTCGAAGTTCAGGGTCAGATTTACCCTCAGATTGGATCTCTCTTGCCAGTACCCGAGAGTGAGCCCACGTTTCTTCAAATTTATTTCATGGGGAACAGGGAGGAGGAAGCAGATCAGCGGCGTCATTTCAATACCGGCACCAGACAGATAAAACACTTCCGGATAATCCCGAGAACTCCGAGCACTATCATTACCGCATGCTTAAGAAATCAGCCCATGAGCCCGAAGCCTACAGCGGACGGAGATAGTCACAGCGAAGCGTGACCGGGACGCTAGTCTAGAATAAAAGTTCATATTTGGGGTCGCCGTGAAATAGTAAAGATGCTGATCTTCTTCTTCCCGGATGCAAAGAAATGCGACTGCGACCATCCTCGCATGGGTTCGTGTCTTGCCCGAAAGCAACCGTAAACTGATTGAAGAAGTAATTGAATCACTCAATGATTACTCACTCTGAGTGAAAGTAATTGGTGATGGTAATTGAGCTCAATTTTTCGATGGGTAATTGACAATTAGAATTACTTGCCGAAGTAATTGTGCCCATGTAAATACATCCGACCCCGTCGCATATAAATAAACAGTTAAAATTGTGCCCATTGCTGCTTATGTATCATACTTGGATTTGTCACTGATTGAAGCCACAACTAGCGGAGAGAAAGAGCAGTGTTTTAATTATTATCATTCAACGTTGAGGTTCGCTCACATTTCCTCCTCCACATCCATGTATACCGAACAAGCTCAATCTAGATCAGGAAAAGATCCCTTGAGAGAGGGTCAAAAAATTGTTTAACGATTCAAGCTTGCAGCTTTGAAAATCCATGAATCAGTTCCGGGGTCTACAACGAATCACCACCGGTTTCTGCGTCATTGTGGTGAACTCAAAGCCGGGTCTGAATTTTAGGGGAAGCGTTGGTGTTTCTGGGCAGGTCTCAAATTTCAAGTGCAACAGCATATTTGCCAGGGCGGTAAGAGAATTCATGAGTGCTAGTCTTTTGCCCACACAGTGTTTCGGACCATCACCGAACAGCAAGAAGGCTCCAAGTTCTTGTTGTTGCTCGAGCTCGCCTTTAAGGGGGTTCCCTACTTTAATCGGAGGGCAAAAGTCGGAGGGCATATAATCGAAGGGTCTCGCGCCAGGAACTTGTCGCTTCCACAGTCTGGTAGCCCGCCATCGGGACTCCACAAAATGGAGACCCATTGCCGCATCAACTTCGTTGTCTTCGGTATGGCCGCCGATAATGTTAGGTCCGGTCATATACCTGTTTCTCCGAATGTAGGCCTTTGATCATTTCCGGACCTGCGCAGTATCGTAGAGGGGAAGTAGTCCTAGATGTGGAAAAAAGTAGGTTCCCATCAGGTCCAATCCGCGCAGTGGATGAAGATCAGAATTTCAAAATCACGGTATTTTCTCCGAAATTTGAAATTCCGACCGTTATCCAAGACGTGGACTTGACCTGGTAGGAACCTACTTTTTTCCACATCTAGGACTACTTCCCCTCTACGATACTGCGCAGGTCCGGAAATGATCAAAGGCCTACATTCGGAAAAACAGGTACATGACCGGACCCACCATTCTCGGCGGCCGTACCGAAGACAACGAAGTTGATGCGGCAATGGGTCTCCATTTTGTGGAGTACCGATGGCGGGCTACCAGACTGTGGAAGCGAGAAGTTCCTGGCGCGAGACCCTTCGATTATATGCCCTCCGACTTTTGCCCTCTGATTAAAGTAGGGAACCCCCTTAAGGAATCGTTCTGGTTGGAATTTCGTGGGCTCTGGGAAATATTGTGGATTCTGCATCATCTCATGTACGAAAAAGAGCACAACAGTCCCCTTTTCGACCGGAATGCCTCCAACAACTGTATCAGAGGAACATATCCTATCGACCTGCCCGATAAAAGGGAAAATTCGGAAAGATTCAAAGATGCAGCCTTCGAGGTATTTCATGTTCTGTACGTCCTCATGGCGCACCTCTTTGCGGTCTCCCATCAGGGACTTCAACTCATCGAACGCTCTTTGCTGGGCATCAGGGAACAGCGCCATGAAATAGGCGGTTACCGTGATTGCCACGGAAGTCGGATCGAGTCCTGCAACCATGAAGAGAAACGCTTGAGAAGTCAGAATTTCGTCGGTGAGGTTTGGGTTTTCTCTCTGCAGGAGAAGTTGTCTGTCGATGATATCCGTTGTTTCATTGGCCACCGCTTCATCAAGGTTTGCTCGTTTTTCTTTGAACATTTGCAGCGCAATTTTTTTAAAGAAGTCGGTAGTCGCCTTCGGCGGGAAACTCACTCCCGGAACATATCGGAAAAGATTGGGCGCCACAAAAAACAGGAAGTTAGCCAAGCCCGGCCCCTGGGTCACGCTCGTGTGCTTCATGAGTTGCGGATTGGGATTTTCAATGCAATTGGTATCCTTGCCATATGCGATCGCCATTATGGAATCCACAGAATACATTTTTGCATATTCGAAGAACTCAGTATCGATGTGGCCGCCGTTCACTTCGGCCATCGCGTTCAGCTTCTTCGCGAGACGCTTCGCCATGACATCGAACTTTGTGATCATGTATTTCATCTTGGCGGAGGTGAAAGCGTATCCCATCGCACTTCGCAGGGTTTTCCACTGGTCGTATGGTTGATTCATGAGATTGTGATCCCAGATGGGCTCCCCCGTTGTGAACTCGAAGGTACGTTTGAAGAAGTTGTCGAACTGCTTTATGAGAACTTCTTTCGCTATCTCAACCTCCGTGGTGGCGAGCGTTGGAGTGAAGCCATTGTAGGTACCGAAAACTGGTCCGTATCACTTCGCGGCGACAGCATGGAACTCGCTGAGCCCTCGGGTGTTGAGGATCCACAGTATTCGGTACAGATAATGGTAGTAAGGTTCGTAAACGATTCCTTTGCCATGCCAGAACCGGGACACTCTCACAAGCTTCACGACGAGTAATAGCAGAAGAAGTGACAGAAAAAGAACGAGAAACATTGTCACTCTCCGCGAAAACGATAACCGTACGAATGGGACGTTGTTTCTTGTGTGGCGGAGGCAACAGCAAAGAGCGAGAACGAGTGTTCGCGACCTTGGCCACCTGATCTATCAGCGGAGAGAGAAGAACGCTTGGGAGCACTTAGATTGATACCCGGCTGCTTTTCTTTTTGTCTACACTCTTTTTCTCCGATGGCTCATGATAACAGTCATCGAGACACACCATAACTGTTTTTATTGTCGGCTTCTTGAATCAGTTCAACGGGATGATAGTTCGTCCTGCTGTATCTGAACTTTCGAACTTCATTCCAAACTGAATCTTGAATCGGTCAGAACCTCCTCTTGTTCAGAATGGTCAAGGTTCGCAAGGAATGGTCAAGGTTCGCAGCTGAATTGTTCGAACGGAGTGAAGCGAAGCGGAAAGCTTTTCACCGCAAAGCCGCTGCGTTGGACTCTGAACCGGAGATAGTCCGGATCGAATCTCTGGCAATATCAAGGTCACTTGCACACCTCCCTTGCTGAACTATTCGCATGAATCGTGCTTTTCGATAGAATCCCTCTATCAGATTCCGAAGTTCAACAAAAGATTCCTCTCTCTCATAATCTCGATGGGTTCGTGCTAATGGTGACTCCAGTTTCATGTGGCTTTTTTTTTTTGGATTGAAGGATTTATTGAACGAAGTCGTTGGTGATTTCATCCTCCTCGGGTCCGCGGGAGGCGTCGGTACACAGTGTTTCCTTCGACGCTCTCCCGGGAGACGATTACGTCTCTCTTTAACAGTACCTTTGAAGGTTACTGTTCGTTTCTATCGTTGCGCAACAAATTTCTTTCATACTCTTCCTTAATTCACATAATTTCGCCAATGAAATTGCTTACTCCTCTCCACGATTCTTCGCTTGCCAGCATTCTCAGGATGATGTTATCTACTTCGAGTGGTTCCGTCCCTTGTAATTGGTTTCTCGCGTCTCTGAATTTACTGCACCTGAAAAGCGTATGCTCTGCTGTGTCTTCTTCCCCGGAGTCACAGTGGACGCATGTCGGAGTGATCTTTTTGCCGATCCTAAATAGATAACTCTGGAAGTTTCCGTGTCCCGACAACGCTTGTGTCAGGTGGTACGTCAGTACTCCATGTTTCCTCTTGTACCAAGTCTCCATGTCCGGTATCAGTCGCTTCGTACATTGCCCTTTTGTGTTATTCGCGTTCCATTTTTCTTTCCACTTCTCGATACATCTTTCTTCGAAGGTTGTTTGCCGTTCTTCGTCTGGTCCAGCCGTCGTTCCAAGTTCGGAGTTCCGCCTTCTCTCGTCGTTTTCTAGGATGGTTTTCAGCCGGATATCCCACGGTATGCATCTTCCGAGGACGAAGAGAGCCTCGTTCGAAATCGTCCGGTAACCTCTGCAGATTCGCACTGCCGTAGTTCTCTGTGCCTTGATCAGCGCATTCACGTTCCGTTTTTTCGACAAGGCCTCATGCCATACAGATGGAGCGTAGCTAACTATCGACCAGGCGACTGATGCAAGCATCTTTCTTTTACCTTCGTCAGCCCCATGCGTTCGCGGCATGATACGATTTAGGTTATTAGATACCTTCGTAGCTTTTTCTGTTATCAATCTTACGTGACTTGCGAAGTTGATTCTTTTATCGATGTAGACTCCCAAGTATTTCACCACATTCTTCATTTCTATCGGCTCTCCGTTGCTCTTGATGTTGATTGAGTTCAATTTATTCTTCCTCGTGAGTACAATGGCCTCGGATTTGGCCGCTGCCAGTTCTAGTGCTCTCTCCTCCATCCATGAGTTTATAATTTCGATGGCTTCGTTTGCTCTTCTTTCTATAACTTCCTCATCCCGGCCTTTCACGCTTAACACGATGTCGTCAGCGTACGCGGTGATGTCAACCCCTCGAGTAGACTATCATAAGCGATGTTCCACAGCACTGGACCGAGAATTGAGCCTTGGGGCACACCGGCCGTCATTTCATGTGTGATTCCTTCGCACGTTACCACACGGTCACTCAGGTAGTTAAAGAGGATGCTCTTCAGGTATTCGAAAATGTCCATTCGGGCTAGGCCGTCCTTTATAGCCTTCCAACTCACTGAATTGAAGGCGTTCTTGACGTCTAGAAGCACCAAAAGGTACAGCTCTCTTGATCTGTTTGGCTTCGCAAGTTCTTTTCGGGGTCCCTCTAGCACCCTATTGATGGCCATTTCTGTGGAGTTTCATGTGGCTAACTTCGCAGAGCGAACAGTGCCGGCAAGCAGTCGCATCGCACTGATTTGAACGACGGATGCGAGAGAGGCTCGAGTTGCTCATCTCTAAAGTGTCCAATTTATTTCCAAAACACATAGGCATGTTAGATTGGTGAATCTGGGGAGGCAGGCCAACGGAGCCCCACTTCCCAAAAGAAATGAAGAATGTCAGAAACATGTCAATTTCTCTCAACTCGAGAGAGTTTTTGGAGGAGCACGAATGGAAAGCCTTGTTTCCGCACTGGTTTCGCCGTATTCGTACAACAAGCCTTAGGAACTTGGTTTGAGTTCCGAGTCAAGGGATTCTCTGAGAAATGGGATTCTTCTTCATGGGAACCCAAATGGGAACCCGAATACTCCTCCTGGGATGATCTGCCTTTCGCCTAGGCATGGGACTGTGATCGTGCTTCGGCGGAGCTGAATTCCGGTGTCAAAGAGTACCAAGTGTGATTCGGTTCGTTCCTCTAGGCTGATTCGTGTTCCACAGGATGTCCTCCAGCGTAATCGCCGGGACCCTCCCTTCACCTAGACACCGTTAGTTGGATCCGATTCAACCCTTGTGTCCGAAAAAGAAATCGAACGGCTCGGTTGTCTCACGGTTACACTGCAAATCTTGTGACCAGAACTCGATGGCGATCTTTGATATCCCAGTGTCGTACATGTGACATCGGGTTCAGGAACATTTCTCTCCTCTACGACGCAACAGTGGCGACGAGGCACGTTAAGTGGTGACCCGTGAAATAACCTACGAACATTGTGGATAGTGGAGTCAAGTGACTTTCTAGCTTGATCACAACAGTGGATCACCACGCAGCCGTGTTATACGGCAACGTACACAGAAGAGGAACCACGGGAAATCTACCGGCGTACGATCAAGGAACCAACCAAAACCGTGACAGAGGCGGGTACCCGCGCAGGTTTGTCATTCGCGGTAGAGTCCAGACCACGTCTCGACGCCAGGGATCCGATCGCTACACGATCTCGATCGAACCCGGCCACAGGGCAACGGGTGCAAAAGAGGAAAGCCTCATCGCTGGTAGAAAGAGGCAGGGGAACGCCTCGTCGTCGATAACCAATAAACGCAATTTCATGCTCCAATCATCAGTCAGATCAAACCTTCTTTTTGTCGGAGTGTTCGCAGCCACCATGGTCCCGAGCGCGCGGCCGCAAGCGCTATTCTGCTCATCGGACTTTTTGGGACCCCCATCTGGCTGATCTTCTACGACCCAGATTCAAACCCCCCTATCCTACGGTTCACTGTGAAATTGATGGGGTGATTCACAGCTCTGCCAAGGGGGGGAGGTGTACGGATCAGCTGAAAGACGACATGAGCGCCATCTATGTTTCAGGAACCTCCTCGCCTAGGAACCTAATTCGTTCCACGAAAACGTTTATTAACGAAAACGGTGGCAATCGTTTCGGTAAGCGGAACTTTCGTTATCCGAGTTCGTTAACCTGGATCCTATTGTAGTTGCATTCGAGTTTCGATTCGGAAGGCGAAACACAGTCAGAACAGGATGGCGCTGACGACCGCGCGGTACAGGCTCGGGACCATGGTGGCTGCAAATACTCCGACAAATGGGAGGCTTGATTTGAGTAATGATTGGGAAGGAGGAAGAGAGTCCTGTATCAGCGTAAAGAGTGTCAGCGTGTCTTCTCTTCTTGATGTCCCAGGTCCGTGCTTGTGCGGCGGTCGGGACCTTCTCCATTCTTTACTCTTTGCGGCCTCTGACGGCCATGAATGATCAGATTTTCTCTTTTCTGGCCGATGAGAATCGCTGGACATTACATCGAAAACATGCTCAATAGTTCTCCGATGGCTTGCGAGACCAGAGCTCGTGAGAACTCTTTAGAACTGCTGTGAGAACGAGTTCGTCAAGCAGGTTCATGAACCGCTTGGAAACGGTACCGCGGAATGTTTTCCATGGATCAGCAACTGTTATTCCATTTCATTGAGTACAGTCTAACTAACTTACAAGAGACTCCTCGGGAAAATGAAAACAGTCTCTTGTAACCGGTGTCTCTTATAAGTGAGGAGGGCCAGTCCAGCATGAGCATGAAGCTTCTGGGTCTAGAAAAGCTGAGATCCTCCCAATATATAATTTGTGGACTCATCCGCAATGGCACCAGTGCTTCCGAATGATTTAACGTAAGTTTCTTAAAGAGTGAATGATAGAAACGATCTTCCCCCTCGTGAGCATTTTTCGTAACGACATCGTTTTTGGAGACCACGTCAGGAGTTTCACAAATTCGATCAACACGAGTCCGCTTGCATCCACGTGGATCTCGATAGGAACAAGGAGCGAATGCGCTCCGCTGTGTCATCAACGCGCAATCTTCTTAAATAGATATTCCGCCGAGAAGATTTCGCTCCAGCTCCACGGCGTTTGAATAGCCAGAAGTCTACAATATTGTCTCTTTCAAGCGGTGAGAAACATGAAAATCCGGATCGGAACTTTTGGAATTCTTATGAAGATTCCCGAAGATGGAATTGAACCCGGTCCTCCGGGTCAATGTAGCCGGTCGCCATGACCATAGTGACTCCGCGCACTGCTGAAACAAGTGCGCTGCTTGGAGAATTTGTCAGCGGCTTTATTCTTCGAGTCTTCTTCCTCAAATCGCAAGAAGCTGGGCTTGGACGACACTCTGGCAGTTCACGCATCTTGAATGAATTCAACGGCGTCTCGATCAGCTATTGTCCCTTGCTTCGATCGTGAGTTGTTTTTCGTCGTTTCGAAGACCTTTGTGTCTCAAAATATTCCAAGGCACAGTGTACCGGGATCGATCTACTGCTTTGACGACATCACTAGCTCCGTCCGAGGAAGCGGCGACGATATCCGTTTGCAGCAAGTTGAAGCTCCTGAGTCCTGTACAGATAAGATTTTGGAGGTGTTCAGCTGTTGCACGCTTTCTCAATCGGACAAATCCGAGAGGCGACACTTTTGACTTCCCAAAAAGATGGGAGAGCTTTCATGGACGTGGATACTCAGCGATCTGTCCGATGCGATAACAGTTGCTTTAGCGAAAGCCTTAGCCGTGGAAAATGGGCAATATGATGGGTTTGATGCTGCTGCGATCTGATCATTCTGTGGGAAAGCTCTCATCTTCCGATACTAAACTTTCGAATCTGCTCCGGAGATCACCTCTTATTTGTTCTGGGTCGTCAGACAAATATTTCCTCAACGTGGTTCTTGATTTTGGGGGTTTCGGATCCGTCGGATAAGCTTGACAGAGAATTTTTCGCATGGTTTTTGATCCCACAACCTGCTTGATACTCATGTTCTCTTCACACACTAGTCGAACCATTTCTCCTTTCAAAGTGTGTTCCCCCACGACGAAAATGTCGAGTTTTGCCTGTTTCTTCTTCGTCGAACTCTTCGCTGGAGTCAATACATATGATTCGATCGTCTTCTCCACTATCGCGAGATCAGAAGGAGTTCGAACTCGCTGGCTACATTCCGGGACAAATTCAACACCGCATTTGTATATTCGATGTTGACCGGCTAAGTGGCCAATGAGGGAACTCGTTGATCTCATGCAGCGAATTCCCTTGGATGGAAGAACACCATTCGAGAAAGCATGACTCATAACTTTAGGAATAGGGCACGCTCACTGGCAGTGAGTGCAACACCAGGTCGCCATTCATGATCAAAGCACAAATACTCACTCTGCGGCAGAGGTTACTTTTTGGGGCTTTTGAATTGGACGTAAAACGGGTCCACACCCAGCTCTTGGTTTTTTTTTCGGAAGTCGTCCATGCTGATTCTTTGTTCGATCGTGGAGAATCATCCGGACTCTGATATCTCAATCGGCTTGAGCGTTTCCAACAACGACAACAATACCAGAAGCTCGGAGCACAGCTCGAGAATATTCGCCCTTACGATTCCACCGAATCAGACTTCGTCGAAAAGCTCTCGCGGTTGCCCTCGTGCTATTCCTCGAGAATATTGCGCATGTATCATCTGTTCCAGGGGGCGCTGGAAGACGTTTTTCAATTTGAATTGATCGGCGCCTGGCAGCTCCGACTCGAACCTGAGACCTCTATGGGTTTTTTTGGCGCTCCTCTTTACCCAGCATTCAGGTAGATTCGGAAGCTTTGAATGTACCGAACCGATTCAAACGAACTGAGCGAGCGACAACGAGTTCCCATCGGTTCTGGACATGAATATGAAAGCCGATAGGAATCTGCTGACCTTGGTTTACAGTTGCGCATCGATCATCATAGAAGGAATTATCTGAAACGTTCTTTACGAACTGATAAGCCGTTAAAAACAGGTCGATATCCACGACTCTCAAGTATGAAATCAAACTCAGATGTATGAAGGACGTCAACTACACGAGGGATTCTTCGCTTCGCTCCGCTTGCTCAGAAAACCATGGAAGCCAGAGCGAACTTTTCGAGGACATTGAAGTTTTTCCGGAGGATTCCCGATGTTGTGTTTTGCTTGGTCTGTGCGTTTCACGGAATTCAGTCCGGTTATCCGGTGATCAGACTGATGAGTTCACTCCTTTGGGGCGTAGCCACCGCCATATGTCCCTTCTCGATCTGCTTCCAATATTCTAAGTCGACTTTCAAGACTCAAAGGAGGAGAGGCCTCCTGGGAAAAACAAGTCTAATCACCATGCTGACTAACGCATTTTCTATATTCGACTTCTTCTACGTGTTTCTCGTGGAGCACAGCTCTGTTGAAAGACTACTACAAAGCCGAGGAAGAGGCTACAAGGACGTCTTCCTATCTATAGTTGGGAGTTTTCCTTTCTCCTGCTTGGTTATTATTTCAATGTATAACACACAAGGGGCCCGCAACCTTGTCAATGTGGGTTACCTTTGCTTCAATTTCTCGGTGATGACATTCTTCATGATATACTTCGACGTTATCAACAACCTTTTCATAAAGATTGAGAGCTTGAATCAGCTTCTTGAAGCGGACAGAATTGTCTCGCGAGAAATTCGGTCCCAAAAATGGAAAATTCGTGAGGATATTCGGATTGCGAATTCGCTCTTCGCGAGGTCTTTAGCCTTGCAATATCTCCAGATGTTCTCTGAACTGATTTATGCTGCTGCGAATGCTATGAGGCGTGGTTTGGTCGCAGAAACGGTCATCGATATACTTGGTCTCTTTGCGCTGAATGCAAATATCTTCTACGCCACTAGCAAAGCTTCTCGAGTTATATCGCTCGGCATTGCAACGGAAAAACTTGCGTTGCGAAAATTGAGAACGGATACTAGAAACTCAAACGATTCGTCTCCTTTAGTTGAAGTTCTCCGATTCCGCGAAGAATGGGACACTCTGCAGGTTTGTTGCTTCACCGTGAAAATGAGTAATCTAATCAGCTACTGGTCAACTGTGATAACAATCGTGGCCATCGTGCTTCAATTCGACTACGAAATTGTCCGAAAGGTTTCGATTCTTGCTGGAACCGATTGTAGCTGTGCTTAGCGGTTCCGGATTGATTCGCTCCTGCTGCGTGAGTGATTCAGGCCCAAAAATTTTTTTCACTCGTACTGCCCTGAACCCTCTGAAAGCTTGGTGCTGGAATCACGTATCGTATCATGGACTTCAATCAGCACTAGACATCCGAACCTTACTGAAGGTACTAAGGTACCTTAGTTACCAAAGTCCTTAGGACCTTAGTGATTCACTAAGGTTTGACTAAGGTAACTGAGGTACCTCGGTACCTTCAGTAAGGTTCGGATGTCTAATCAGCACATACGCAACCGGGAGAATCGAAAGATTTTTCGAACACTATCTCCCCGCGATACCGAAGTGACCAGAGCCGAAATGCCGCGGCCACGCTTTTTGGTGAGGCCGCACCAAAAGGATGCGGTTTTCCCAGTTTGTGAGAGTGGCAGGTCTCAACTCCGCCGAAGTGCAATGGCGAGGCCTCCTTCTGGGGTCTCCACCTTCATGATCATGGAGATCCCGGCACCAGGTAAGTACACGCAAGGTCGGGGAAAGTCGCGGTATCTCATTCCTTCACTCGCTGGTCCATCCAGAGACCAGGGGTTATTCGAGTGTGGATGAGCGAACATACAATACATCGAACTTGAATACAGGCGGCCCTCTTGCTGTCTGAAAAGGGGATCGCGAGCAGACGGTGGAGCTTCAAGTCTGTTTTAGCGAGAGGACACAATTTCTGTTCATGTACATATATTCCATGGCTCCCTCGATTCCAAGTTTTCAATTATCTCAACTACTCTGCTTGACATCATTGCTCGCCTGAGGACGTTGAAGAGAAGTAAGGACTTCGTGGATTCCGAAGGTGTTGTGGTTTTGTTGAACTTTACAGACGGAGGAATACCGAGCCCGACATGGTACCGATGAGGAATATTGTTCCAATCCCTGAATCATCCACACTGGAGAAGCTCTGATGATTCAATAAACCGTCGTGCATGCAATCTTCCACTCCTCTGTTCTTCTGTTTCACGCGCCAGATCTTAAAATATGTACTGCAATCTGCAATCGCCCAGAGTTCCATGAGCCCGACGACAGTTGTAGGTGTCAGCTCTGCGGAGATACCTGTCCAAGATACCATGCATCAAGATGCCCGAAAGTCGAGTCGTTGAACTCGCTGTCGAGAAAACCCGGTACTTGATAGCGGAAGAACCACCCATACCTTTATGTACATATTACTATTATTTTTTTTCCCGAAAGGGAAACGACACTAACCAGTGTGAATGAACTATTCAAATTCAAATCTTAAAATATGTAGGCACTAACAACTTGGAAAGGTCCTTCACGGGACTCTTGTCTCTGCAACAACCGACCGTCTGCATCTGGTCGGTGACGGTGCACCCCGGACAAAATTTCTAGAGAATTTTCGACTCCAAAATCCTAGAGCCGTCGACGCTGTCCCGCGCTCAACTTTCGACTCAAATGTAGTGAAACGTAAGCTCATGCGAGGGGCTCTGGAGCGATCTGTCATTGAAACTTGAGAAGAGCCGCAAAGGGCCTTTGTCCTCCGAGATTACATTGCTCGGAAGAAGCGTCTCCGCTTCGATGTCGGCCGCTAATGGCAATCTCCAAGTCGATCGAAATTTTCGCCGACACGGAATCCTCTCAATTGATGGCAGATGTTTCTACATGGATGAAAATGGCTCCTTGAATGCCTCCTTGCGCCTTTTCTATCCATTCTGAGCGGATCCCTGACTGCCTGCTGGAGAGTGTTCCTGTGCCTGAGCTCTCTAGCTCCAATAGAATCCCGACGAATGGATACTAGCCACTCTCGCGTTCAGTAACGATTTAGTTTAGAGTGACAAACACGCCTTGAGCAATCTAAAGCTTCATCCTATTGTGTATTCGCACTGATCGTGAGTGAAAGCAAGTCTCGGATATCTCACTCCAAACACGATCGATACTGAAAGAGAGAGTTCATAGGGATTCACTCGTCCGGCACACAGGTTGGAGTCCGTCTCCAAGCGATTTATTCTAACAGTTCAGTGTTTTCTTCGATAAACTTGTACTTCCACAGTTGAGCAGCCCCTCGACCAGGATAGAGCCATCCTTGTGAGCTTGATTTCAATGAAGATCAATCTACATTCCTCCGAGGACACCAATTTCGTTATAAAGTTCTCAGAAGCCACATTTCGCCTGATTTGTGCGTTCAATGGTATTGAGACCGGCTTCTTGGTCTTCAGACGTCTATGTTCGCCGCTGTGGTTCATCGCCGTCGTGTTATGTCCTCTGACTAGGATAACTTCTGTGCGAAATTCACTCCTTTCTTCTTCAGAGCCAGCGAGCCTTTCAGGGATAACCAGTGCTCTCGGGGCTTTAATTTCCCTATTTTCAACGCTCTGGTCGATTTGGATGTTCATCGTTCCGCTCAGAAACGGACAAGAGTTTCACGGGTACATCCAAAATCCATTTGACTCAATATTCCCCTTGATTTGCTGCGTTCCCTTCATCCCACACAGCATGAGTTCTCTGAGAAACACGGACACCAGTCTCATCTTGCTCAGATATTCACATTTCATCTTCTTCAGAATATCAGCAGCTGTGTTCTTCATGGTGTTTTTCGTTGGTGTCAACGGTCTTCTCGTCCAACTCGAGCATTTGCTTGAGCTTGTCGAGGAGCCGAGGATTGAATGGGATGCCTTGGTGGAAGCAAAGTGGAGGATCCGAGACAGCATCCAACGTTTGAATTCACTCTTCGCCATCCCTCTATCGGTGCGCTTCCTCCACATGTTAGTCTCGATCATTCACAGCTTTTCCGAACTGGTGGGCAAGAGTGGTGGAGGTCGTGGGAAGTACTTTTTGATACTTAGTTGTATTCTGTACGCGGCGCAAATTTTCTTCGTTACCCGAAGAGCCAGTCGGTGTAAATCGTTGGCTTTGCGAATGGAAATCCGGCTGGTCATGTCCCTCCAGAGACAAGCGAGGAAGCGAAGCGATCGTGTGAACCTCGAAGTGATCGACGTCTTCCGTTTTCGTCGAGAGGTAGATAGCTTAATGGTAGGTCAGTGCACGTTAGACATGGGTAATTTATTGAAATTTTGTTTGACCACAGTTACGAACGTGGCCGTGGTACTTCAATTCGACTTCAAGGTTGTGAGAGCCATCGCTCATCTTGCCAAATCATATTCAACTGATATCTCATACTTCGCGACGAAAACGTCGAAAGATTGATTGTGACTATTCGAGGCGTCTTTGCCGAAAAATGTTCCAAGAATGAATGAATAAAGGTCCAGTTGATGCGTATTTAGTTTTATTAAGTGCGTATAGGAGAGTACGGCTTGAACAATCGTTCCTTCTCAACGGGAGGAGTACCCCCTTCCCCTGCCTTGGGACGCGGAGATTTTCCTAGGGGGCGTGGAAGAATTTTAAATATCACAGAGTAATGTAAAGTCTACAATTGCTCGCGAATTACTTGCAAACTGAGAATCGTTTGTTCTATCGGTTTGAAGACTGAGCATAAGGGTTGAATTGGGTGTAATAGGAGAAGCAATGGGGTTAATCTTGCGCGGTTATTTCCAACGATTTTTTCAAGGTCAAGTCTGGGACGAGCGAAGCACGCAAGCAAGCTAGTGATTGGGTCACTGTGAGGTGATTACACACTAAAGCCTAGGGCATAGGCTATCCGCTCTGCGTCCTGACCGATCACTTGTGTCCATAGCCGGTAGCCGGACAGCACCGGCAGTCAGCGCGCTGGCTCAATCGAAGCCGGCGCACAACCAACCTCGGGACCCTATCAGGGTGCACCGGTTTCCAGCGGTCACGAGCTCATTCTGAAGGTCTTCCATCCAGCCACATGATGGAATGAGAATCAGCTTCTTAGGACGTAACCTGATATAACCAGCGTCGTTTTGTAGCCGGATCGAAGACCCCCTAAATCAGTGGTTCCGAACCTTCCATCCCCGCGGGAGCCCCTTGGGGTCGCTTGAGAAGTCCGAGGAACCCCTCTCCGCAATCCTGTCTGAAAACGGTTCCTTCAAAGCTATCGAATACTATAATGACGCAAAATCATGTCTGAGGACGGCTTTCTCAGAGCCATCGGACGCATTAAGAGTCCAAGAAAAGCATCTCAGTTTTTGAGTTTCGATTTTATCGGCGATGCTCTTACGAGGCGAAGTTGCTGATTTGAACGCTCGGATTTCGCTGAGACTTCGCAAGCGTGAAGTTTATGAGTGGAGTACCAAAACCGTATCGGGCTTTTTCACGGGAATGGGCGGATCAAGAGATTTGAACATTTGAAAATCGCCTTTTCCGCATAGAGTGGCGCGGATTCGCACAAGCCTCCGTGAGCTGCAGGTACTGAAATCACGAATTTCGCAGTTTTTGAACGCCCATATCTCCTGATCCGCACATTTCCCCAACCCCGCAACAGGTTCGCCGCATTGAGGGAAACTCAGCGTGATCATTCTATTTCAATCATAGACATCACTTTGACGAAGGGTCGGCGGAATTCGAGTGCTCACATCAGCGACCTTGCCTCGTTAGATGATCGATACATAACGTTCCGAAGAAAGCCACGAGAGGAGAATCGGAAATTCGAACGGAGTGGTTCGGGTGTAAATGACTCAAAGGGAGGGGCGCCGCAGTTCACATTGGCTTTGGAACGCAAGTCCGATTTCTTCGAGATTCCATTTTTCGGCCTGATACCATCAGTCACTGGTGGAGTCAGACCACGGCCCACTACGAACCGAAGGAGGGAATTCATCGTTTCAAAGCTCCGTACCGAGGAAGATAACCAATTTGCTCGCAAAATGATGCCGAAGAGAGTCAAAGACCTCAACTAGAAAGAACTCATTGAAGAACTCACCTTTTGCCGCAGGAATGCGGCTTACTCCGGAGGAGGGTCCCGGGACATAGGGAGGTGCCGAGTGGTAACGTTTGAGAGAGACGCTTTCCCACGACAGTCCTAAGGTCCTTAGCGGAAATAAGGTTTCCAGGCTGAAGATATGGTACCGAGGTACACTTGGAAATAGTGGCAGAATAGACGAACGGCGCGTAGACGTTTTTAGACGGTAAATCTGAGTGGTTCTTTATACTTCGTTGTTTTCGATGCCACAACGGAGGAGGAACTGACTGGATGGAAACTGGGAAGGAAGAGTGTGGGTTTGTCAAAACGACAAAGTTCGGTGTAAGGTCGATTCCCGGTTGAAGTTTGATAAAGTCGTGGGTGGGGAAACGAACAAGTGTGGAGTGGTCAATAGGAGGGTGAAGAGAAACAGAACCGTTGTGGTACATAACGGGGCGATGGTGGCGCGAAAGGGTTTAGAACGAGACGAAACCCAAGATCTATGGTGTACAGTATTCGCCGAAGTAAGTTTCCACCGTACCATCCCTCTACTTCACTATTTCCCACGTCCTCCTCATACTTTCTTTCCCTAGCAAGCGGAAAAAATCCTCCACACGAAAATAGCGACCCTACTGGAAAAACAGGAATCCGACCCTGAAGAAATATCAAGAATATTTAATGATACCCAATCACGGAGATTCCGAATGAAATTTTCATGTCGCAAAGTTTCGTATCAGGTACTTCAAAAACCTCAATTTTTAAGTCTGGTTTTCACCAGAGTTTCCTTCTCGATCACCAACCGACTTACCACACCCTCGTCCTCACAAAGGGTGGTATTAGACAAGATCTCGTGGTTCTCGAAGTACTTCAAGACCTCTCTTTCGACACATCCACAACGGACCCTGAACCCTCACCCACGACCCAATAAAGTGTCTTTCCTCGTTCCCTCACTCTTCTTCCTTTTCTCTAACCGCATTCCTGCCAGCCAGCTCAACCTCGTTGAGCTGCCCTTAGATATTTCTTCGAGTTTCCGACGACATTGTTCCGAAGGCGGCTAAAGCAATTTAAGACGATGATCGGAACATCCAACTGCCGCAAACTGTGGGCCAGGTCAAGGCTCAGTCAAAAAGCTGCGAATTGTAGACCCGCACAGTGGGAGGTCTCCACAAAAAGATGAGGGAGGCGGCGAATGCACCGAGCCCCGGGCCAAGGTGCAACGACTCGAGGACAGAGCCGACGATGACGCGGCACAAACTAAACAGATCATCGAGCACGCCATCCGCGCGGCCCGTTTGCTGTCCGACAACTAACGATGATCCGAGTCACGGCCGCCAGCGACAGCAAGGAAGAATTGGGATCGGACTCCAGCGGTAAAATAGTCACCGGGACAGGCCGAGAACAAGACTCAACCGCGTATTTCACGCGGTCCGCCCCGGGCATCAAGCCTCCAGGTCTGGGGTCTGGGGCTGCAAACCCCTGAAATGGGGCAGCAAGGCTCCAAAATGGGACAACAAACCTTCAAAAAGGAGCAAAGAATTCTGATTTCGGGACATCATCAGAACTGTGCGCCGCGTCATGGATTCGTCGCGTCGCCGGCTCGCCGCAGTTGAATTTCCGCCGCTAGTCACCGCCAAATTTTCTCAGCGCGCCGCCAGGGCGCCGCTGCCCGATTTTTCCGTTGGCAGACGCATTACTCAGGGGGCCCTCCATGGGATTTCTGCGAAATTGCGAAATTTTCTCTCCGGATGCCATTTTGACAAACAGAATGAGTCTCAATACTCACAGTTACGTTTGTCAATAAGGACTGCCGTAGCTAACGCCCGCGTCGTGTCTTTTTTGGCCCGCCGCCGCCCAAAAACCCCACGACGCGTCGCGACGCACGCCTCTGGGCATCACAGGAAGGGTCCGCCCCGGGCATCACAAGGGGTCGCTACGCCACTGAAGACACTGCCCCTCCGGTGACAGAGACCGGGCCAGTATGGGGTCCTTCGGCAACGGATCTTGCCGCGACCGTGACCGAACCAACCAAAACCGTGACAGCGGCGGGTACCCGCGCGGGTTTGTCATTCGTGGTACAGTTCATACCACCGACGCCAGGGATCCGATCGCTACACGATCTCCATCGAATCCGGCCACAAAGCAACGGGTGCAAAAGTGGAAAGCCGAGGGAGCGCCTCGTTGACCGATCAACGCAACTTCATGCTCCAATCATTACTCAAATCAAACCCCCATCTGGCTAATCTTCAGCAACCCAGATCCAGACTCCTCAGTGCTCTCTATCCTAGAGTCCACTGTGAAATTGATGGGGGGATTTACACCTCCCTAAAGGGGGGGCGTTGTTCGGTCAACCTGGAAGCGGTTTCCAGAAAGACGTGAGCGACTTTGTTCTTCGAGTTTTCTTCCGCAGAGCTGTTCTTGAACGGCACTCTGGCAGTTCACGCACCTTGCACACATTCATAGGCGTGTCGATCAGCTATTGTCCCTTGCTTCGATCGTGAGTTGTTTTCCGTCATTTCGAAGACCTTTGTGTCTCAAAGTATGTATTTCAAGGCCGCTGCCTGCACAGAGTACCGGGATCGATTGTGAAGAATGAAAGAATATGAACTTCGCTTCGTTCTGCGACGCCTTTCATAAAAGTGCATTGATTTGTTGTTGGAATCGATCGATTTCTGGATCAGAGCTTCCCCGCTCCGGGTAAAATCCCGATCATCGAGCTAGTTGAGGCCACTATTCATGCGGCAATGAAGAACATTGCACTTCTTCTTCGAGTCGGAGAGCTTCCGACTTTATATTCCGCTTTTTGTGCGCCCTACACGGCCTCCAAACGGGCTTCCCGCGAACGAGGAATTTCAGCTTACTGTTTTGGATTGTGGATGCGTTGGGTTGCCCGATAACATTGGCCCGTCTCAGGAAGCTTAGCCTATTCAGAGCCGATTTCGTTGGAAAATCCCAAATCGATGATTCGTACATTACCTCGTGCAACGATGATTGAAGAACCCGCATTCTATCAGTCTCTGAATCAGTTAAGATTGATGGCTCTCTTCAATCATTCCAGGATCGCCATGGAGCCCGATGCGAACATTCATTCTGAAGTCCCAACTGAAGGTCAGCAGCGTTCTTTACCAATCGTCCTACAGCCGGAAGCACAGTGCTTCGACGTCCTTTCGATCGCTGAGACGGGGCAGGACGAAACGGACTCCCCAACCCAAGAACTGCAGTCGTAGCGAAATGTCGTGTATGCTCGAAAAAAATCACCGGCTTCGTTGAGGTTGCGTCAAACTTTGTCACCCATCTCAAAAGTAAGCATTCGGAGAAGTTCGATGCTCTAGAAGAGAGCAAGCGATCAAAAGGAGCCTCAAATCGGAAACGTGAGGAATCAGCCGACGCAAGTCAATCTCTATTGGCCGGCTTTCTCCGAAAAGCTTCGTCGACCGTTCAGAAGAAAGTGGACATCGCTATCATGAAATACGTGGTCGCTCCCTGTGCCCACTAAAGAGCGTTGACAAACCTGAATTCGTCAGCTTGATAACTACCGTAGCTGAACTACGATCTTTGAACATCAACGTCATGGCTCGACGAGTGATCACGCGAAGGCTTGAAGAACAATTCAATGCTATGAAGAACAAGCTCCGCAGCACCATCGCTGATGTCGATCATGCTGCGCTGACTGCCGATATCCTGAGCTCACAAAGCAGGAGTTTCATGGGCATGACGTTGCATTATTTTGACGATCATCTACAGCGAGTTCGAGTCAGGATCGCTTGTCGGCGTTTCTGGGGCTGGCATACCTTCAACCTGGTTGCATTGACGACTATGATGATGATAATTGTTTATTAACTGACGATCAGTTCATGAATACCTACGATTATATAAGTTAACTGAGTAAGACTGCTGACTTGCACCTGAGAAGATGGTGAGATTCACATTGCTCGCCGCACAGTGTGCAGGTGCAGGAGTCCGAATCTTTGTGATATCCTTTGCGTCGGCAAATTTTGTGATGGAATCCATGGACAGCGAACTTGGCTACCAGATGTCGGTTCGCGAAGTTCGCTCACTTCCATCTGTCACAAAAGAATGCCTGAGTATCGAAGAGTTTTGGATCCACTGCGCTTAGTCTGACCTCCCAACGCCGGCAATGATCGGCGTAGGCTTTCGTTATCGGGAGGTTAAATTTTCGTTGCAAGTCCTCGGTCAGAAGCGGGACTGCGGCAATGAGATAGACGACCCTGTTGCTACTGGAGCGATGTACTCCTAGAGCTCGCTTGATATCTCAAGGCTGCCTTGGCTGCCTTGATCCTCGCCTCAAACGATGCATCCATTCCTCCCGTCGCTCGGATCGTCTTCCTATGATGTCGAGAAACGCCAGTCCGTAGACTGTGGCTCGCAGCCTGTTGGCCGCTGACCGACGGCCGATGAATTCTTCATTCTTCTTGCATCGGGAGTCTTCCTCCCCATCGCTGCTCGTCTTCTCGAGCCGTCTTCGTCAGTAGGTTTCACTTCACGTAGCATTTGCGCGCTAAACTCCCCTACACGAGTCAAATTCCGTTATCGGAGTCGAAAAAATCTGCCCGCATGCAACATTCTGTGGATAACGCAATAATGAAGTTGCATGAAGTCTCGACCCCTTCTCATCCACGGCGAGATAATAAGGAAGTAGGCCCAATCGTCGGTTTTTCGGTGCTCCTACGTGAACGTCGTGTTCGCTAACGTTGGGAGGCATATGGAAACCCCTTTCGGCTTGTACCTAACGACTCCACAGAATTTGAGGGTTAGCGAATGAGTAGTCTCAAAGATTACTCCGAAAAGTTTCGCGGGCGCAGACGCACGATAGAATAGAATTTACAATAGAATAGAATACCGAAAATATTTGACCGAAACCCATTTGGCCGAAAATCCATTCGAACGAAAACCTCCTCTCTCTATCGTGCGGAACTGAATGCTGTTTTGGCGGCGAGTTCTTTGGAGAATCGAACGCACGACGCACGATGAATGACTATGCACAGATTCTAGAAATCGAGGTAGCACTGTATAATGTACACTCTCGCGTCAAACTCCCCTTTCATCGAGAAAGAAGCGGATGAGTCCCGGAAGGGATGTAGAAACATGCGTGAAACTGAGCGATCGTTTGCGAACGGAAGCCGGAATCATGATTCTCAAACTGATATGTACTGTATGATTATATCTCGGCTTGGACGGTTCCTGTTGGAAGCAGGTAGAGCACGCCCAAAAGAACACTCCACTGAAACAGCTTTTAGGGTTGGAGAGGGGGGTTTCGGTAAATTGGGTTCGGTTAGCTGGACGTTCGGTCAACTGGGTTTGGTCAAATATATCCTGTCAACTCTACCCTAACCAAGAGCTGATATGATAACAGGAGTCACCGGCTCTCGAATCGCGCAACTAGCAAGAGAGTTATAAGAGTTCTCGTGCTCGCGGAAAAGTCCATTGCGTCATGGTTTCCACATTGCGGCTTGAGCTCGTGATTGTTGCGAATTCGAATCTTCCTTGAATATTACAAGCCTCAAATAGTAAGCTAGCGGAACTTGAGAGCTGGTTTCCATCTTAGATGTAGTCCATTCATTCTTTCCGGAAGCTTTGAATGTACCGAACCGATTCAAACGAACTGAACGAGCGACAACGAGTTCCCATCGGTGCGGGACATGAATATGAAAGCCGATAGGAATCTGCTGACCTTGGTTAACAGTTGCGCATCGATCCTCATGGAAGCAATAATCTGAAACATTCTCTACGATTTGATGAGCCGTTAAAAACAGGTCGATATCCACGCTCCTTTTTGCGCTGAATGCAAATATCTTCTACGCCACTAGCAAAGCTTCTCGAGTTATATCGCTCAGCATTGCAACAGAAAAACTTGCGATGCGAAAATTGAGAACGGATACTAGAAACTCAAACGTTTCGTCTCCTTTGGTTGAAGTTCTCCGATTCCGCGAAGAATGGGACACTCTGCAGGTTTATTGCTTCACCGTGAAAATGAGTAATCTTATCAGCTACTGGTCAACTGTGATAACAATCGAGGCCATCGTGCTTCAATTCGACTACGAAATTGTCCGAAAGGTTTCGATTCTCGCTGGAACTGATTGTAGCTGTGCTTAGCGATTTCGGTTTGATCAGCTCCTGCCGCGCGAATGATCCAGGCCCAACAGTCTTTCATACTCGTACTGCACTGAACCCTCTCGGGGCTGGGTGTTGGAATCACGTGTCGTATCGTATGCACTTCAATCCGGGTGAATTGAACGATTTTGCGGGCAATATCTCGCCGCGATCCCGAAGTGACCAGAGCTGGAACGTCGCCGAACCAAAAGGATGCGGACGGTTAAGCTTCAAGTTTGTTTTGGCCGGAGGATACAATTTGTGTTCATGTATAATGCAGGCTTCCCTCTATTCTAAGTTTTAGATTATCTCAACTACACTGCTTGACATCATTGCTCGCCTGAGGACGTTGAAGAGAAGTAAGGACTTGGTGGATTCCGAAGGTGTTGTAGTTTCGTTGAACTCTACAGAATATTGTTCCAATCTCTGAATCATCCACAGTGGCGAAGCTCTGATAATTCAATAAACCGTTCTGATTGTGAGGCTGAGTTTTTTCCGCCCTTGTAATATACTGCTCCGGACTTGTAAAAATTTCGCTCCGGAAGGTTTTTCCAAAATTCTGGGGGAACTTTAAGAGATACGGGGGAATATCCCAGGGGGTAAATTGTTCTCCTCAACGAGCTCTACCAAAGACCTCAAGACCTTTTCCTCGAGAAATTCATACTTTCCGATTTCCAGAGACCCGTAGAAAAAAACTACGGCCCGTAGTTCACGGCCCGTAAACGCATATCTAGCTGTGGCCATTAATTCCGGCGGTGGTCTGTGTCGTCATGAGACATGCTTCGTGAACGCCTTGTTGTCAGATGACAAGACCAAGATGAAGAAATCGCGGAACTCAGGTGCAAGTTGTCAGGTTGCAGTCTTGAGCTCAGACTGAGCGAGTCTCAGAGAGGACCTCGTCCTTGTGAAGTGCCGTAGCGATAAGTATCCCTAGGAATGTCGGAATCCATGATCCATGCAGAACGCCTTAGCAAGGTTGTACGCACCTTGTTGTTCGCGTGTGTTCTCACGAGTGTGCTCGCGACCAAACGGTTCGATGTGATGTTGTGGCACGGAGGTGTGAGATGAGGGACCGGAGTTGTGCTCTATGTGCGGGGGACCACCAGGCACTGACGCAGCGAGACGGGAATGTCTGCTGGTTATCCGAAGCGCGGAAATGTGCGGATGTCGGAAGAATAATGGAGGCTGCGGAGTTTATCTGCAGCGAAATCATTTAATAGTCTATTTGAATCAAATCCATCATCGGTGCAGTTCGAATTTCTGTAGTTTTCCTCGCTCAGTGCGGAAGAATATGATTCGGACTCAATTTAGAGATTTTCATTTGTTCCGATGCTCTCTTGAATTCGAAATATAGTAAATTGTTGTATGCCTCGCTGTATCTGGGTATTCAATGAACGGTGATGATGGAATCCAATTGAGTTTTATCCAGCTTCCCTGGGAAATAGCGTTTCCGCCCTTATTCGGTCGATATTTTGGAGGTGCTCGCAAATGAAAAAAAAAACAGCTGAAGAGCTCGTTGTGGTCTCATTTTGCTGCCAGAAAGGAAGAGCTTCAAAATGGTACCAGGAAGGTTTCGCCAGCGTCTTTGCAGCCCTCGAGCGACAGCTTCAAAGTCGGTGCTTTTTCGTCCTCAGAGACCCGGAGTTCTTTTCGAAATCGCCAAAAACTTGAGAAGCAAGCTTCTGAGAGCCTTTTTGACGATTGAGTCTGAATTCCAGACCTCGAATTAGGCCGAAACAGGTATCAGATAATTTTGTCCACCTACGATCCGATTTTTGACCACTGTGCGTCGGTCCATGCTCTCGCAAGCTCGCCTGTGCAGGATACGTATGACCTGTGGACCTGAAGGTTGGGTCGCTTCAGTTCCTCGCATTGGCTGACGGTGTCGCATGCGAAGAACCCCAGAGCGGACGCGCTCGATGGTCGCATGCGAAGAACCACAGCAGATGCGCTTGTTGGCCGTGCGCCGGCCGCAAGCAGCAGAGGGAGGTGTTCCCAACGTCGAGGTCGGTAACGTTGAGATCGACGCTGGAAGTGGTCCACAGTAAAACTTGCGGCTCGATGAGTGGAGTCTGAGAATGATGAATGGAAGAGGCATAGACCCCCTGTGAAGCATCGGAAGAATGCTAAGATTGAGGGACTGAATGCCCCGTGGTCAGGTCAGGTGTTGACATTGCGAAAGAAACTATGTGCACGAGTCGAATGCGTGAGCGTATTCGAGATGAGATCGAGGAGAGCTGGGAGCGAAGTTGAGGAGGTAGGGCACGGCAGTAGCATGGCAGTAACAGGGGAATTCGCTATGGTGGCACTGGGGATGAGCAGGCCTCGGCATTCCACTCACAACACGCACGGTGGTCAGTTTTGGACACGAAATCAGTCTTGAACATCGTACGTGGCCGGAGGAGAACCCATTGGTTGGAAAGAGATCCTCGTGCAGTGAGAAGAAGACTCTCGACTGTGGAACTGGCTCGAGTAAATACAGTAGAAAGCAAGGTTCACCCGCCCATGAATTCTGAGTTCGAAGACCGGCGCCGGAGGGCACCAACATTCCTTGTCCAAAAGTGAACAGTGCGTCGGCGGAGAGAGCTACTAGGACGATAAGTGAAAAGTAGGAATCCCGAGAGTGAGCGTTGGAAACCGAGTCGGTGCCGAGCGTCGAGGCTAACATGAAGTGCCAGCAGCACAAAGCCAACATGAAGGTCTGCCATCGAAACATATACCGTATTTCTTGAAATAGAAGCCCGGCTTCTATTTTATTCGAGAGCCTCTCGCGAGGGGCTTGTATTTCAGAGGGGCTTCTATTGGATCAGAGCAGTTACCTCTGTAGAAGTATAAAACGGAAGCCCGGGCTTCTCGATTTTTTGCGGATTCCATCTGGGATTTCCCGTGAGTGGAATGCAGGAAGTCGTCGCCTCATCTCAACCGAATCTCACCGAGATAGGTAATAATCAATCAGGAGGAGAAACGAACTTTTCGGAAGAATTCAGTTTACGGTTGTAGGGTTCGATGCGGTCGCCGCAGACCCTGTCTTCTATTTCGGGGGACTTCTAATTCGGAGGGGCTTCTATATTTTTCAAATGACTCTTTAAGGGGGCCTATATTTCAGAGGGGCTTCTATTTTATAGGGGCTTTTATCTATATCTATCTTTTCTTTTTTCTTTTATCTAAACCTATAAAAGCCAACGTGCGTCTGTCTGTCTGTCTGTGTGTCTGTCTGTATGTTCTTTATGATCTCCGCGATGCGGTCACAGCTGAGGACGAAATTCGCCCCACGAGTTGAGAAGCTTCAAAGGTTTCTGATAGGACACGTGTCACGTCTACCGCATGCGGCTACTGTCTATGGGACCGAAAATTCGTCCGATTTTGGCGAACATCGTTGTCGCGTCTTTCCAATACATATCTTGGGTTCGGCAGAATATATTCGACTTCGACAACGAAGTTCAAGGTAGGTGAGGACGGTACGCGTGAAGCGAGACGAAACCAAACGGGAAAGGAAGTTTGGGGTGCTTCGCCTGAAGATTATGCCTCCAAAGCGGAAAAGTGTCGGCAGCACTGCTCGGATTGCCAGAAAAGCCAAAGTTCGGCGGGCTGCAGAGAGTGATGAGCAGAGGGAACAGAGGTTGAGAGCGAATCGAGAGCGGTGTGCTGCGAATCGGGCTGTAGAGACGCCAGAACCGCGAGAATCACGACGGAAGNGACAACCGAGAAAGACATGAAACGCAACGAGTCGAACGAAAGCGCTGCGGTGGCTGGACTCGTGTATGATGTGGAAAGGATTCGTCAATTGAACTGTGGCGATGGAACGCAAGAAAACATTTGGTGGATCAGAGTTTGAAGATTGTTACAGGGGGTCTTTGGCAGGACTGCGTCGCTGTTCGGGATGGTTTGGTGGGAAAACCTGTTAGCCTACTGCATTTACGAATTTGGGACTCCAAGAGACGGGAGAGCACGTCATGCGGTGCTTCGAGCCACGGAGTCACAAGAGGTACGAGAGGCAAGACACGAAGTTGACCGGAAGCGAAGAGTCCAAAACCTGCTGCTGGAAACGGAACAGCGGCGGCAGTCCAGGTTGCAAGCAGAACGGCGCGTGAGAATTCGGGCAAGTGGAACTAGCGAACAAAGAGGGGCAAGAACGAGTAGCAGACGAGAATACATGAATTGGCGTAGAGAATTGATCAATGGCGATGCAAACCACGCTGCTCGGTGCTATCAACCTGAACATGACTACAGTGTTCATCCTAGAGTGATTATTGTGCACATGGATACGGTATAAAGTTTCTCCTATGCGTTTAAAAAGGAGGCTCCGGGTATGTGTTGCGCTGGTGGGAAAGTCGAATTGCCGGAGCTTATTCTTCCACCCGATCCATTGGCATCGCTAATTTCTAGAACCTCAGGAAAGTCGAGGCATTTCTTACAGTACATTCAAAAGTATAATTCATGTTTCCAAATGACTTCTTTCGGCACCAGTAATATCATTTGGGAGAATTTCATGTCAACGTTCAAAGAACAAGGACAAGTCTATCACCGTGTAGGTTCTCTCTTGCGGTTTTCACCCGCGAAGGAGGGAAGGGGCACGACCGAACTCGCTTCTGCAAATACGCAGCAAGTGGCCCTGGTTGAGTGCTTGGGCGCTGGTGGTCAGTGCTCCGTGATCTCATCGATGGGGAGAACATAATTTTTTGCAAACTGGTTTGCCTAAGATTCCTTCTGTTTTCCTAGATTCTCCTCCGAGTTTTTCTTTGTTTGGGACACCTAACCCCATCGCAGCGAAGCGCGACTGGGTGAGCTAGTTTTAAGAAATGCGGTGATTTGTTCCGGTACCAACGTTTCTAACCCATATATTTAAGTAGTCTTTGGTTCCACAGAATGATCCCAGACGGTTTCCCGCGCTCCAGGCTCACAGTCCGAAGGCATTGAGAAAACTCGGTGAGAAAAGCGGCAAAAACAATGTAAGGCCTTCCTTCGTCCATTGGAGGAAGAGGCAAGGGAAGATGCAAAGGCAGGAAAAGAGGGCGAAGAGCTTCCGTAATTGTGATCGAAGACGACAAGATTCGGCCGATATCGTGGTCATGAGCAAGGGAGGGTGTTGGAAGTGCGCATGACCACGCTGCATGCTTCGTTATCCAATCGGCCTATGAGAGACACATCGCCTCGGGATGAATTAACTTCGTCCGTTTTTGGTCTAAGCCGACATGTTCAAGACTACCAAAATCTAACAGAAGCTCCAGCTTAATAGCGTCCAAAAAATGGAAGGCGCGAGGAGATATTCAAACAGTGAACTCATTCTTTGTCACTCCTTTGGCTCTGCAACATGCTCTCCTTGTTCTGCATGGAATTTCGTCTTTCGTATTCTGGTTCGATGAGCCCAAACACCGCCGAAACGTTTTCCTGGTACTGTCGTCTACCCTGGGTTGTTCGGACTTGATTCGCATTTGTTGTTTCCACAAAGAGCTGGACGCTCTTCAAACTTGTCTACTTCTCATTGAGGATGGGGAACTTCTTGAAATATCTGTCAACAGTTTCCACATGGGCAGCCGTCGAGCCACAATTCGACTACAAGATTGTGCAAACGATCACATCTCTGACTGAAGCGAGCTCGGGTTGTAGCTACGGTCCATAGCAGAGTCAGTGTCTGTGCGAAAATGTTGAAGAGTCAGAATCCGAGTCGGAGTCATCGGCTCTCGGATCGCACAACGAAGAGTTCTCGTGCTCGGGGAAAAGTCGATTGCGTCATGATTCCCACATTGCTTGTGAGTGTTGCGAATCCGAATCTTCCTTGAATATTACAAGCCTGAACTCGTAAGCTAGAGGAACTCGAAAGCTGGTTTCCAGTCCATTCATTCTTTCCGGAAGCTTTGAATGTACCGAACCGATTCAAACGAACTGAGCGAGCGACAAAGAGCTCCTATAGGTGGTGGACATGAATATGAAAGCCGATAGGAATCTGCTGACCTTGGCTTACAGTCGCGCATCGATCCTCATGGAAGCAATAATCTGAAACATTCTCTACGATTTGATGAGCCGTTAAAAACAGGTCGATATCCACGACTCTCTGGTATGAAAACAAACTCAGATGTATGAAGGACGTCAACTACACGAGGGACTCTCCGCTTCGCTCCGCTTTTCTCAGAAAACCATGGAAGCCAGAGCAAACTTTTCGAGGACATTGAAGTTTGTCCGGAGGATTCCCGATATCGTGTTTCGCTTGGTCTGTGCGTTTCACGGAATTCAGTCCGGTTATCCGGTGATCAGACTGATGAGTTCACTCCTTTGGGGCGTAGCTACCGCCATATGTCCCTTCTCGATCTGCTTCGAATATTCTAAGTCGACTTTCAAGACTCAAAGGAGGAGAGGCCTCCTGGAGATGACAGGTCTAATCACCATGCTGACTTACGCAGTTTCTGGCTTCGACTTCTTCTACGTGTTTCTCGTGAAGCACAGCTCTGTTGAAAGACTACTACAGAGCCGAGGAAGAGGCTACAAGGACGTCTTCCTATCTATAATTGGGAGTTTTCCTTTCTCCTGCTTGATCATTATCTCAATGTGTGAGTCAGAGAAACCCCGCATCCTTTTCAATGTGGGTTACCTCTGCTTCAATTTCTCGGTGATGACATTCTTCATGATATACTTCGACGTTATCAACAACCTTTTCATTAAGATTGAGAGTTTGAATCAGCTTCTCGAAGTGGATGGAATCGTCGCGGAAGAAACTCTGTCGAAAAAATGGAGAATTCGTGAGGATATGCGGGCTGCGAATTCGCTATTCGCGAGGCTCTTAGCCTTCCAACATCTCCAGATGTTTTCTGAACTGATTTACGCTGCTGCGAATGCTATGAGGCGTGGTTTGGTCGCAGAAACGGTTATCGATCTACTCGGTCTTTTTGCGCTGAATGCAAATATATTCTACGCAACTAGAAAAGCTTCTCGAGTTATATCGCTCAGCATTGCAACAGAAAAAATTGCGTTGCGAAAATTGAGAACGGATACTAGAAACTCAAACGATTCGTCTCCTTTAGTTGAAGTTCTCCGATTCCGCGAAGAATGGGACACTCTGCAGGTTTGTTGCTTCACCGTGAAAATGAGTAATCTAATCAGCTACTGGTCAACTGTGATAACAATCGTGGCCATCGTACTACAATTCGACTACGAAATTGTCCGAAAAGTATCGATTCTTGCTGGAACTGATTGTAGCTGTGCTTAGCGATTTCGGATTGATCAGCTCCTGCCGCGCGAATGATTCAGGGACTCCGATCAGAGCATGCGAATCCGGGTGGGTCGAAACATTTCGCGGACACTATCTTGCGGCCATTCCAAAGTGACCAGAGCCGAAACGCCGCCGAAAACTGAAGGATGCGGACCCCAGAACGACGCAAGGTCGGAGAAAGTCGCGGTATCTGATTCTTCCTTGTCACTGGTACATTCAGAGATCAGTGGTTATTCGACCCTGGATGAGCGGAGCTATGTGGAACTTGAACACAAGAAGCCCTCTTGCTGCTGTTCTTGGGTTACGAAGCTGTTGTAGTTGTGTTGAACTTTCCCGACGCAGGAATACCGAGCCGATGAGAAATATTGTTCCTATCTCCGTATCATCCTCTGTTCTTCCGTTCCGCGCATCAGGTCCTAAAATGCATACGCACGACCGACTTGGAAAGGTCCTTCACAGAATTCTCTCCTTTCCTACTACCGAACTCCTGCATCTGGTCGGCGATTGTGCATCCCGGACCGAATTTTGAGGGAATTCTTGAGTCCATCATTCCGTAATTTCTCGAATGGGAATACTTTTGTAGGCTGAACAAGGTTCCAGTGTGAAGTATAGACCACGAGTCGATCCCTCAGCTGGTGGCGCAAGTTTCTGCCTCTACTTGTGAAAGCTGAGTTCTTCGTGGAGCTTCGTACTTTCGATGTTATGGGCGATGTTCTATTTTCGCAGGTCTTCCCTTGCTGACGACTGATGAGTTTGTTTGTCGGCATCGATGCTCTCATCGATGGATATAGCGCTCTCAAAGTCAATCCAATTATCAATTTTTTTTTCTGATGCGGACGTTTCCGAATGCTCGAAGTCTCGATGCGATGAACGATTTGTATCTCACTCGACTTTCGAGAAACTCCAAATCCTCATCGAAATCTTTCTCTCAAGGGGACTCCCGTCTCATGTTAGAACAATCTCATAGCAGTCGACACTGCTCCGCCCTAAACCTTCGAAAGAAGGGACCTTAGTGTACCCTAATAGAAACCCCTCAACCACAAACTTTCTTTCATGGGTAAAACTCGAGGGAACCTTCAACCAGATTCCTGTTCACGTTCCAGATTCATTCTGCATATCGCGTGCGTATTCTCTTGCATAAAGTTCCGGGCTCGACTAATCACGCTCTGGAGGAACTCTTTCCGACGAAACAGGAGTTCCACTTCGTAGGTAGACTTCCAGTTGAAACCTCAGCCAATGAGAACGTACGACGTCCTCGTCTCGGACTAGGTAACTAGGAACTTCGTGTTTTCTCTATCTTCCATAATAGCTCGCCACAGAAGGCCTCTTGAATTGAATGTTGTGAAAAGTAAGCTCATACAAGGGAAAAGCCGTATTTGACAGCTCCTCATGAGATATTCTGCACCTACACTATTGGTTGAGTCGCTCTGTTTGTTTTCGGGATTCCATCAGATGGCTCTGGAGTAATCTGCTTATTGGAAGTAAAATGTTATCGGAAGTTGAAAAGAGCCGCGAAAAGTATTTTTTTCCGAGATAAGATTGCTTGAGAGATGTCAAACCTCGGAGCAGCCGATGTATCTCCGCTTCTAAGTCGACGTCTCATGGTAATTTCGAAGTCGATCGATATTTTTGCCGCTACGAAATGCTCTTATCGGATCGAAGATGTTTTCGCGCAGACAGAATTGTGAAGAGAAGAAAGAATCGATGATAATGGCTCCGTGAATGCCTTCTCGTGCCTTTTCTATCCATTCTGAGCGGCTCCTCGTCTGCATGTTCAAGAATGTTTCATTGCCTTAACTCTCTAGCTCTAATCATACAATAAGATCCCTACAAATGATTTCCAGCCACTCTCGCGTTCAATATCGATCGATCTTGCAATGTCATATACGCCTGCAGCAATATAAAGCTTCGTCCTGAGTGACAGCAAATGTTGGACATCTTACTTCAAAACTGAACGAGAGAGTTCAAAGAAATTCACCTGTCGGCGAACAGATTGGAGTCTGCCGTCAAGCGATTTATTCCGCGCAGTTCAGTGTTCTTCGCGAAATAATTGTACTGTGACAGCTGATTACACAGCCCTACAAAAAAAAAAAAAAGTCATGTACCACCCAAGCTGAAAGAAAGGTTAGGGTAAACCGAGGTCGTAGATCACGAATCTGTCCACCATTTTTCTCCATCAGCTCTAGTTTTTCCTGTACAACGATTTTTCCATTTTTAGTGAAATTTTGACTTCGTTATTTTTTTTCTCCGCTCTGGAGGGAGCCAAGCCCATGAAATTTTGGGAGCATGTTGTCCTATCTTAGGACTATCTCTGACAAAAAATTCGTCGAATTCGGGGTTGTAGTCTCTGAGATAGGCGAGCTCGAAGTTGAAAAAGTAGCGAAAATGACGTCGGAGCTGGCCATTCAAACCATTGCAACAAAAAAACTAAGGCTCGTAGGGCAAATTCCATTGACAGTCTGATAGCTGGGTCTCTCGCGGTCATTTTAAAAAAAAAAACATCAAGATCGAAGCATCCGTTCAGATTTTATTCGCGAAATACCGAAAAATCATGAAA